>OX376213.1:4784634-5384634 GCA_947363905.1 Lithophane semibrunnea | reverse complement strand
AACCTGATTGATCGACCCGTGCGACTGTTAATACTTAGCCACGAGTACTTTGTCAAAACATATACAGGGTCAAATAAAATTAGCTAGCGAAACTCTGTAGCCGTTATGTGTATCGATATCTAAACATCATCATCTGCCTAGTCTTTTCCCAACCATGTTGGGGTCGGCTTCCAGTCTAACCGGATGCAGCTGAATACCAGTATTTTACATGGAGCGACTGCCTATCTGACCTCTACAACCCAGTAACTGGGTAATACGATACCCCTTGGTAAGACTGGTTGTCAGAGTTTCGGGCTTCGATATCTCAACATGATAAAATAAAAATATTTGATTTTTTTAAGGGGGTCAACGACCGCTGGCATATATTGTTGTTACTTGAACAATGACTTGAGAAAATCTGTTTTCTTTTTGTTTCTATATCTATACCATACAGAAAGAAAAAGTAAAATGAAAAACATAGTTTCCACTTCTTAGTATCGAGTCCGGCACCCTAATCGCGTAATTCACGAATCAATCAGAATTAGAATCTAGTCCAATCAACGAGGAAATTATTGTATTGCTACGGCCACACTTCGCGTTATCGCGAACTTTTCATCGTGCGCTCACTCTCACACACACCTCGATTACTCGCTGAGCAACAGAGAGCGCACGAAGAAAAGTTCGCGATAACGCAAAGTTTAGCCGTAGCATATGGAGATTTCCGAATAATTCTCCTGTCTATGAAATTGCGCATGTGATGAAGTTAGGTAATATAGAGTACAGATAAACAATAATCCAACAACTGTTACGAGATCGGTTTGAAACAAATGTCTTATCCATTGCTTCGTAAGTTACGTTGTTGAGCAGTTATTTTTCGTACTTATGAAGCAATAGATAAGACATTTGTTTCTAACCGATACCAATTCTGGTCAAATTGACAGTGCATCAGAAATGGTTTCAAATTGCTACGCACTTCACTGTTTGCCAAATATTTGTCTAATATTTGGCAAAATCTTTCTTAATAAGACTGGTCCTACTGTTCCATGCCTGTTCTACACAATATTCCCACGTATACAATGACAATGGTTCACAAAACGAGCTAGAGTCAGCCATTGTGCCGCCGCTGATTACATGCCGACGTTATTCTGTCGGAACACCTGTATGTTATGTACCGATTGAGCTGAATTTCATTATGAAAAATTCAGTTAGAAATGATTTGAGTATTTGAACAGTACCTCCGTATAGTACATACTAATTCCATGCCTACCACAAATAATAGAGGGCTCTAAACATCATTTCGAAATTCGAACGGTGTCTCGTTGTGAATCCGCGATGATTTACTTCAAAACCCAATGAGTTCGCTTTAGAATTGTGTGCGCTCACTTGAGTGAGGTTCCAAGTGAACTTTATAGATTAGCAGGACCTACTGCACCTTATTCTTTTATATTAGCACGAAATAGAAGAATAAATGCCGTAGTAAAAATATTAGCTGGCTACAAAGAGTGCGTTGGAGGAACATTTAAGTATTATGTCACTCATAGAGGTATTTTAATGCACCTCACATTTCTACACCTGTTGTGCAGAGTGACTTTCATGTGAGAACGTGATATATGTACATGAGCCGGCCTTTTACAGACAGCCACGTACATACGGAATTCCGAAATATCGATTCGGAATTTCGGAGGCAGCAATTCCATACAAAATCAAGGATCTATCACACTAGCACTCCGATCTATCACAGTAGTTCTCCGTTCGAAATATTCTCCGATTCCAAATTCTGAAACGGAATTCCATTTGTATGTGACCGGCTGTTTTTATGGATTTTTGCCTTCTGCCTTCTGAATTCGAAATTCTAAATCGATGTTTCCGTGTATAAGAGGCAGGCCTACCTTGTGTTAGAAAATACAATAGGTTATATTCAATCTAGGGGACACAGGATTTTGTATGGAATTTAAAGAAACACTAATATGTATAAGTACTACTTTGTGTTAAAACTGCGAAAGAATGGATGTTTGAAACTCTGATCAACATCCAAACAGATTTGGATACAATTTGGCACACCTGTAGACTATGATCTAGAAAATACTGGTATTCAGCTGCATCCGGTTAGACTGGAAGCCGACCCCAACATAGTTAGGCAAATGCTAGGCAGATTTTGTAGACTATGATCTGGATTTATAAGAGATATTCTATCATATATAGATTTAGAAGATATAGAAGATACTTTTCATTTATGTACGCATTTATTTCAAATAAAACAATTACAGGCACTTTTGAATTGTCAAGGGATCGGTCAGTCAAAAAGATGAAGCTAGTTGCCCAGTCTTTGGACTGGGCAACTAGCTTCATCTTTTGTAGTTCCGTAGTAGGTTCCTCAGAAGAACGGGCAAGAAACTCCATGGACACTGTACAAGTACATGTATCTGTTAGTAACTCCAAAGTTCGAACGAAACTACAGGCAACAGCTAGTTCATACCCAAAATAGCCTAAGAGGCTATATAGATAATTATTATTGATGATTAGCCAACAGTTTAATGATCGTATTGACAGACAAACATCAGGTATTTGTGTATCTCTTGGCCTTCCCTGTGACTGCGAACCGAGCACATGCAGATAAGCAGGACGTGTTCCAAGGCATAAGCAACAGCGGTTTAAATTGGCTGAGGAGCCCGTGGCTAAGTAATAACAGCCGCACGGGTCGATTCATTAGGTTAAGGTACGCTTGCCGGGGTTGGTCCGTGGATGGATGACCATCTTTACATACCGAGACTCCTGCGTGCTTCGGAAAGCACGTTACGCCGTTGTTCCCGGCTATCATTTGTAGATCTTTGACAGTCGGTACGGGTCGTCAGAATCCCGAAAGTCTGACAACCAGTCTTGCCAAGGGGTATCGTAGGTCAATCAATCTGCCTAGCCTTTTCTCAACTATGTTGGGGTTGGCTTCCAGTGTAACCGGATGCAGCTGAATACCAGTGTTTTACATGGTGCGACTGCGTATCTGACCTCCACAACCCAGTAACTGGGTAATACGATACCCAAGGGGTATTGTAGGTATTACCCAGATAATGGTTTGTGGAGGTCAGATAGGCAGTCGCTTCGGTTAGACTGGAAGCCGACCCCAACAAAAGGATACTTGAAATAGATGATGATTTAATTGGCTAAAAAGTTTTTTTTGTTTAGATATCTCACTAACTGTAATGTCGCAAGGATTGCTGTATTATCTAGCGATCGCTGCAACTCATCCGCCTTCTGTAACTATTCTGTGCCACTATGTAATTTTGCTATTGATCTTCAACACTCATTAATTTTGAACATAAAAATAACATGAAAATCTCCGCAATCTCTTCGCTTTTAACTCAGCCCACACCCCACCACACAATACAAAGTAGATAATAGCCGATCTGGTTCCAGCGTTCGTCCCATTGTGCCGCAGTTAGGGCAGACGAATTTCTCGTACCTTTGTATGCCTTGACATCATTCGCATCATCTTTCAATTGACTGACGACTGCCGAGAAATGGTAATTGTATCTTTTTTTCATCGACGCGAACTCTGTGTACTCAATTCTTTATTGTATTTCATAATGTTAAGTAAAAAAAAATCAAGTAATAAAAACTAAAACCCAACTACGACTTAAAAGGTATAAACAAGACACCACAGACAGACAAATTAAAAATCCGGAGTCACACGTGTTAGGGCATAAATCGAACAGACTACGTGTGACTCCGGATTTTTAATTTGTCTGTCTGTGGTGTCTTGTTTATACCTTTTAAGTCGTAGTTGGGTTTTAGTTTTTTATTACTTGTTTTTTTAAATTCTTTTGGGGTTATAATATATATATTTTTGAAATGTGCTCATTAAGCCCTTTCATTTGATACCCAACATGGTACGATTAAACCATTTTTTTTTTTAAGTTCCTCACTTTATGTCCTCTAGAGGGCGCCATTTTTAATTTAATGTGACTTCACATAGCCTATAACCAGCGGACAATCACGACGCACGATCTGTCAAATTGTGATAAGTGGTTTGGAAGATAGGAGGGAACAGATGAACATACATACATACATACATACCGGTCAAAATCATAACCCTCCTTTTTTCTTCGCCGTAGTCGGGTAAAAAGAGCAGTGGTGGCCCACTGGTAACGGCTAGTGATTTACGATTTGTACGTCGGAGATTCGACTTGCCATGGTTGCGGGAAAGTCCGAAAGGTATACCGGGACCTTTGGCAACAGGCATCTGAAGGAGCACGGGTGGTTTCCACTCTGACAACCCGTCTGTCTTACCAAGGGGTACCGTATTGCCCAGTTACTGCATTGTGGAGGTCAAATAGGCAGTCGCTTCATGTAAAATACTAGTATTCAGCTGCATCCAGTTAGACTGGAAGCCGAACCCAACATAGTTGGAAATAGGCTAGGCCGATTGATTGATTGATTCAATCATTTTATTATTGAATTCTGTCTGTTTCTAGCCTTGGGCTCACTTCTTTTCATTCACCGCTATCCAAGAAACCGGTTGGTAGGATCTACGGATGATCTTGGATGACGCGTAGGATTATATATTAGAAACTATCTGCAGGAAAAACCATCAGTACACTATAAGGCATACACACTGACATTTCCTTATACTCAAGAGCGATTCAAATCTAGATAGTAATATAATAAAGCTGAAGATTATTTTTTTGTGTTTAGACACTGGAATTATGCGCTAAACACTGGAACGGATTTGAAAAAATATGTTTGCATTGTATAGCCCTATGTATCATCACGCTACGACACTTAGATGCCGGGAAAAAGAAAGAAAAATTAGAAAGAACGAACGGTGGGTCGGAGGCCAAGGGAGTTTAAAATTATAAAACAAATTTTATAAAAAAAAAAATAAAAAAAAAAAAAAATATTTATAAAACATTATAAAACTATAACCCAATTACGACAAAAAAGTCAACTAATAAGGTATAAACAAGAATCACAGAGAGAAAAATTAAAAATCAAGAGTCACACGTAGGGTTTAAATCAAACAGATACGTGTGACTCCGGATTTTCAAAAATTATAACCAGCGCCACCGCTGGGCAACGGGCACACGGTGGGTGCCTGAGGATGGACGGTGCCGCCGAGGCCGGCACAGGAAGAGATGGAGGGACGATCTAGGCGCGTACCACAAGGGTTGGATCGAGATGGCCCTAGAAGAGGATGTTTGGAAGGATTTGGGGGAGGCCTTTGCTCAGCAGTGGGACAGTATAGGCTAACATAATAAAATAAAAAAATAACCAGCGCTAGTCCGAAACAGAACATCCACCCGTCTGTCTGTATCCACGCACAATTACGCGAAAAGATAACGTATTCAACGAAAATCATAAATTAGGGAATTCGATACCGTGTTTGAGATAAAATGTTTGATACAACGTAGTAGTGAATTGATAATTATGTTGATGACATCATAATATAGGCATGTAAGAGTCAAGTAGTAAGTTTAATTTGATTCCTCCGATTACCCATCTCCTAAAGGTGTGTCCAAACATTGCGTGGCAAGAGCGCGGCAGCAATACGCGGCGTTTGCAGGACACATTTCTGCCGCGCTCTAGTGTGGACTAAACCGACAAATGTCGGCGCGGCAGTACTGCGCGGCATATCCGCGTATGCGTACCGTATGCGTCCGGTTGCGTATGTCGTAGCTCTGCTTATAATTCGACCAAACACAATGAATGATGAATTTTTGCTAGAAATGTTTGTGCGCGGCAGGTAGACAGAAGCGTTCGCGTGCGGCAGTCGTCCAAACAAAGCGCGGCAGAATGCGCGCGGCAGCCGCGCACGATTGCCGCTCAATGTTTGAACACACATTTACCAAAAAATCTTTCAAACACATTTCCTTGGGGTTCGCCCAGCAGCACCCTTATTGCGTATCACAATCTGTTTTATTTTGACAGTTCGACAACATTTATTGCGTTATTTACGTTGTTGAGCAGATGTTTTTTCAAACTTATGGCGCAATGGATTAGCAATTTGTTTCAAATCGATTCAGATTGTAATTTAGATCGTGTATTACGCAATTAGAGGGCAGGCTTTAAGAATTATAGTTATAGTCAATTCAATTTACATTGCGCGTAATTTGCTCGAGTTAACGAGTGTGTACACAGTCGTGGTAATGCTTTTGAGGTCAAATTCCATTCTCGGGTCGGGCACAATAGGGCCTAGACAAGTGACAATCGCTTCCAAAGCGTTTCGTTTTTCTACAACAACTTTCAACAGGATTGACATAAGCTTTTTGATAGCTTATGTCAGTCCTATACATTTTTGCCTTTTCCATCATCGTTATTGCTGATAGAATATCACTTTGTCTAGGGCCTTTGGTAACAATATAACCCTTATTATCACGCCTGTAATCCCCGAAGGGTTGAAGAGAGGTTATAGTGCACAAATGTTGGTGCACTATAACCTCTCTGCCTAACCCTCCAGTCCAATTTAATAGGGGGGCGAGCCCATCAACCACTACAAATCCAGACTCATGGCTGTTACTGAGAATATCCTAATGGAACAACCCAATAACACTTTGTCCGACCTGGGAACCGAACCCAGGACCTCATGTTCCCAAGGTCGCGGGAAAGTCCGAAAGGGATACCGGGACCTTGGCAACAGGCAACTGAAGGAACACGGGTGGGTTTTAGTCAGTAAAAGTCTGACACGCCCTTCCGCTCCGCCCAGAGCGGGAGAAGTCATTTGATGATTTCCCACCATCTAAAAAAAAAACCTCTCCTGTCTGTCTATCTGTCCATCTGTCACCAGGCTGTATCTCAAGAACCGTGATAGTTAAACAGTTGAAATTTTCATAGATGATGTATTTCTCTTGCCGCTATAACAACAAATACCTACAAAAAACAGAATAAAATAAATATTTAAGGGGGCTCCCATACAACAAACGTGTTTTTTTTGCCGTTTTTGGAGATAATGGTACGGAACCCTTCGCGCGCGAGTCCCACTCGCACTTGGCCGGTTTTTTTTTAATGTTTTTCTTTTCATCGATATTTTCATCGCATTTCACCTCTATTGCGTAATCCCGAATTTTCTTCGTAATTATAATGAGCCCTAATTCGAACGAGCGTTTTTTACCGTACTCTGAATTTTCCACGCTCAGCGTAGCACCTAGAGTTGAAAATCCAACTGTGCGCGTTTACAACGTATTAGGATATTGGATTCTCAACCCTGGGCTCGACGCTAAGAGTTCAAAATCCAGAGTACGGTAAAAAACTTAGCTATAAGGGGAAGAAGGGGCTAAAATGGACCATAATTATTTTGTTATTTGATTACCTACGTTTCCTAATATTTGACCGGCCGTTCATCTTAAAATACTGCCGACGAATCATGGCCGGTCTGAACATAGGCTCTCCGAACTTTCGCGCATATTCTCTCACTCACACTTGCCTGATGTCATCATTTGGGTCCTAAAAACTGTTATTGCACCGCTTTCTGCGCAAAGTTCGGACCGGCCATGATTCATAGGCCGTATTGTATATGGATTTTCACGGATTTTTACTACCATACCTATTTGTATCTACACATCTCGAAAAGAAAAAATATGCATGAATAAAACAGTCAAGTAACAAACTTAAATCCACCTATTTAAACATAAAGTTTTTAATTAATTACATTCCACATTACTTCACAGTTTAATGTTATTTCTTTTTCAAATATTTTCCCATGCCATTGTGTCGAAGTTTTTAAATAACATTTACTTAACATTTTTCTACGCAACTTCAATCAAGTTTTAAATACTATTTTATTTTAGTTATTACAAAACTAGTTTGCATTTTGCAGGCATCTATTTATAAACTTATAATAAATATTGTTACTAGGTATAATCAATCTGCCTAGCCTTTTCCCAACTATGTTGGGGAAGGGTATAATTATTAGGTACCTACATATAAAAAGGTAAAATTTGTAAGTTTGCACCTATGTAGGGGGTAATCTTCGGAACTAATGATCTGATTCCAAAAATTCTTTCACTAATGGGAAGCTACAGTATTGCTGAATGTCATCATAGGATAATATATATATTTTATGTTTAAACAAGATTTTACGCGGACGCAGCCGCGGTCAGAAGCTTATCTATTAATATAAAATAAACGCAATGTCGCAAGTTCGAATCCAGTCACGATTTTACAATCGCGATATAAACTAAACTTGTTTTTAATATAATGCAGCTTGAGCTAGCTGGCAATATTATAAAATATTAAGAAGAAGATGATTCATGACCTAATAATAAATTCAAGACATAAAATATTAGGCAAGCAAGATGTCTCTCATACCATAACAATAGTACGAATGCGAAATAGGTATCATTAGGTAATCCATACCTGAGGCATTGATAGTAAACATAGGAATGTAATAATAACTTCGCCGGTGACAGAGGCGCCACCTGTTATTAATCAATAATCAACTACAGGTGCAAGTTTGATAGTCTCTACAACCTTTTTTCTTTCTTATTTTATTATAGTTGTACTTACCTGGTAAGAAATGGAATAAAAAAAATACCTCTACATTTTTTCCTTCTTAGTTAAATTAAGAAAAAAAAAACAATCTCCGCTCACCTAGACTAAAACGGTAGGTACCTACGAGGAAATTAAAAAGATGTCGGGTTAATGACGTCAGACTTAAAAAAGGTAGGACAAAAGCTTTTAAACGAAAATAATGTCAACCTAAAAAAAATCTTAACAACAACAAAAAGTTTTGGCCAGGCTAACACCGTGTGCAAATTCCACGAATTCCAATGTATGGTCATAGACCGTAATAGCGTGCATTGAATACCAATCAACTGTCAAGTGACCCTTTTCCTATAGAAAGTCATACTTACTTAGAGGGGATAATCCAGTTATCACATCCATTTTTCTAATAAAACACAAACTACAAATGTTCTTTTCACTTTAAATGGATGTTTTAATCTGTCACCCATTTCTTTGACACTATTTTGCACATAAAACCAATTTAACAAAAGTATGTTCGCACATTATTACTGGTTATTGTTAACAAATGTCACTGATTGTACATTTTTTCCCGTATTTATGATTAAATCACTAGACACTATCACATTGGTTTCATTCACCCGAGGTTTACAGGTCGAAATGACAATCACTTGCGTTCCCTTTACAAATTACGATCTAAATCTTCTCACAACACAAGTAAAACTTTGTTTTTATCAAACAGAATTGATTGTTGAAGGTTTATCTATTATAATTTCACGCTAAAATCACATAAGCTTCTTCTCAGAATCACACACGACACAAAAACATGAGAAACGTCACTCTACTAAACAGCCAAACAGGTTTTGTTTTTTTTTCTTCTCGATCAAGTCCTTACCACGTGATGGTATCGACTATTAGACAGCAGTTCGGCAGCGAATCGTTAGATGGCAGCACATGCGGCGTAAGAAATCAGAGCTAAAAGTAATTAAATTCAACCAGCAGGTTTATAGATTATTTCTTCACGTGAATCAACCATGGAAATTTTATTGGCATATTGAATATTTTCGTATGAAATGAATTTCATTTTATGTTGATTACAAAAATTGGCGATAACGCAGCGGCCGACGACTTTTAGTTGTACGGTTTTATGTGTCTACAGTTAATTGTAAGGTCATCTGTTTCTAGGTATTTATCAGATATTAACTGAAAATTAAAATGAGCCAAAGACTTGTCACTTATAAAGAGTTTAGCTATACGCTCTCGCCGAGATCTTGTTAGAAACTAAGATGCATTTAATAAAATCTTAATTCTATTTATGATTATGCATTAATGATGTATGTTTTCGTCATTGGAATACGTTTAATAATTGTCAAAAAATAAAATACGTAGAAATAATTTGTAAGTAGCCGTCTGTTATCTATTTTATACAACTAGCTAGTTTACAGAACAACATAATATATCTAAGTTAAAAAAACAAAACAAAAAAATAGAATACTTTAATTAAGAACTACCCACAAAAATATCTCTGGTCCATTTCGTCCCCAATTCACCCCCGCGATTTTCACAAGGTAATAATAGGTATATTTTTTTGACTGCTTCGTTAGTCTAGTGCTCGCAAGCGCTACAGCTGAACATAAGGTCCCATGGTCGATTCCCTGGTCGGGCAAAGTGTTATTGGGTTTTTCCATCTGGAATTTCTCAGTAGCAGCCCGGAGTCTGGATTTGTGCCCAGTTGATGGCAATAGGCTCGCCCCCTATTACATGGGACTTAAACATAACTGGCGAAATGTAGGTGTACTATAGATAAACCTTTGCTTAACCCTTCGGAGAGACAAGGCGTGTTAATTATGTTAGGTGTATATTTTTTATGTCATATTTTCTTCATTTTTAAGAATCCTACGAAATACAGTAGGTATGTTAACTAAGAAAGGGCGTACCCGCAATAGAGTACATAAAAAAATAAAAATAAAATTGTAAGTAGTGAAATATTCACAAAACTATTAAATTCATACGTAAAACACTCCGTTCACTTGTATTTCAACATAGAAAGACAAGTGTGCAATAGTGTTTCTTTTCGTATCAATTTAATATTTTACTAGTATCAATTTAATTAAGTACTATAATAAAATTAAAATAAACTTTTCTTTTAATGGTAATATTTTTTTTTTGCATTTATTGACGCTATACTATTGCAGGTTAACAGGAACGCCCTTCGTTAGATAACATACTAAACATTGATTTAGGTATAGACGCAGCACGTCGCGTCGTTCTACAGGCTGTAAGGGTAAACACTCTTGTCATTCAAACCATGGGTAGTTGACTTATATATAAAAATAAATGACCGAACACAAGAAAAAAAAAAACGTCATTTTCATTAAAAGATTTTAAAAAGTTTCTATCCGACACCGTACAGCGAAACAGCTGACTGACTGAGGGAGGGGTCGCGCTCGCGGCCGGTCAAGTCACATCCCACACCCCCTACCCGTGTTGAGACGCAAGTTCGTTGCCCTAGCGCATAGGGCAACGAACTTGCGTCTCTTGTGGTAAAATGTAGATTAAAAAAAAAAAAAAAAAGTTGTAGTTTTCCATTGATTTTACGTTCTTTAAATGAAACCAAACCACTGGTTGCAAGGATAACGGTGTTTACCCTAACACCCTGTATAGTTTCTGCCCTGTGCCCACCCCTACAAGAACTATTCGTGAGTTCATGTATGTTTATACGGTTAAAATTGCGCATGGAGCGGGGTATGCTCGGAGTTTCTTTGAAGGATAAGATCAGAATTGAATTTATCCGGAAAAGAACCGGAGTTACCGACATAACTTGCAGGGTAAGCAAGCTGAAGTGGCGGTGGGCTGGCCATGTTTGTCGAAGGACCGATGGCCAGTGGAGCAGACGAGTCGTAGAGTGGAGACCGCGTAGTGTGGGACGCCCCCCAGTTAGATGGACCGACGACCTTAAAAAGTTGGCTGGGACAGACTGGATGCGGAAGGCGGAGGACAGGGTGTTGTGGCGCAGCCTGGGAGAGGCCTATGTCCAGCAGTGTACTACGATAGGCTGAGTTCATTGATTGAATTCCGTATATCTGCTCAACAAGATAAATAACGCAATGTTATTGAACTGTTAAAATGATTCAATTTGTGATTGATCGTGTGTTACGCTATAAGGGTGCGGTTCTGTGATTCTTACATCTAGCGGATTCCTTTCGCATTCAAATTTCAGTTAGGATTAGGATCATCATCTGCTTAGGCTTTTCCCAACTATGTTGGGGTCGGCTTCCAGTCTAACTGGATGCAGCTGAATACCAGTATTTGACAAGGAACGACTGCCTATCTGACCTCCACAATCCAGTAACTGGGTAACACGATACCCCTTGGTTAGACTGGTTGTCAGACTTTCGGGCTTCTGACGACCCGTAACGACTGAAAAAGATCCACAAATGACAGCCGGGACGAACGGCTTAACGTGCTTTCCGAGGCACGGGGGAGTCTCGGTATGTAAAGATGGTCACCCATCCACGGACCAACCCCGGCTAGCGTAGCTTAACCTGATTGATCGACCCGTGCGGCTGTTAAATTAGCCATCATCATCATCATCATCTGCCTAGCCTTTTCCCAACTATGTTGGGGTCGGCTTCCAGTCTAACTGGATGCAGCTGAATACCAGTATTTGACAAGGAGCGACTGCCTATCTGACCTCCACAATCCAGTAACTGGGTAACACGATACCCCTTGGTAAGACTAGTTGTCAGACTTTCGGGCTTCTGTCAACCCGTAACGACTTCAAAGATCTACAAATGACAGCCGGGACGAACGGCTTAACGTGCTTTCCGAGGCACGGGGGAGTCTCGGTATGTAAAGATGGTCACCCATCCACGGACCAACCCCGGCTAGCGTAGCTTAACCTGATTGATCGACCCGTGCGGCTGTTATTACTTAGCCATCTATATTATTAATTAGGATAAGAATGTAGGCTTTATTGTGTCCAGCATCAACCATTGTGTACCTACCTCTACGCATAGTTACCAAATGTCAAAAGTCTTGTCATGGTATTTGGTGACAGTTGCCATAGCAACGCATTGTATAAACTCAAGTGGGGCTATTCATTTTTGTGTGGTAAGTTTTAAACAGTAAATTCTTTGTATTTTTCATAAAAAATAAGGTAAGTGAGCCGACTATACTTAATACAATTCAATTTAATAACTTTAACTATGTCAAAAAGTATACCTTGATTTTGTAAAAAGGACTTATTCATGTGCCTTCCCGGGTCCTAAACTTGGTTTCAAGCGACCCCGCCCTGGCTTCGCACGGTTTTTAAGACTTGACAAAACATTGAGATTTCTTAATGATGACTAAAACAGTGTAATATTAATGTATTATATACCTACACATAAACCTTCCGGAATAAATATCTAAATGGTAGTGATCAAACCACATCAAAATCCGAACAAGGAGATGTTTCAGACTCTACATACTAGTAGCGCCATCTATGCTACCAAGTCAGAACTACTCTTGTGTGGACTTGCAAACATCGAGTTGATGTTATGAAACAGCCTGAAATTATGCTATTTACAGTTATTTTATAATAAATAGGTAGGTAGGATAGGACAATCCACGAAGTACGCGCCCCACTCCGCTCCACTGCGTAGTGCGTACTAAAGTACAGTTTAGGGCGATGCAACATATATTTTTTTTTTTTTTTTTTGTAAGAGCGAGGCCCCTTTTTTGCGTTGCGCTGCGTTGAGTCGTCGTAGCGTCGTCGCTGCGTCGTTTTCCATATATTTATTTTTTATGAGATGCCCCATTCGACCGTTGCGTCGTCGCGGGAGACGTTTTAACGGATCGTACGTACGCCCTTCTAGCAGTGGAACACTGTCCGTCGTCGCACCGGGGTCCGACAGCGCAGCGCATCACAGTCCCCCCGCTTCGTCTCTCGTCCGCGGATACGTTCAAATGTGTGACGACGCAACGCTTTGATGTGGTATGTCATTTAAAATATATGGAAAATGACGCAGCGTTGACGCTGCGACGACGCAAACGCAACGTGCTAATGGGGCCTCGCTCTTACAGTACAGTACCTAATCGCGGAGTGGGGCGCGTCTTCGTGGTTGGCACTTTCCGTACCTACTATTCATATTTCGCGTAGTTCGGTATACAAATGGGTTATTAACCGTTATTTTTTCAGTTACAGAAAGTTGGATCGACCTTGTCAAAATGCCGGAGCTGATCGAGCAGATGTACTGCTCCCAGCAGATTGTAATACCTCCGAAGTACCCGTACATACTCAAGAGATATTGTAAAGGTAAGCTTTAAGACAGCAGAGGAGCTCGTGGCTAAGTAATAACAGCCGTTCGGGTCGATCGAACAGGTTAAGCTACGCTTGCCGGAGTTGGTCTGTGGATGGCTTTACATACCGAGTCTCCTCCGTGCCTCGGAAAGCACGTTAAGCTGTTGGTCCCGGCTGTCATTCGTGGATCTTTGACAGTTGTTACGGGTCGTCAGAAGCCCGAAAGTCTGACAACCCAGTCTTACCAAGGAGTATCGTATTGCCCAGTTACTGGGTTGTGGAGGTCAGATAGGCAGTCGCTCCATGTAAAATACTGTCATCAGCTGCAACCGGATAGACTGGAAGCCGACCCCAATAAAGTTGAGAAAAGGCTAGGCAGATTGATTGATTGAAGCTTTAAAACAGCAGAGACTTCTTCTTATACAGAAGAGGCACGGGCATCGATTTCTACGCTTTTTCATGCTGGCGTCTTCAGATTACTAAGTTTGGACTTAGTAGTGTGAAAACTCCAACGTGGCAGACTCTGAACCCGACAATTGCATCACACTTTTAATCACAATCAGTCAGTCAATCTGCCTAACCTTTTCCCAACTATGTTGGGGTCAGCTTCCAGTCTAACCGGATGCAGCTGAATACCAGTATTTTACATGGAGCGACTGCCTATCTCACCTCCACAACCCAGTAACTGGGTAATACGATACCCCATGGTAAGACTGGTTGGCAGACTTTCGGGCTTCTGACGACCCGTAACGACTGTCAAAGATCCACGAATGACAGCCGGGACCAGCGCTTAACGTGCTTTCCGAGGCACGGAGGAGTCTCTGTGTGTAAAGATGGTCACCCATCCACGGGTCAACCCTGGCAATCGCAGCTTAACCTGATGGATCGATCATATCGGCTTAGCCATGAGCTCCTCACCAAAATAATAATTCAATTTTATCTCTGTTTTTCAACAGCCGCCATAAAAACTCAACCATACGACCTTCTTCGCTGGTCCTTCGAATATTTCAAGGCTTTGGCGGAGCACCGGCCTCCTCCCGTCAAGCTGAGGCTGGAGTACCCCATCTACTGCACTGAGGGGGGACTCACTAGGGGCTGTCTGAAGGTGCTGGCTCATCAGGTAATAACCATCCTTCAATGTTCCGACTGCTGGGAGTCAGGCCTTCGCCCGTCAAACTGACGATAGAGTACCATATCTACAGCACTGAGGGGGTCTAACTAGTCCAGACATCCCGTCTGGACATCCTGGCTCATCAGGTAATAATATAATTACCGAATAATGTTTCCACTGCTGGGACACAGGCCTCCGGCCGTCAAGCTGATGCTGGGGTACCCCATCTACTACTCTGACGGGGTCTAACTAGGGGCTGTCTAAAGGTGCTGGCTCATCAGGTAATAATATAATTACCGAATAATGTTTCCAGTGCTGGGACACTGGCCTCCGGCCGCCAAGCTAATGCTGGGGTACCCCATCTACTGCTCTGACGGGGTCTAACTAGGGGCTGTCTAAAGGTGCTGGCTCATCAGGTAATAATATAATTACCGAATAATGTTTCCACTGCTGGGACACAGGCCTCCGGCCGTCAAGCTAATGCTGGGGTACCCCATCTACTGCTCTGACGGGGTCTAACTAGGGGCTGTCTAAAGGTGCTGGCTCATTAGGTAATAGTACGCCTCTCATGTTCCTAGGAACTCAGGCCTCCGCCCGTCATACTAAGGCATTTGTATCCCATCTACAGCACTTAGAGGGGTCTCACTACCGAGTAACTAACAATCGACGATAAGAAATCGACCGAGTAAGGCCGTTTGTCCACCGCCACCGTCAACGGGACGTCAACTAGAACGAGATGATGGCGCCGAAGTAGCGATGCATACATTTACTATGGACGCGTGTCCACCGCACATCACCACAAGGACGACACCTTTGGTTCAAATAATGTCGTTTCCCGTTTCGATCGTTGATACGAAATCGACTGAGTAAGGCCGTTTGTCCACCGCCACCGTCAACGGGACGTCAACTAGAACGAGATGATGGCGCCGAAGTAGCGATGCAAACATTTACTAAGGGCGCGTGTCCACCGCACATCACCAGAAGGACGACACCTTCGGTTCAAATAATGTCGTTTCCCATTTCGACCGTTGATAAGAAATCGACTGAGTAAGGCCGTTTGTCCACCGCCACCGTCAACGGGACGTCAACTAGAACGAGATGATGGCGCCGAAGTAGCGATGCATACATTTACTATGGACGCGTGTCCACCGCACATCACCACAAGGACGACACCTTCGGTTCAAATAATGTCGTTTCCCGTTTCGATCGTTGATACGAAACCGACTGAGTAAGGCCGTTTGTCCACCGCCACCGTCAACGGGACGTCAACTAGAACGAGATGATGGCGCCGAAGTAGCGATGCAAACATTTACTAAGGGCGCGTGTCCACCGCACATCACCACAAGGACGACACCTTCGGTTCAAATAATGTCGTTTCCCATTTCGATCGTTGATAAGAAATCGACTGAGTAAGGCCGTTTGTCCACCGCCACCGTCAACGGGACGTCAACTAGAACGAGATGATGGCGCCGAAGTAGCGATGCAAACATTTACTATGGACGCGTGTCCACCGCACATCACCACAAGGACGACACCTTCGGTTCAAATAATGTCGTTTCCCATTTCGATCGTTGATAAGAAATCGACTGAGTAAGGCCGTTTGTCCACCGCCACCGTCAACGGGACGTCAACTAGAACGAGATGATGGCGCCGAAGTAGCGTTGCAAACATTTACTAAGGGCGCGTGTCCACCGCACATCACCACAAGGACGACACCTTCGGTTCAAATAATGTCGTTTCCCGTTTTTTCTTGTGTGTTATGTTATGTTGAGTGTTATCAATAAAATGATCACCTTTTCCCCCAGCTATATGGCATGAAAGAAATCCCAACATTTATACTGAGGCAAGCATGGCAAGGATTTTGTCTCGATCGCTTGGAGCTGAGGAGAATCCTGTGTCTGTGTGAGGTGTACCGTCGAGCGGAGATAGTGCCGTTCTTCCACTTCTTGGCGGTCGCTGGAGGCCTGTTGACTAAGGTTGGTTTCTTTCAACAAAAGCCTTTCTTTTTTCAACTGATAGTCATAGGTTGAAGGAAGTCGGAAAAGAGCAAATTAAAAAATTAAAAAAATCAAATATTTCATAAATTTATGTACCTACATTACAATGTTAATTTCGGAGTCACCTTTTAAGCAAAGGTTTGCTTGTATTAGGTGGCTCCGCTCTTCCAGTTTATATTAGCTGTGTGATGTGTGAGAAAAAAAAAACAATAATAATTTTGAGACTAATTAGAGACAATAAGTTTGAGAGAATGCCACAAGTTTTTATGAATACAAAATACGAAAATTATGGTAAGAAATAAGGAGTGTGCGCAGTGATATGTGTGGGATGAAGGACAAACGATGGATCGATTGTTCATCATTCTCCTGCCCTTATCCCAATTTATTTGGGGTCGGCGCAACATGTCCCTTTCTTCCATACTTCTCTATTAGTCGTCATCTCGATAGTCACCCCCTTACTAGCCATATCATCTTTCACACAGTCCATCCATCGTTTCTTTGGTCTTCCCCTACTCTTAAAGCCATCGACATTCATGATCAAAACTTTCTTCACTATATTTCCATTACCTACCAAGACAACCACTTTCCGCACAGCTTTTCAGTCACCGGTGCTACTTTCATTTCAGACTTAGAACTGTCAGACGGACAGAACACTTTCAGACGAGTCATTTCTTAGTCTATCATGTAACACCACATATCCTACTTAGCATTCTCATCTCAGCTGCATGCAATTGCCTTTCATTCATCCCTTTTGTGGCCCAATATTTTCTGTTTGAAAGATGATATGGTCAGAATGGGTGGAAAGACAGACATAACGACCAATAGATATTTTTGGAAGATGTCAAGCTTTGCCTAAGGGTTTTAGATAAAAACGACAGTCGCCCGACGCAAAACTGTCACAAAACAATATCAAACAACAACAACAATGTCAAACAACAAACAGAGCTTTGTAAGACACTAGCTGATGCGCGCGGCTCCGCCCGCGTAGATGTCGGTAATTATATACTAAAACCTTCCTCGAGAATCATTCTATCTATTGGTGAAAACAGCATGAAAATCGGTGCAGTAGTTTTTGAGTTTATCGCGAAAAGACACAGACAAACGTGGCGGACGACTTTGTTTTATAATATGTAAAGATTATTTAAAAAAATCAAAATAATTGTGTTCAATCTTTGAACACATTCCCAAATACCCATGCCATATATTGCGGCTTTTTAGGTATTTGAAGCCATTTCTGAAGATGTGGATGCATCTAGATGACATGACATCAGCAAAGCCGTTAGAAAAACGTTTTGAATCTGGTATTTTTATTAGAGATGGGTTGTAACAGGTGAAACACGATATCTGTGATCATTGTGACTGTGACAAAAAAATAACAGATCCAAATATCTGTTATTAAATCACAGCCTGTGATTTTTGTACGGACGATAAATACGTATCTCAATCGAATATCATCTTTATTTCTTTTGATATAAAGTTGAAAATCGTATCTATCTGTTATAAAATAACAGCCTGTTATTTTTGTACGGATGATAAATACGTATTAACTTAATTGAATATCTTCTTTATTTCTTTTCGTTAAAGTCGAAAATCGTATCCGAAGTTTTAACAGTAACAGCCGCGGTAACAGTCTTGAGGATCTGTGATTTTAAGTAACAGATATTTTTTATCGTTAGGAGCAATTGCTATCTGCTATTTTTTAATATCTGCGATTTCTATCTGTGACGATAAATACGCCTCACTCCTAATTTATCTCCCACAGTGTCTGACCCACACAATGATTCTGCTCTGCGAGTCTTTAACGAAGGAGCCCGATGGAGGATCAGCAGCTATTCCTGTTGAGGAGTTCCTGACGATGTACCACTATCTAGCTATCATGGATGCCTCCGAGAACGTGCAGTACTTGGACGGGTATAGAGAAGGTACCAAAAAAATCTGCTGTTTCATACATTTTGACAAGTTATGCGAACATAAATGTAGGGAACAGCTGATTTTTTTTCGCGATTTCATATTTGGTCCGATAGTAAAAGTTATTCACGAGTAAAGTCAAGTGTTTAGTTGTTTGACAACAAAAAACGAATTATCCAAATCGGTCCAGCCGTTCTCGAGTTTTAGCGAGACTAACGAACAGCAATTCTTTTTATAATAAGACTAATAACTTTTTGTTTTAGGGTCTAAACCACAGTCTGAGCCTGAAGAAGAAGAGTCAAGCGGGTCAGATCTTGTAAGTGAATCGTTTATGTTCGCACAAAAATAATATTCCCACTGTTGGGACACAGGCCTCCTCTCTGTGAGAGGGAGTGAGCCGTAATCCACCACGCGGGCCCAGTGCGGGTTGGTAGATGTCACATGTCTTCGAATTTTTGGTTCTAGGACATGCCGGTTTCCTCACGATGTTTTCCTTCACCGTTACTAGTAATAGTGACTAAACTATTGGATACATTCGCTTTATTTTTTGTAATTGTAAGCACACTGGGAACGTCATTAGATATACCTAAACATTTTAATTTATTCTCGACTCCACCTTAGGTATTCCAGTGAAACGGCTTTTCGTAATTGAAGATTTTTTTCTTTATTGTACTAATTTTTCTATTGTCTTGTAGGATTTAACCAAGCTTATCGTAAGTCTTGAAACTTATAATTTTATTTTCATTCAGTTTTAAATCTCATAAATTCATTGCGTAATATTTATGTTCACATTCCATAAGGACTAAGTTGTCGTAAGAAGTCGTGTTATTCTGTAAAGTTCAAGAGAAG
The DNA here is from genome assembly GCA_947363905.1 of Lithophane semibrunnea. Classification (NCBI taxonomy): domain Eukaryota; kingdom Metazoa; phylum Arthropoda; class Insecta; order Lepidoptera; family Noctuidae; genus Lithophane; species Lithophane semibrunnea. The sequence continues at coordinate 5,365,055 of OX376213.1, read as the reverse complement.
AAGAACCTACAGCCCTCAGACCAATATCTGAGCTACAGCCTAATTGTGTAGGTAATACACGATCAATCAGAATTGGAATCGGCTCGAAACAAATGTCTAATCCATTGCTGCATAAGTTCGTAAGTTCCGTTGTTGAGCAGTTCTTTTTTCGAACTTATGAAGCAATGGATAAGACATTTGTTTCAAATCGATTCCAATTTTGGACCGTTCGTGCATTAGCTACGCAATTGGGGAGCTGCTCAAGTGAGCGCACACAATTCGAAAGCGAACTCATTTGTTTTTAAAGTAAATCATCGCGGATTCACAACGAGACAGCGTTCGAATTTCAAAATGATGTTTATCTACACCCATGCTATAAATCCTCTCTAAAAGTTTCTAAAACAGTTAGCTTATTGCCAACATTAAAACAACCGGTGTCATAGTAACCATAATATCATTCAAACGGGTGTTATAATGTTTTACTGAATTTCATAATGCATTTCAAAAAAGAACATTGTCATTCACGAGCGTTTCAACAACAAAGCACCGTAATTTAAAAACAAAACACATTCGAATTCGAAAAATTCGAATTCACGTCGTACCGCGCTATTTTTGTTCGATATTGGTATTGCAAAGAAACTTTTATAGAAGATTCATATCATGGGTGTAGATAAAATCTTGTATGCAACTGTATATAATTAGGTATTAAAACACTCATGTGATACTATTGCTATGCAAACCCAAACCCAAATTCGTGTTTTAATAACCCTTATTATATAACAGTTGCATAAATAACTATTAGAGATTACCACTACCAACGACCACTCTCTCATCCGTCAACGAAGGTACGGGCCCATCTGAAAGTAGTTCGATACTTCGGAGTGAACCATATTCCCGATTAAACTTTTTCGGACGGGTACAATCACCTCGGGCGTAGGGACAACTGTCTAATCGTGTTGTCATTAAATTTTAGTTTGGGCCCTAATCTAATTCCCGTAAGTGATACCACTTGCGAAGCGCCCGTAACTTCAGTCGATGTCACGATGAAAGAGTAGATCCCTTGATGTATGAATGCCAGTATTTTCCACGGAGCGACTGTCATCTGCCTTTTAAATCTAAATCGATTTCCCAAGTTAAGATTCTCAAGCAATCGTATTGATATCTCTTCAGGTTTAACACTGGCTTTCATGATCTATCTAGGAAAGACACAATTGGAGATAATAGTACTAATTAACTGTATTACAATCCTTAGTTTGACCACAGATGAATACAGATAGTTTACTCCGCAAAATCATTTAAATAAAAATCGACTCTTTCTACCACACAATAAAGTGCAATTCAGGTCGCACAGCGCTAATTACCTACAGTTTTATTCACCAAGAAGAAGTGCCCTTTCTATCGCGCAACTCTTATATCTTCTGAATACGTTGCACTCACTGAATCAGCCCGACAAGACGGGCCAGTCGCGTACTTGTAGCTTTATACCTAAAATGCGGAGTGAACATAATGTTTTCTTGTGTGATTTGAGTATGTACAGTCACGGACTTTAATTGACGAGCCACCTGGCACTGTTCGTATTTTAGTCGTGTAATGCAAATCGGGTTTATTCGGTTCCCGACATGCAAAGTCATATGTCTTCGTATTAGAAGAAGAAAATTATATTTCATATCTTAACCGGTTGGCTAACCTGAGAGCAGAACTACAAACTTGACAGCAGAGTGACTACTCAAAGTCAACCAATTGCAGGTCTAGCAACAATAACCTAGCAACGATATACAATTGTTGCTAGGTTACTGTTGCGATAGTACAGTCCCGGATCTTCAATTTTTTTTAGGCGGGGCAAAATTTGGTAAACTGCCGCCCCCGCCCACTTATATTTATTTTTACCTATCTTTATAATTTATTTAAGCCTATTTATTTACAGATAAACAGGGTGTTAGGGTAAACACCGTTATCCTTGAAACCAGTGGTTGGTGTCATTTATAGAACGTAAAATCAATGGAAAATTACAACTTTTTTATTCTAATTACATTTTACCACAATACTGTTTTATACTATTACCCTTTCACCCTATGCTCTAAGGCAACGAACTTGCGTCTCAACACGGGTGGGGGGCGTGAGACGTGACCTGACCGGCTGCGAGCGCGACCCCTCCCTCAGTCATTCAGCTATTTCGCTAGCGAGCACGGTGTCGGATGGAAACTTTTTAAATTTTTTGTTGTTACTCGGTCATTTATTTTTATATTTAAGTCAACTCCCCATGGTTTGAGTGAGAACGGTGTTTACCCTTAGACCCTGTATAGACATGAATGTGTACCTCCTACAGTCAATACACGTTCAAATATATATCCTACACTGCAGTGGCGAAGGGTGATTTTTCGGGGGTGGGAAAAAAGAACAAGAAAAAAACAAATAAAAAAAAAACTATAGTGACGAATTGAGAACCTCCTCCTTTTTGAAGAAGTCGGTTAATAATACTTGTCATGATGTCACTTCGGACCTTCCTTGTGGCCGCGAAAAGCTACTTCTTGTTTGTTTACCTAACAAAAGAACGGTGTCAACATTCAGGGCCCTTTATTACATTCAGGGTGTCAGGGCCCACAATGCTCCAAAACGAATGTATGTCTTTATGTACCTACCACCTAAGTTCACATTGTGGAATGCAATAAACGTATTGAGTATTGAGTATTGAGTATTCAAAAAGCCCGCTTTCACAAACCACGCACACTCACAAAGTTCAACAAGTGATTTCAACCGCACTACCGCAGATCTTTACTAAGCTCCTACGCTCCTAATAGCGCAACGCCATCTAACGAAAACATCAGAAATGCAATGCATTTTGTCAGTACAAGAACGAGATATCTCCATTCAAAAAATTCACAAAATAATTAAACAAAGGGCGCGTTTAACGAGAAATTTTTATGGAGTGGCATTTTACAATTCAGAGTTTTCGCTCACGGCCACTAGAGGGAATTGGCCGCGCGGGTGTAGAGCTTCAAACGAATTAGCGAAAAATCGTCAGATTATGAATGTAAAAACCCCTTTATTACATAAACTACTAGAATCTGAGAAAAGTAAACAAGGGAAACAATACATTTTATTTTATTTACAACTGCCAGTCAGCCATTCATATTTATCGTAAAGGGAAACATTAGAATGTTTGAAAAAACTATCACGTCGTTTGTAATTTATACTTATATCTGAGCGAGCTCGGCCTAACGTAATTATGTGTTTCTTATTTTTAAAACTTAACCTTGGAAAGCATGTTTCCTCACAAAGAAAATAATCCTAAACAACAATGTATAGGCTACCACTAAGCTACCAGACGGGTCGCACGCGGGCCAAAAGACATTGTAGTTAATTAGAAAGTCCTTGACGAATTTGAAATTGAAATTTCAACTTATTAACTATCTACTTACCCCAAATACATAATTACAACGTACACTTTCACTAAAGTCAAAACACTTTAATCACTGTTTTATACCAACAAACTAATACTACTACTACGATTCTCGTACTGATAAACTAACGAATTCAATAAATAATACGAACAAAATGCTAATTAACTGCAAGTTTAAACAAATTATAATGCTATTACGTCAAACAGCAACCACACAATAGCGTCGTCATGTCCGAACTCCGAGCATTACGAAATTCAAAGAAAACTACCGAACCGATATCGCCGCATCTCGTTCACGCGCACGCAATTTTAGATCGCTTTAGGTACCATAACTCGTATTTGACCGGCTTGCTTGAAGCGTATGAAACCAGGGTGTCACGTGACCGAAGTGACGTCATAACGCCTTGATTATTGAAGGAGCGATAAGCCAGCCGCGCCGCCGAGTTATTTTAGAGAAATTTTTTTAGCTGTTGGGAGACAATAAAGACAAAACATTGAATGTAGGCGTTTTGTATAGTTTTAATGATATGGTGTATTAAATACCTATAGTGTGATTACTGAAGGGCATTTTAAACACTACTGACTGTGTCATTTTTTAATGACGATAGAGTGGTTTTGTTCCGAATTCCAGAAGGGAAGCCGATAGGAATCGGCTTGTAGGGTAGCTTCGTCCCTGCTACACTGTAGGATATATATTTTATAAACAACACAGGATAGGATTTAAAATAAAAATCAAATATTGCATTTGTGAATTGAATTGAAATTACAATTTTACTCTTCGAGCTTTTTGTTCTGCAAATAAATCTATGGCTTTGTCATAATTTTGCTCTTGTTCAATTCGATTTTCTATCGCTATTACAAAGACTCGATAAGCATTCCTGCCTCATAGAAGATCGCAAATAATTTATAATTAGTTGTTAGTTTACTAAAACTTCGCTCATAGCTTGCGAATGTAGTAGGGTACACACGGCTACACATCGAGCGATACATTTCCAGTTTATGCTGATCTCGCATTGTGTAGGATTTTCGTACAATGCGAGGTCAGCTTATACTGGAAATGTATAGCTTGATGTGTAGCCGTTTGTACCTAAGCCCTTAGGTATCGGTCGAGTTGCGATGGCCACAGTAAAACAAGAGTGAAATTTCTGTACTTGTACTACTATTTATTCTGTGGTCAAAGTTAAGTAAATGATGATAGTTGTCCATTTGTCTGTAAAGTGTGAATTTTGCCGCCCTCTGAACTTGCCGCCCGGGGCATAGACCCCGGCTTGCCCCCCCCTAGATCCGGGGCTGCGGTAGTAACGTTAGCGTACGGAGAAATTCTCTGACATCTCTGATATTTCAACTGTCACTGTCTTCAGTTAAGTTTTCAGAATTATTGAGTTAATGAGCTATGATTCAAAGGAGGTCAGTATCGATAGATAAGATGACAAATAAATTACTTTTAATCGGAAATATCCATAGAGGTTGACTAATAAAGTCAACCTCTATGGATATTTCCGACGAAAAGTAATTTATATGTCATCTTGTTTACGAGCTTGCGATTTGAGTTCGTGTTTAATCGTGTAATCTCATGAATGTATGAAACTGCAAAATTGAAAAGTTTGAAGGTGGCTCATCAATTAAAGTCCGTGACTGTACATTACATTGTATACATATTATTGTTATTACATTTACTCCATCAACCCTTATAGTTAGAAAATTCAGCTTTTCCATCAAAGTATTCACTCAAATCACTATACAGGATGTTTGGCAGAACGTTGAACATACGAAAATGGTGGATAGGTGGGGTCATCTGCTACTTACTCAGCCCAAATTTATTTGGTCCTGGCCCCCTGGATATTTTTTTTTTAAATGCAATTTGCAGTTAAGATTTAAGTATTTTTTACATCTTTCTGTTTGAGGACTCATAACTTTTTTCTAGCTAACATCTGAATAAAGCAATAATTTTATAAGAATCTGCCAACATTAAAGATTAAAAAAAAATATATTGCCTGTTTTACCCATTTTTAATAAAAAATACACTAGAAAAAGAAAATAAATACAAATAAAAAAGAAATTAAAAAAAAATACTCAGGGGGCCAGGGTCAAATAAATTAGGGCTGAGTAAGTAGCAGATGACCCCCACCTATCCACCAATTCCGTATGTTCAACGTTTTGCCAAACACCCTGTATATATAAAGCCTCGTGCAGGTACTGGCACGACGCAACTCTAACAAAACAATTTCTAAGAAAACTTCACGGTATAACAATTACCGGTGTCGCGTCGCGCCAGTCCGCATGAGGCTTGAAATGAAAATATTCTTGATCACCCTTTACACCAAAAAACAGGGAGATTCAGACGATGATAATTACTGGGAAGGTGATGACCTGCAAAGATTATCACTGATCAATGACCGTGTGGACAAAACAACTCGATTCAGCATGAGACTGAACCGTCCTACCCTCGGGAAGATTGAAAGGTCACCTTCTATTGAAAGGATGGCACAAATTGAAAGAGATGAATATATGAGGCAGAGGACAGGTTCTCGTTTTTGTATGTTGGTAGAGTCGCTTTTAGAATAACATAACGACACGCCTGTAATTCTCCGAAGGGATAAGCAGAGGTGTGCCTATAGTACACCCACATTTCGCCAGTTATGTTCGAGTCCCATGTAATAGGGGCGAGCCTATTGCCGTCAACCGGACACATGCTGACTCCGGGCTGCTACGTGGGAAAATGGGAAAATTCAATAACATGCTGTCCGGCTCGGGATGAAAACGTAAAACAACTTACCGCCTGGCCACGGAAGGGGCGCGCGGCGCGAACGGCGCCGGCGGCGGCGGTGCGGTGGGCGTGGCATGACTAGTACATTTCTATTCGACACGGTTGGCGCAGTGGCTGAGCGATGGACTGCTGCGCAACGTGTCGCGGGTTCGATCCCCGCACGGAACAAATATTTGTATGATCTGCAAGTTGTTGTTCCGGGTCTGGGTGTTAGTGTATGTGAGTTTCTATGTTTGTAAACGCACCCACGATACAGGAATTTTTAGTGTGGGGCAAAGTATAAAAAAATAATAATAATAAAAAAACCATTTGTTATAGTCACAAGACGCTTCGCCGTTCGCACAAAATTCTGCAGCGAATATCCCGTGGCGAGGCGGATAGTCATAGTGATAGTAGATAAATATTATGAGTGTTGGAAGTTTCAGACGGTTACTATTTCAGCACACTAATTGCGTTACACCCGATCAATCACAATATGTTTCATTTTGACAATTCAACAACATTCATTGCGTTATTTACGTTGTTGAGTAGACGAATTTTTCGAACATATGAAGCAATGGAATAGCAATAGTCTTTAAAATGATTCAGATTGTGATCGGGTGTTACGGTTTCGTTACGAAGTTTTCCTTCACCGTACAGTAACCTATTCCGTTATCGATTAAAAAAGTCTTGCTCCGCAATCGGTGTAGGCCCCGCTCGCCCCTTGGATCTTGCCCCTTAGATGCAAATGTCCCACTCGCCCCGTTTTTTATTATTTTTGTGTACCGATTCGCCCCTTACGAAGGGGCGAGTGGAAAATTGACATTTAAATAACTATTTTGATGTATCGCCGCTTGCGGCATTTCCTTTGAAATTTAACCAAAAAAGGTACAGTCAGACAGAAAAATGCACACGTTATGAATAACGCTATATTTGATTACTTTAATAACTCTATCTGTAATCTCACAAACTCGTGACACTTGTGATAGTTTTTAGTACCTGGCTTACCTATTATAATAAAAGGAACCTTTTTCATGGGTCCATTAAAAAAAAGGTTTGTTAAAATATGTTACCCGTTGAGAGAGTCCTAATAATGCTTTCTTTTTCTATGTTCGTATTATAATGTGGAAGGGATGCGTTTTGCGTTATTTGCTAATTAGTTTAGTACTTATCTCCAAGTATATCTAAACGTGAATTTATGCAAGCCTAGTACTTTTTTGTTAGTTATAAAATATTTGTGTGTGCCTTTCATCCAAATCTTATTAGTGGGATAATACTAATGATTGTAATACCATCTTGAATTCATGCAAACCTAGTACTTTTTGTTGGATTTTGGTTGAAGTTTAAAAAATACTTGATGATTTTAATATTATCTTGAATTCATGCAAGCCTAGTACTTTTTGTTAGTTATAAACTATTTATGTCCCTTTCATCCAAATCTTAATGTTGGGATAATACTAATGATAGTAATACTATCTTGAACTCATGCAAACCTAGTACTTTTTGTTAGATTTTGATTGAAGTTTTAAGAAAAAAATATTTATGTTAATATTTAAAAACTTACGAGTGCTGACTGTACTTATAACCTACTAACAATCGGGGGCGACTGGGGCCATCTAATATTCGAAGGGGCGAGTGGGTACACTTAGGTAATTAGGGGCAAGATCCAAGGGGCGAGCGAGGCCTACACCCCGCAATCTTACACACCCTCTCACACTCATTCACGCACACCTCCATCACACACAAAGAGAGGACTGGTGACACACATAATATTGTTACCTTTTTAACCTTTTTTAAATTTTGTAATTTTATTTTATTTTTTCTAAATTGTCATATACATGTTCAATAACGTACATTCCCATACATGGTAGCATTGTAATATTATAATAATAATTTAATTTGTAACTCAGGGGGTTTCGGCGTTGAGGGCTAAAATACAGGTTATGAGTAGTGTAGAATTGGGGTTCCTGGATCATACAAGATCCAGGAACCCGCAATTCCACACTTGAAAATGGGTTATCTATCAATCAATCAATTAATATTTGGGGTTTCTGGATGATATCCTGAAGCACTCAATTTCAACCATCAAACATTATATTCGAAGAAATGAAATAATAGTGTGGTCTACATTTCGTCTCAGTTATGTTTAACTCCCCTGCTGTGGTACATAACACTTCAATAATATGTGGGCATATAAGTAGATTCATTCTGAATTCAATAGAGTAACTGTTTCAGACACATAATAATATAATATCTTCCTTTCACAGCATTCAAATAAAAACATTGAGGAAACTGCAGAGCATGTTGCATCCATGGATCGTCGTAAATCTCCCAATCTTCTATAACACCTCCACAAGAGAAACATGCTGCTTTATCATTTACACTATTTCCAAAATAAAAAAATCCAGCGTCAGCCATTTCCATCACCAATCTTCTCCTTGAATCAGCCGTTGCCCAATAATATCTAAATGAAAATTCACGCATTTTATATGTATTATACGTTTCATATCGAGGATTGTATTTATTTTGAGACATATTCTCTTTACTCACTTCCTAGTTCTTGATACAAATAACTTTATAAGTATGACATTTCACATCTGTTACCAGCAGCTTATAACGATTAACATTGGAGGGGATTGGTAGGGATAGGAAACTGATACATATTACCCAATTTTCAAAAATTAAACAACTAAATATTTATTTCAAATATTTATTATCCATACACCATTTATTTAAACAAATTACATTTTTTAAAGCACATATTGTATCATGATAAATACAACTATACACATCATGAGAATGTTCATATTTATTATTCAAGCTTAATAAATTAGGGCAACCTTCATCTTCTAAATTATATATATTATTATTATTAGAAATATTTTTTAACCATAACACTTTTTCTAAACCTTTGGTGTAAACACGTTTATCTCTTAAAATATCTACAATCAATTTCTGATGATTTGAGTAAGACACAAATCCTTCACTCCAGTATATCTTTCTATTACGTTCAATCCAACTGACTTGTCGTTTTTCTGGTTTCGTCAAATCGTAAAATGGAAACGGGGGCTTAATTAAAAACACCAGAATTTTTTTATTACAAAGTACAGCAATTTCCTTAATGATAAATTCATTTCTTTCTGTTTTAAATCCTTGAACATCTACAATGGCAGTCATGATAACCTGCGCACAATGTTGCTGAGAGGTTTGTATTCCACAAGTCGATCGTTTATAATCAAACAATATGCAGTCGTCTTATCTGGTATTGCAGTAGAACATTCAATTTCCAACCTCACGTCCACTGGACCTGTTTTCAGGGTATCGTTTTGTCTTGAGCAGTCTAAGATAAAGAGAGGGGCTTTTTCTTTGAACTCCTTTAAGCTAAGTAACGGGTCTACTGGATAGTTGTAGTACGACTGACGAAATTTCACAAACATTTCGTATAATATACTATATTTGTTCTCAGAAAACTTTAAGCCTAAATGTTCATACGGATAATATTGTGAATTTAAAAAGAGTGTAACGTTTGTTACTTCACAATGATCGAATACTGAACTGTCTTTAGTTTTATTATTTTTTCGATTAGTTTGTAAGCAAAAAACTACATATCTAGGTTTTTCCAATTGTGAAGCAGTTTTAACTGACCAAGAATGCTTTGTGGTTTTAGGTAATAATGGATACTCATATAAATCCCAATTTCTAAACGCCATCTGAATAGGTTTATCTCTTTCTAAATGCTTTAAAAGTGTCAGTCGTTCTCGGTCTGATACTTTTATGTGTGGCACCCTCCACTGAACTCTTTGTATTTCTATTTGAAAATGAGCAATATCATCAGTAAGAATAACACTGTTTAAGTTAGTGTTACTTCTGTTCAATATAAGTTCATGTTTGCAATTTATCACTATTTTATTGTAATCCTCTGCAAACCCTAAAACCTTATTTAATGGTATCACAGCACTAAAATATCCATCACTTTGAAATCCCTCTAAACTCCAACCCCACAGGGCAGCAACTTTATTTTCTGCTTCATTTAATGAGATGTATGATTTTATTGTTGACGTAATTCCAGAATTTTTTATACGGTCTATTTCAATACCATTTATTTCGTACCTGATGTCTTGAAACAAAGACATAACAGGGTTATTAGTGAGCGTAACAGTTTTCTTGATTGGATTCCCATCTTTACCGAAGAGTTTTGCTTGACCTTCGATGTAAATTGAACTGGCTGATGGTAGCACGTATATGTCTTGTTGGTGTATGGGAATCCGGATTTCATCGTTTTCTCTAAAGCTGTTATTGTAGGGATTGTATGAATGGACTTCATAACTTTCAATGGAAGTGTCGAAGTGTGGTGATTCAGTTATCTGTAGTATATTCATACTTTAAATCCTAGGGCTTTAAGAAAATGTTTATTTGCTTCAGTCAATTTCTTAATTTTTTTATTACGTCTCAGCACTTCAGTAATCGAAGAAGAACTAAACCGTTTTGTTTTAAAGGGGGTGTTTTTATAGTATATTATCATTTTGTTTTTCTTAAATGAAGACGTAGTTGAATATATTCTTCTCCAAAGTTAATACAGTGACCAAATTGATCAATAATCCGAACAGATATAGATGAAATTATATTTTTCTTTACTGGATAGTAAATAACGTTTTGTGGTATTTCCATGCACTGATGACCTGGAGCAGTATCAGATACAAATTCATGAATGAAATGAGTTGGTAATCCGTTGTGGTACGAACCGTGAACAAGATCACATTCGATTCTGATCACAGACAGACTGCTGTTATTAATCGGAATATTTGGTCTTGAATTTAATACTGAAAAGAACAGCAAACCGCACTCGTATTCGGTAGATAAATCTAGTGGTGGTTGAAAGTATGTAACCAGTTCCGATTTATTTCCAGAGATGGTAATCGTAGTAGACATGCTTCTATACTGAACTCTTTTACAAGATTCTGTTTATTTTATTCTTGCAATAGACCAAAAATTCTTCAAATACTTTAAACAAAGATGTCCACAATTGAAAGGATGATCACGTTGAATATTATCATAATTATAGTGAACTTCGGAACCCACATATTTTATAAATTCCTTTGGAGGTTTAAGATTTCCATAACTGTCAAAATACTCAATATAATCATTGTATTTTACATAGGCTACCCAATGAGAACCAGGATTTTGAGAGCTATCTAAATTAATAACTCCACATTCTTTTTTAAAAGGGTATTTAGGGAGCTCATCTCTCATAAAGACACCTCTAAAATAGGGAATATTATTTCCATACTTCAAAATGTCTAAATTACTCAAGGGTCGTTTAGGTAGCCGATATATTAGTTTTTTTCTTTCGATACGAAAATTCCGAGCCCATCTTTATGTGGTTTAAGGTGAAGGCCTTTTCCGATGCAGAGAGCCTCCATCTTTTCATTGTGCCTCTTCGATTCAGCATACAACTTTTTTGCCATCTTGAATTCATTTATGGTTTTAGCAATACCAGCTGCACCACCTGCTAGGGCGCCTGCCGCCGATAAACCAGCAAAAATAGGAATCAAAGGTAATACTCCGCCAGATTTTGGTATAGGAATAATGCGAGGAAGTTTAATGGATGAATCATTAGCTAATTCTCTAGTAGCAGCTATAGCTAATTCTATCGCCACTTTTTTGCATTTTGGTTTTAATTTTTTTATATGTCTTTTCGTTTTGTTAATAATATTTTTAAATTTATTTTTCAACCCTTTTCCAGATGTCATTTTTGGAGAACACTTTTTGCTACCTTTTTTTAGGCCAGAACCAGTTTTTATTTTTTTCGACATAGCGCTGCTTATCATACGTGCTGCCAGTTTTTCTCCTACACTCGCATCTGAGGCAAGTGCTCGCTTTTTAGCCATATTTAACAAAACGAAATCTGCCTTGTGGCGATCCTTTAAGTTTGAAGATTTGTGATAGGCAATGTCGTGTTCTTTGCAATATTCATCTAATTTATTAATGCCTTTATCTCCACGTGTTAGCCTTTTAATTAATTTTGTGCCAGGTCCGCAATAATTGTATCCTGGTAAATGTAATTCAAATGGTAAATTATTTATAAGCCAATTGAGAAGACTGCTCTCTCCAATACCCATCATAAGACTGACGCATCATGGGTTGAACACTTAATAAATATTCGATTTGTCAATCCAACTGTTTTCAGAAGAAGACAAACCTAACCATTTTACTAAAACCCTATTTCCTTTACTTCTAAGAACTTTTTCGACTAGATATAAATTAGGATGTTTAGTCTTTTGCAGCTCTTGTACATAAAATGCACCTAAAATGGGTCGGCTGATCGCATCTTCAATTAGGTAGGTGATAGGAGTTGTGTATTGTATTTTTCGAATTTTAAATATTTCTGTCGACCAGTTGGGGGTATATCCTTTTTCAAATGTTCCTTTGTACTTACTGATACGTACATAATCACCCACTTTAAATTTGCTTTTTATACTATTGTTTTTCACCAAACTGATATATCTCCCTAGTATGTGTTCTTTATTAGTTTTATCCACGTTTGCAGGGATTTCATCAATAGTCCGATGATGGGTGTGATTGTATTTGTAAATAGCATTATTAAGGGTATTATCTATCCAGTTATAGTCACCTTTTAAACTGAATTCCTTATACAGTTTAGATTTCAATGTTCTGATAAATCGCTCAACTATTGATGCCTTTTTTGTCGAAAAAGTTGAATAATGGTTTATATTATAAGATTTCATAAGTTTTTGAAATTTATTGTTATAAAATTCTGTTCCATTATCCGTTTGCAGATTTTTGGGGACACGCCCTTTATCCAACAAAATCTTGAAAGAGTTATATACAACATCTTTGGTTTTATTTTTCAAAGGAAAAGCCCAAGCATATTTCGAAAATGTATCGATAACCGTAAGAATAAATCTGTACTTTTTGTTTTCTTTAGAAATTGATTGCATATCAATTAAGTCTGCTTGCCAAAGGTCATCTATATCTTTCATTATAACATGTCTTCGTGGAAAGTTTACCCTTGCATTTTTATGAATTTCATTTACTACATCGGCTTTACTCATGTTCAGAATTCAGTAAATAAACATTTGTCTTGAATTCAGCAATGATACTGAAAGAAAACTATATTAGTGCTACTATTTATTCTTTAATTATGTCAGCTTCTTTTAATTCTTCTATTATCGATAAAATTTCATTATCATGATTTGTATTGCCAGCATCTCTTGAAGCAACTAATAGTTTCAGTCTCTCAACCAATTCGTTGGGGTCGTCCCAATATACCAGATCAGTATTGTTTTTGTATTTCTTTAACTTTGGCAAGTGTCCTCCAAGTTTAGTGTGATTATCATCGTTTGACGTTTCAGAAAACAAAGGTCTGATTATTTCACGATATTTTATTCCTTTATCACCTTTTATTTGTCCTTTAGCATTGAAGTCTCTTTTATGAGCATTTGTATAATGCAATATATCCTTGTAGACAAGTTTATCTTTGCTGGATATTAATTTTAAATCAGGTTTCTTTCGGAGTAAAAGTTCTTTTAGACCAGGAGTTAAATTGTAGGATTTATCATCGATTTTAATTAAAATGTCGGTATCGTAATTCAAACTATCAATTTTAGAAAATGATACTACTGAATTTCCCATTAATAAAATTTTGTTTTCGCTTCTTATTCCAAACGGTACATTTATACCATCATAAATATCATAGACATCAGGACCCTCTAATGAAATTTCTAAATCATCTGTCAATTTCATTTTGGGAGACTTTTTAACCAATTGTGTAGAATTAAGTTTTGGTTCGTAACAGTCCTCAAACTTTGTAGATGAGCTAGTATTAATGTCATCCATTTCAATGTCTCCAGAATTAGAGCGTGTTGTATTTTCTAAATGTTTTATTTTTTCCATATTTATATTCGAATCAACTAGAGTTTTAAGGGGATCTGTGACAGGTTTTAGCATTTTATCGAGTGACAAGTTCATTGAGTGTTCCTGATCCTTCAATTGTTTTATTTTATTCTTTATGGAGTCTACAGACTTCATTAATTCTATTTTAATATTTTTCTCCATGTTATATTATAACAACTACGTTCAGCTAAAGAACAAACTATACTGAATTTGTTTTTGCATATTAATTACTTAAGTACATTTAAGACAGTCAGTCAAATTTAAAAAAAATATCAAAATTCTGTCGGTACCTTCCATTATTGAATGAAGATTCTTTATTTATAAGTAGAAAATTATAAGGTGTACTCCAAACAGTTCGACAAATGTTCTTGAACTCTGTCCAATGTAAATCAGAACTAACATGCTCTTCATAAATATGTTTTAAATTCACATCATCTTGCTTGAATATAATAAGAAAATTAACATTGTCACGTAACAATTGTTTTGGAATTTTTGAATAGGTTTGAGATAAATAAAAACAATCGATTTGTTTATGCCTACCCATACAAAAATAATTACGGATATTTACTTGATTTTCACACGCAACATCATCGAAAATGAATACAGAATTCGTTAAAGCTTCACTCGGAGAAATTACATCTTTATCGTCACTGAACTCGTAGAAGTTAATCTGTGGTACTCTTTTCAAAACTTCAGTCAAGAAACGGTATTTTGGTTGAAAAGTAGTTTTAGAGTAAAGATAAAGATTTTTAAATTTGAGCCCATTTTGATGCATCAGTAAACTAATCATAACATTCGTTTTACCACAGTTTGAAGGACCACATATTATACATCGAATTGTATTAGGTAATAAAGCGCTATGTCTTATGTGGTGAACGGAGTCACTTAATTTTATATTATTAACATTGAGGGATATGGGTTGCTTAATCAACTTCATCTTACGTATTAATTAAAAAACTACATAACATGCACATATATACTTGTTTAACTAACAAGTCGAAACTTGTGTTGAGTACAAGAAAGATGCTATTCTCATCTTTCAAATTTACACATAATAAGTAATCTAAGGTAAGGCGTGTACCTACTTATTATAAAATAAGCAATCACTTCACTTTGCTGCCCTCTTTTCCATAAGTAAGTCGTTTCGTATCGCTTTCGTTTATGAGGACATTACCAAGGTAAATATTTTTTAAGTTTATTGTTTAATTATTTTATTATTCGATCTATTATAAAATAAATAATGCAGTACTTTTTTTTTTTACAGCATCATGTCACACTCACCGTCCTACAGTCCTGTTTTAGATATTAACCCTCAGTGTAATGTAAGTATCTAAGCTCGTTTTGCTATTAAATAATTATACCTAAAATAAAATATTAATATAATAATTAACATATTTTTTTTTTTTTTTTTTCAAGAATTTTATCCCCGATTCAATTATAAATCCTTTCTACTATGCTCAAGATAGAGAAACTCGGTATGCTGAAGTAGCGGCAAGTGTGTGTGAAGAGAGACAACACCAAAAAATAGAAGAACAACAAAAACAGAAGAAGAAGAAGATTCAAAAAACGAAATCAAAATCTTTTAAAAACACATCATTTATCATGCGTCAAGAACCAGGGCGTGTTCGCCAACTAATAAAAATAATTATACATGATTTAGACGATCACCACATGGATGAAATAGACATTGAACCTGGTAGTGCAAGCGTGAACGTACAGTATTTAGTGAGAAGTGAATATGATGATATCATGTGTGAAACTGAGCTTTTAGTGAGTAAAATAGTTAAAAAGTTAAGTTCGAATTCATAATATGGATTTAAAATGTTATATAATAGGTCTGTGTAAGTTTGTCTCTATTTAGAGTTTATTAGAACCAAATGTGTATTTTTAAGTTCAATATAATAAAAAAATACTTATAAACTGTGTTTTATTAATAACAAAAAAAAAAATGTTAAAGGTACACTGATATTAGGTACTTATGGAAACAAATAAAAAAGTCAAGTGTGTTGTGAATAAACTTTTATTTTGTTAGAAATTATTAAAAAATAAACAACATACCTATAATTAAATTATCGAAGAACATTACATAAAAACCAGTTAACATACGTAGTTACCAAGGAACAGTTTCAATTTGATTTGATACAATTTGCCTTTTATCATCTATTCTGTTCAAGACTACTTTATTTACTTCCTGCGAGTACAGCACATGTTTCATTGATTTAATTATATTCATTTTACGCTTAAGTGTTAAGTTTTTAAATAAAACCTCCTTATAGTTATGTGGCTTTAAACATCTTGTAATAGGTTTAGACACGCCTTTAGCTTTATTAATTTGCGTATTCAATGATTTAATACAGTACAGTTTTGCTCTTAATCCTATAAATTCAGTGATTGGGTCTCCTCCTAATTCATCCTTAAACAAACCAGGAATTCTTTTATTCACCTTAGGAATACTGTAATGATTGTTATTTTCAAAATTACTTGTGTCAAATTCAGACAAATTATCACACATATCTTTATAAAAGTCTTCAGTATGTATTAAATATAACAAGCTATCTGTATCAGTGTAACACAATTTAGCTTTACCACCATATTTTTTCTTAATGAAATTATAATGAAAGTTATATAAATGTTGCTTAGAGTATTCTAGTACTGTAAATCCAATATATATTGGTCTATCTAAAACAAGTTTTTCAGGACTCAGCTGTATAGCAATAAAATTTTCATTAAATATAGAAACACTTTTTAAATTAGGTTTTGTGATTAATTTCTCAGCACCAATGAACTTATTCGTTTTATTCGAAGTGTCAGTCCATTTGGTAACTAATTTTACGTCAACATGCTTACGTTTATTTTCTATTGTTTTACCAAATATAGAGTTATTTAAAAGTTTGAAAAAATCTCTTTCATATGATGTTGAAGCTGCTTGACGTAATCTAGTATTCAAGTCTATGTACTTTTTCAAAAAATGTTCTTGTTTAAAACAAAGAATCCTATGAATATTTTTCAACACAAGACCATTTTTAATACATTCTTTTAAATGAATGAAGTGAATGATGTACTTATATTTATCATATAAATTTGCAATTAGTTTTTGAGTTTTCCCTCCAATGGGTATGAATTTCTCAGGAGCGAAAGGTAGATCACTATGTAAATCATGTAAATGATCTGGATACGCTAAATCTACTTATAAAATGTATCCGCACTCCCCATCATCAGGAACATTAAGTACATTAAACTTTTGCATGTCATTATTTGTCATGAATTTAAATCCTGATATTGGTAATTTTTTCGTCATAGCATATCCGTAAAGGTTATTACAGTCCAAGTATATTAAATATGTTGATTGTTTTGAATGATCATATTGAGGTAAATAAATATTATTAGCTTTAGCATATCGGTGAGAACATTGAGCTAACCCTCCACGTATTCCTTTCTCCAACATTTCATAAATTTCCAAATCATGAATCAATTCTAACTGCACGCCTGTATAAAGTAGCATAGCATCCCAACTCAGTCCAGGTGAAGTTACATAATATGCAGGATCGAGTTTATAATGCTGTAGACAAATGTTTCTGAAATTTTCAAATATATCACATAATAATAGCACATCACACTTTAAATACAAGTCTGTATATTCACCGAGAGAACTTATATTAAAATATTTCCACACAGACTGAGCATGTTCATATTCAGCGTCAGTTATATGTTTCATTTGTAAAGTATTATAAAAATTATCCTTAGCAGGCAGTTGTGTTTCATTGTATTTTTGCCATGAACAGATGTATTCATACGGAAATATGCCTTTCCTTTGCAGTAAATTGAATTGATTTTTGTCGGGGAAATGTGAGGATAAATGAATAAAATCATTCTCAGTTAAACTTTTACATAGATTCTCAAGACTTGAACTAAGAAATTGAAACGAGTCTATGAATTTTATCTGTATTGGTTTACTTCCTTTACCCGTATTTATTATTTTTGTTATAGTTAAATATTTTTCTTTAGTTTCTGCTATAACTTTTATCTCACCATCATATTTTGATAATTCCGTTATAAATATATGAGAATCATAGCCAGCTAAGTTGTGAAATATAATAGGTATAAAGGGACACACTCTATAAATTAAATTACAATGCGAATGTGCTGCGCCTCTATACTCAGATGTAATGTGATCATGATCACAAACTTTATCATCAAATAACAAATGATTACAGATATGGCATGTAGTTGCTTTACGATAATTATTAATTTGCTCTCTTGTCATAGAGCGCATTGGTTTCTTTGTCATCAAAATTTTATGAATCAATTTCACTTCTCCTATCAATTTTTTAATAAATACTTCCACACAGTTAGGCCCTCTATATGTAACATATTTATTTAAACTGCTGTCGTGTGCACAACATACATAAAATGCAAAACAAGACGGTTGATGTAGTTTCTTCTTTATGGTATTTTTATCACTCTGCTCTATTTCATAGTCCATTAATATACTTTCAAAATCAGCGTATATAACAAAATTTATTTTTAGCTTTCGTTCATAATTTTTGAATTGTATTGCACTGTTTTTGTTAGGTAGTATGGTTAAAATTTTGGAGCAACTATGAGATTTATACTTTTTTTCGGAGGTAAAAAACTGCAAGCAAGTCTCACATAAATACATTTTACCTCTATGGTATGAAACTTGTCGTCGTACTAAACGTAAAAGGTTTTTAATTAAACAATAATGACCTTTGTTGTTTTTTTCAAAATACAGTAAGTTGATATGTTTAGCTTTCTTACAACTCGTAACATAAAGAGGGCCGGTTACAGTATAGTACTCATTTAATCCGTAAACATTAATACTTAACTCACAGTTATTCTTTTCAAATATCTTGATATCGCGAAATGAAGGTGGAAATGAAACCCCTTCTAGATTAAATATTGTACTAAAATGTGGATAGGAGTTCGTCCTGCAGACATTATTTTTGGCTGGATATAACGCTGCGGTTATACTCCACAAAAAACAATACTCATCATTATTCTGCATATTCAAACAACTTTTTGTATTTTTAATAACATCAGGTAGGTCTAAATATGTACCACCCCGCAAAGGGCAATATTTATTTATATTTATTTCCAAGTGACTTATGGAAACAAATGACCATCCAGATTCACAATGCTCGAATTCGGTAAGTTTTCTTTTAAATACTTCTATTACATTTGAGTATATCTTATTAAAATCAGTATTATTGTATATAATTTCATATTTCGTATTAAATGACTTTAACTGCTGCTCATTTGATTTAGGTAATATAAAATAAGCAAACAGTTCAAAGTTAACTTTGATACAGGTATTTTTCGATACTAAAACCTTTATGATTTCTAAGATATATTGTCGCTTATCATCTAAGAACGCCTCTGGTATGAGGTTCTCGTCTTCTATGGATGGGTTTAAGCGATAAGTCATAATTCTATTTTTAAAAGCTGTTGCTATAATTTCAACATTATCAAACCTTGATTTCATTAAACAATTCGATTTATGGATATTCGTTCTCTTATGGTATCTGTATTTATGTTCTGGAATCTCAAGTTTACATTTGTCGCAATGAATACTCTTTGATAAACAATTAGGTTCATACATATTTGTATCATGTTCTTGTTCTGAGATATCAATTTGGCTTGTATCATTATTAATAATAACATTAGAACTTTGCGAGATGTGATCGACAGGATGAACTGGAAAGAAACAACGAATGTTATACACATTACATAGTTTAATTAATAGAATTAATCGATTACATAAGGTTATAAAATGAATACGGATAGTTTAACATGATAAATGTTACAATAAAATATTTGTATGGATTACATTATTTAGCCGTGAATATATACTTATATGGTAATACAATTTGATTATAACACGACGGTCCAGAAAGGTAATTTTATTGATAGGAGCTTATAAATGTTGGAGGACACTTTTTAAACTCTTTTCTAGTGCTTTTGATAAACTCATTCATACATTTCCAGGACTCTGAATCTTCATTGGCTTTATTTTTAATGGTGATGATTGAATGACGCCATCTATTTACAGGGTGTACACGCTCTATCTCATCGGACCTATAAATTTTAACTTCAATGTAGAACGCACCTTTCTTCTGTTCATCCATTTGACGGGAAAAGCCGTTTGCCAATCTCCTTGTAATGTAGGAATAAATAGGAGGAGGCGTCTTCTCCCCACTAACTTCAAGCGCGTCGTCATCGCTGTCACTCCCAAATAGCTCACGAGCAGTAGCCTTGGTTACAGGAGCGATGGGGTTAATCCTCTGTTTCTTACTGGTGGATGGTTGCGAGCTGCTCGTTGACGCTGGCTTACGCTTCTTATCCACCTTCAGTTTGGCTTTCACTGGTGTATCACTCAGCGATTCATCTTCCGATGGGAATAGATGGTCGGCTGTGTTCTTAGACCTGTAAAAATACGAAATCAAAGAATAAGTCAACAATTGTGAATTATCTAATCAAACAATTTGATATGTGTAATAATTGAATGATTGAATGCTAAGAAAGAAAATAAATAAAATAAAATATGAATTTATTAACTTCATTCACTTCATTTAGGTTAACTTGATTGAAAGAATACTAAAACAATTGAAAAGTGAAATATGAACTGAAGTAAGAAATGCATCAATTAGAAATTCTAACAAAAAAAACTAGTCATTTGTTGGTAAAAACATTTAACTTTAAAAAAGTAACGGATGAGTACTTACATTTTAGCAGATTGATTTTTTCTTAGGTAGGTTGAAGTAAAGATGTAACTGCCCTTAGCAGAAGAACTCTTATGATCCAGCTTCGTCAGGTTAGCTCTTAAATAGTAGTAAATCCGCGTGATGGTATTCCATTTAAGGATTAGGGCGCGTGTAACAAAAATGCTTTGTCAGATGTACCACCCAAATATGATAGATAAGTAATTTAAGTTGCAGAAAAATTACTTGGCAACATATTGAGAACGCGTAATTTCAACTTTATGTACATCGTATAGGATATAAAATATAAATCGATGATAGTGAATTGCAAATCTATATAGAATTGTTCCTCAACCACATACTATTATTACTCCTGGATTTGTCTCCTCCTTTTAAACGGCTATTGGAAAGATAGACACATACCCAGATTATAAACTATCTGTGTGCTAAATTTCATCTAAATCTGTTCAGTCAGTTTTGTGTGATTGAGTAACTACCATACAAACGGGATACTTAGATACCCATAATTAATTTTAATACCTACTTCCTGAGGGTGTAAACTACATCATCTCGATGATTCGGTAAATCTTGCATTCAATTTCATCATACAGATATACCTTCTTACGTTACTTTATAAATAAACTAAAAATTAGTATACATGATATTTTATTTTATTTTTAAAATAGGTTTTAAGAATAATAGCAGGTAAAACCAGGCGAAACAATAGTGTGTGGATTTGCTATTTTGTTTCGATCCGTCTCCATATAAAGAATTGCAACTTCGCAAAGACACTAGCAATGACATACTACTTACATACGATGATTTCGCCTGCCGTATCTTCTCAATAAAATGTATGAAAAATATTACAGCGAACAAACGTACAGTAGTACTTATTTTATCTATAAACAATAACATGTTTGGTGCCGTGATGGGTTGAGGGTTCAATTTCACCATACCATTTTTGTCTAGGATATCAACTTCTAACAAAAACGTACGACTTTGAACTCTATTGATTAACCTTAAATTATAATATAAATGAAAAAAAAACCTAAAAATCGATCATTCAATTTCTGCATGTGAGTCTCCCAAACGGATAAAACGTTATTATAGTGAATTAATAAAATAAAATAAATATATAATATTTTTATTGTACACGGAGAAAACATAAATTATATAGTAAAGAAGATTGTACAAGTGGTAATGTCGGTAAGTGTTAATAGTATTTTTAGTAAATAGTGTATTAATAAAAACAAAAGTAAATGCTTTTGTTTTAGGTAATCATTATTTAGTATAGGTGTCTGGTACACCACTACAATATACGTTATTTTTCAGGACACGGAAGATCTTTTCAATTTTGTACCTATGAATCAACCAGCAGTTCAACAAACAGCTGGACAGAAAACGCTAGGTCTTGCTCGTAAGAGACCAAAAGCAGATCAAACGTTCTTTCAATATATAAAGAAACCTATCACTCGCGGGACAAAAATAATCAAGATTGAAATTTACGATACGGACAGTTTTACAAAATCCGAACAACCGATGTGTAATTGTGAAGCAGATGTGTGTGTTCAGCATGTTGTAAAAAATATATTATTTGATGATATTTATTCCAGTACGAGAGAATTAATAGCAAGAATTCAGGATGACATGGATCCAAAAGCATAGATTAAATAAAATTAAGTACCTACTGTTCTGTAGAATATAAGTATTTAAATAAATGAGGTAATAAATAGATCGACAAGCAACTATGTAAAATGTGAGAATTAAATTGTTATATTTAAAATAAATTAATACAGAAAAATATTATTCATTTTATTTCTAC
Source organism: Lithophane semibrunnea (assembly GCA_947363905.1). Classification (NCBI taxonomy): domain Eukaryota; kingdom Metazoa; phylum Arthropoda; class Insecta; order Lepidoptera; family Noctuidae; genus Lithophane; species Lithophane semibrunnea. Next base: position 5,342,475 of record OX376213.1, on the reverse strand, counting down.
CTTATAAAATATGAAGTACTTAATAGGACAGTTTATCGTAAATACTCACACTATATAAGGCAGCGGCGGGCAACATGAGAGCATTCCATATTCAATGCCCTGCCGCGCCGTATCGTATAGAGTAGGCACTGCGTATTACTGTTACCCTAAATATACACACTTGAATAGTGGAATGATGACTGATGAGCATGAGGTCAAAAGTTCGATCCAATTTTTTCTGATTCTTATCGGATTTGTTTCCCGTAGTTAGTCATCTGCAGAAAACCCCAAATATGAATTGATTGATAGATAGCCCATTTTCAGTGTGGAATTGCGGGTTCCGATGGTTGAAATTGAGTGCTTCAGGATATCATCCAGAAACCCCAAATATGAATTGATTGATTGATAGATAGCCCATTTTCAAGTGTGGAATTGCGGGTTCCTGGATCTTGTATGATCCAGGAACCCCAATTCTACACTACTGTTATGCCTAGTTCGGCCTCAAATGCTAATACTTTTGTGTACACTAAGTTTAGATTAAGCACTCTACTTGTAATACGTACCTAATATTGAAACTAACTCAAAAACTACGCAAGCAAACTTAATAAAATTTATAAGGGACGACCGCTGAAGCACTGCTCTCAATACGGTGAAGGAAAACATCGCAGGTATGTCCTAGAACCAAATAATTCGAAAATCATTGAACTCTTATTAATTTAAATGCAATTTTCAGGAAAACCAGAGCAGTGCGAAGAAATTAATGTTAGTTTAATTTCGTGTTACAGTAACTAGTTATAGTCGTAATTAGCTATTTTAATTTCGCGGAAATCAAATTTTCTTACGTTTTTTTTTTATTTGCAGGTCAGTGTCAGGTTGTGTGTAGATTAAAAAAAATATGATTCGCGACCGTAACAAAATATGGTTTACAGAATTATAATCATTGGAATCAGCAATACAACAAAAATTAGCCATAGATTACCAAAAAACGTAGAAAAATTTGAATTCGCTAATCGAATTATTATTGTTCCATTTCGATAATCATTTGAAGTTGACAGAATGATAACTGTTGTTTTACGTTGAGCGCTAAACGAATTTAGTGATTAGTGGTGCAAGCTGCTTGTCCACCACACAACGTCAACGGGACGTCAACGAGAAACGAGATTATTCAAACAAGGTGGCAGACCGGTGATGGTGTGCGGTGGACATGCGGTCATAGGAAATGTCGCTAGAGTGCGCGCAATAATTACTTTGTTTGTTTTATTATGTTTAGATATCCATACCTATCACGTCTGCGGAGTTCCGCTAGCTAATTTAATTTGACCCTATATTGGTGCCCAACAGAATTGCTAATAATCTACATGGTCCTCATATGACCTGACCAAGATTATGTCTGGACATTAAAAGAGACTGCGACCTCTCAGTTTGTGTCGGCCTTTCTTCTCAGAGTAGTCAGATAGGAAACTCCGACCTGATCTAGCTTATTTTTACAATTTTTTTAATATGGCGTGTAAAAGTGATACCAATATCCTATTTACAGAATAAACACTTTTTATTTCATTTCACTGCCATAAATATATCTCCTTTTGTAATTTTTCAGAGAAAATTGAAGGAGATGAGTTCTATGATGATGGATCCTGATGCCGAAGGCAAGAAAGCTGGTGAGTTTATAAGTATTTAAAAAAAAATATCCAAGAATAAAGTCCTTATGTCCTAAACAATAATGTTGTTAAGAAAGAATTGTTATCAATTTTCACTCATACACTGTTTGTCCACCGTACCGACACGCAACGTCAATGAGAAACGAGATTATGCGGCCATAGTAAATGTATTGTCGATACTTCTGCGTCGTCATCTCACTCTCGTTGACGTCAGTTCACGGTGCGGTGGACAAACGGCCGTTATTTTATATAGAGTGTTAGGGCCCAGGCATTTTTCTTATGCGCGTTCCTTGCAAAGCGTGTCGACGGCAAGTTTTCTGCCTTGAAAAATAAGCATTCATAGCGTGTGCAGCGTGTTTACGCGTGTCGACAACGCCGTGTGATTAGACACTTTGGTGTAATGAGGGACATACTTTCTTTATGAGGAGCACTAAATCATAAAAAAAAACACTTTTTGGAAAAAAATGACCATGTTACTAGCTGAATCGTCGCGACCAAAAGGCCTAGAGTGCTTAGGTTGGGCTCAGATTTTAGCTTGCTTCACAAAAATATGGAAAACAACTGAAACAAGTGCCAGAATTTCGCAGTTTTTCTAGCACCATGGAGTAGCACAAGGTTTTCAGGGTTGCAAACTTGTAAACTACTCTCAGGAGACCTAACAACCGCAGGAGACGCCCTGGGCGTCGGGAATCCCAGGCGGATTCCCGGCCACCGTAGGCGCGGGCTTGCGGACGGCGAGCAATGGGTAACTCGCCGTCCGATAAGGACCAGGCCCGGGTCAATGGCGCGTTGTATTCCACGCACGCCCAAAGAGATGTCAGCACAATTGACGGGGTGCCAGGGTTGCGGAATAGTCCGAAAGGGATACCGGGACCCTGGCAACAGGCAACTGAAGGAACACGGGTGGGTTTTAGTCTGAGTAAGAGTCTGACACGCCCTTCCGCTCCGCCCAGAGCGGGAGAAGTCATTTGATGATTTTCCACCCAAAAAAAAAAAAGGCCCGGGTCGACGGCGCGTTGGGTTACACACGCGCCCAAGGAGATGTCAGCACAATTGACGGGGTCCGCTAAGGCCGATGCCTGCCAGGGTTGCGGGAAAGTCCGAAAGGGATACCGGGGCCCTTGGCAACAGGCAACTGAAGGAACACGGGTGGGTTGTAGTCAGTAAAAATCTGACTGCGGGAGCCCCGCCTAGAGCGGGAGAAGTCATTTGATGATTTCCAACCCTCAAAAAAAAAGGGTACATTACAACATAATAAAAAAAAATCGTAGTTACATGCACGTTTGCGATGTTTGATGTTGTTATTGACTATGTAAGTTAAAATCCGATTAATATTTTAATAGAAAAACCGGTCGAAGAAGTGAGGGATCCTGACAAGAAAGATACGATTGACATAATCGTTTACGATGAAGAGGAGCAACCTATCGAATATGAAATATATGGTTTTAAATGTTTTATTATTGACGAGCCATCGCAAATTGCAGATTTAGTAGAAAGAAAGAAAAATTGTTTAATCGGCACAAACAAAACGCACACACAACAAAATAAAAGACAACATACATATATACATAATCAGCCTATAATGTTCCCACTGCTGGGACACAGGCCTCCTCTCTGTGAGAGGGAGTGGGACGTAATCCACCACGCGGGCCCAGTGCGGGTTGGTAGATGTCACATGTCTTCGAATTTTTAGTTCTAGGACATGCCGGTTTCCTCACGATGTTTTCCTTCGCCATTTTGAGAGCGGTGGTGCTGAAAGACAAAATAAAAAATAATACAAAAGTAGCCAAAAGCCTCATATTCAACCAGTAAAATTAAAAAGTTTGACAGTATTGTTTATACTTCTATACACCTTGATATTTGTTCATTGGTTGATGTCAAGGCCAGGGACCAAAGACAATATTGCGTAATAGGGAATATGCATGTATTTTTGTACTTTTTTTATTCGATAGTTTACTTAAAAAAAAATTCGACGCCAAAAATGCAATTTAAAGTACTTAATTTTTTTTTAAAATATATATCCACGCGATCCGGGCTATTTAAACGCCCTCCATTTGGCTCGCTTGGTGTGGTGACGTCAAATTCCATGAAAACAAACAAGCAAGTGTCAAGTTAATGTCAAACACTCCTACAAACTTTTTGTAGGAGTGTTTGACATTTAACTTGTCTGACACTTGTTGATTGACTTGACATTGATATTTTGTTTGTTGTCCTGAAATGTTACGTCTCATCCGCTCTTAGCTTTTCAAGTATTTGAATTACCCCTAGTTCTATGGGATTAAAAAAAAAAAAAATCTCGCTCAAAAATAAATTTTATTCAAAAATATTGATGGAGGCATAATTCTGAAGTAATATGTATAGTTTATTAAAAAAATACTTGACCCTTATTTGGATCACATGCATATTCCCTATTACTAGTAGTAGATCATGATCGATCATCCACAGCCCGATTTTCCCCGACAGGCCTCTCTTTTCTTGTACCAAACCCCAAGCTCCAGGGCCAGGCTCATCCAATATCTACCCTAGTAGATACAGGAGACATTAATTCACAAACATGACTTGTCCATTTGGCAAGGAAGTCTGTGACGAGTAAAAGAAATTTCGAGATCATGGGGATTCTCAAAATTATCATTCTAATTAGCCTTTTCTTAATTATATTAAGGTCGGCCTCCAGTCTAACCGGGTGCAGCTGAATACCAATATTTGACATGGAGGGACTGCCTATCTAACCTCTACATTTACTGGGTAATAAGATACCCCTTGGCACGCAACTCTGACAACTTAACGTTTTAACTGGTTGTCAGAGTTGTCAGCTCAATTCTCAAAATAAACAACATATGACTCGTTGTTTCCCTGAGCGGTCAGGCAGAGGTGTACCTATAGTACACCCACATTTCGCCAGTTATGTTCAAGTCCCATGTAATAGGGGGCGAGCCATCAACCGGGCACAAATCGAGACTTCGGGCTGCTACCGAGAAATTCCATGTAGAAAAATCCAATAACACTTTGCCCGACCTTGGAATCGAACTCAGGATCCAGCAGTAGCGCTTGAGATTTCTTTCATACTTTACGGTAACGTGGTAAACATGGATACGATCCATCTTCATGTTGAGGTGTCTATATACAGGGCGTCCCACGGATATGCCACATGGACGGAAAGTACCATGAATATTGTAGATGGAACATTTTACTGAAAGAAGACATTATTTGAATTTAAAAAACAATTCAAACTGCATTCATAGATATTTAAATAATGACATGGTTGAACCGGGAATCGAACCCGTTACATGAGAAAAATAATCACCCTGTAGCTTTATCATTCTGATCGAAAGGCTTCATAATAAGGATTATTTTTTGCTAAATAACATAGTGTCACAAATAAAAGCTAGACCATGAATTTTAACATTTTTAATACAAAATTAATTAATTTATCAAATGCTCAAAATGAGTCCCTTCCTGTTGAATACAAAGTCGCACTCTTTTTTTCTTTCATATCAAATGTTAAAATTCATGGTCTTCCTTTTATTTCTGACAATAAAAAAATAATCCTTATGATGAAGCCTTTCGATCGGTAGGATATAGCTACAGAATGATTATTTTCTCATGTAACGTGTTCGATTCCCGGTTCAACCATGTAATTATTTAAATATCTATCAATGCAGTTTAAATTGTTTTTTAAATTCAAATAATGTCTTCTTTCAGTAAAATGTTCCATCTACAATATTCAAGGTACTTTCCCTCCATGTGGCATATCCGTGGGACGCCCTGTATATAAAAATAAATCCCTATTTCCCTTGGTTACGCCATCACTTGTGAACGGCTAGACCGATTTCGCTAATTCTTTTTTTGTTGTGTTTGTTATTGTCAGGAGAAGGTTCTTATGAAAGAAAAAAATAAGAAAATTGCGCGGAAAATTTGAAAATTTAAGAATAATTAACCACCATATAAAATTATTTCTAATCTAACCTTAGCGGTTTGACAATATAAACTTTGACAGGACAACGTCTGTCGGGACAGCGAGTAATATTATAAAATCTGCAATTTGTGAATGGAATATATACCTAGTAATTTGAACCTTTTATTTTGTGATTTTGGTAAAAGTAGTTTGTCAAGTAAGTAAAGTATGTAATAAGTAAAGTAAGTAAAGTAAGTAAAGTAAGTAAATAAGTAAAGTATGTAAAAGGCTTGAAAATTTATAAAACATTAAAACTAGGCAAGTTGGTTAAAATTAGCATATTTTTTATTAGTATTTTTTTCCTCTTAAACTACAATAGTGCCACAACATGTATGCGCTTCGTTATAATAATTTAATTATGAAGTTATTACTGTAGTTTGATTGCAATCTGTAATAATTATAATGACTCGGTCATATTTGTTTTATTTTTATAAGATAGTGGCTAAATTAAGTATTTAGAAGAAGCGGTTATATAAAATTTGTCAGTAGATTTAGTTCTAGCAGATCAATTAACACAAAGTCAAAGTTTTTTTTTAAATATTACTGTATCGTCACTCTCCTCTACTTTGAATAGATATCAATTTAGACACGTCTCCTAGTAGAGGGAGTAGACATCCTAAACCAGACGTAACAGTCCAAGTTTTAATCAAAACTTGACACCAGCCGATCTATTCCAATTTGAAGTGAGCTGTCATTCCACCTGATGCCAGGGATTGATAGCTCACTTCGAGCTCACTTAACCCGACTGACCTGAGGCCCTAGACAAAGTGACATTCTATCAGCGCTAACGATGATGGCAAAGGCAAAAATGTATAGGACTGACATAAGCTGTCGAAAAGCTTATGTCAATCCTGTTGAAAGTCGTTGTAGAAATACGAAACGCTTTCGAAGCGATTGTCATTTGTCTAGACTCTCTGAAGTGAATTAAGTCATCATTGTACCGTTGTGAAAAAGGGATGGTGCTATACGTTCTGTATAGCTTTATCTCTCTTGCATTGGTACAATGATGGCCGTAACACGTCATCATACGGCCCCAGGAGAACCAAAAGAGGAGCTGCCTGAAGAACAATCCGAGTCAGAGTTCAAACTAGTGGAAGAAGAGATTAAAGAAGAAGTGGCCTACGTCCCAACTGAAGCAGAGAAAATACAGTCTTATTTAGCTGAAGTAATATTGAATAATGATCTTTTTTATAGACAGGGGTCTAAATGCAAAACTGCCTGTGTCGTAAATTATTGTCATGCGATGTTTTTATGTAGCAACATTCTTTGTTATTTCTTTTTGCATTGGACCAAAACAAAAATGAGCAAAATACAATAGACGCTGATATATTTAGTAACCTATTCCGCTTGACTATTCTTCAAGAGTCATAAAAACCCGAGTAAGAAATCGACACGTGTTTCACCTCTCAACGAGGCATCTTCAGGATGACGATTGACCAATTGCAAACCAGAACGCGACGTGTTACCACACCGAGCGCTGGACGTTGCGTCCAGCGCTCGATCGAGTACAGAAGCGCCGCTATCCACTTTTCAAACTTTAATGAATAAGATTACGTTCCACGTGTTGTAAATACTGATAAATTTTAACGTATTAGACGTTTTAGACGTTTCAGTCTCTAGCTCAAAATCGCAAAAAGTCAATAGAGGCGGTTTTGCATTTAGTTAATTTATAGTTACGAAATGTCGCGGCGCCCCCGTGAGAGGGCGTGGCGAGCGTTGCCGCGGAGGCAACACGGTGCTCCATAACAATGGACCCGTCCTCTTGTTTGCCTTAGTGGCTTATGGTAGTTGTGCGAGGTTTTATAACGCGCTACTACGTAGTATACCAACGTTTAAATAAATATGCTGATCGCGCGGTAAACTCTGCTTGCGCGATGCAGGATTTCGCTTGACGTCAGTTTGATGCGTAGTTCGCATGTGGAGATGTAGATGCCGCCACATAACCATTAAGGGTATGATGTAGATCAGCCCTTCAATTTGCGTAACACAATCACACTCTGAAGGATGATGCTGCTATTACTTAGCCACGAGTTCCCCTTTTTTTCTTTATAATCCTTTCCCTAATCCTTTATTCCTGTCTTCTCTACCCTAGGTTGAAAATGCGCGCGAGGAACGTTTACTTGATCTTGAGAATACATTCGAAGAAATACGTCAGCTTGTGCAAAAGTTCAAATCTGCTAACTATGATCTTGGTTAGAACCCCTTTCCTCAACTAACGTTTCCCATACCGTATTCTGTATATTTTAGTCATATTCACACTCCTGTCTCGTAACTCAGCTTAATTGTAGTCGGCGCAACATCCTTACTTCCTTACTATATAATATATCAATGTCACTATCATCATCATCACTATCACTATCACTATCATCATCATCACTATCACTATCATCATCACTATCATCATCATCACTATAATAAAATGCGAAAGTTAATTGTAGTCCTTACTTCCTTATAATATATCAATGTCACTATCATCATCATCACTATCATTATCATCATCATCACTATAATAAAATGCGAAAGTTAATTGTAGTCCTTACTTCCTTGTAATATATCAATGTCACTATCATCATCATCACTATCACTATCATCATCATCGTTGTAATAAAATGCGAAAGTGAGTTTGTTCGTTTGTTTATTACGCTTTCACGCTGAAACGGCTGAACGGATTTGGATGAAATTTGGCACATGAGTAGGCCATGACCTGGAAAATTACATAGGCTACTTTTCATCCTGGCCAGCAGACGAAGTTGCAGGCAAAAGCTAGTAATATATATTTTAGATACATCCACATCAGTCGTCATATCAGTATTATGTCTTCATCTGCCTATTCTCAAACATTAATGATACACTACAAACAAACATTGCAAGTCAGTCTCTGTTTTCAAAGTGGTCTCATTCTTCTGTAAACATATATATCTTATTTAATGAATTTGCTCATAGGAATGGTGGCTGGACGTCAGATGTCGACAACGAGTGGAGAGTTCATCGTCCAGTACATTGAGAAGGAGATATTGGAATACATTGATGAACAGATCGCCATATTGCCTGACCCTGATCTAAAGAAGAAGAAGGTAAAGATAGGAAATTAGTCTTTATCCACAAAGACAGAGAGGATATTTTAATACCACGAAGACGTGCCCCACTCTGTACTATAGCAGCTTGCAGTACGGTAATCACAGAGTGGGGCACTATCTGTAAACATGGATCCATGACAAACCATGGAACTATGTTTATAGATACAAGAAACGAAATAGTAAAAACTGAGAATAATGAAGGATTTGAGATCATAATTATCCAAAACGAACAGTGTCATTCATGACGTGGCGCGCGTCCTTCGAGCTTTTCTTGTGTGCGTGCATTTAGCGGCTAACTGTTGAACGCTCATAGCTTTGACTGTCTATCAAAAACAACAATACAATAACTTACTTAGTCACTTACTTACTTACTTTTCGGGATATTATTTGGAGAAATTGGAGTTCGAACATAGTAGGTAAGGCGCAAAAAATACAATATGGACCTCGTTACACGGGCCACCCTTAGTTGTTCAATTAAAGTTAATGATAAATTAATTTTAAGTAACGACTCTTGAGTGCGGTAGTAAGCAATTCGAAAGTAACTCTGTTTTCTGTCTGTCTGTCGATCTGTCTGTATGTTACCTTTTCACGCCTAAACCACTGAACGGATGTCGATAAAATTTGGCAAGGAGATAGATGGCATCCCGGGGAAGAACATAGGCTACTTTTTATCGACATGCCACGCGGGCGAAGCCGAAGGCGGAAACTAGTATAAAATAAAATCAACGTGAATCCTTGAATTATTCTTTTATAAAAATTACTTATCATTACATCCTCTAAAATATATACTCCCTTGTAAATCAGGCAAAGCCAGAGGAAGTAGTGATGATTCGAGAACTCGTGGAACAGTACCTGGATGATAACATGGATATAATTGTGCCCGAAATTGAAGAGGTTGAGGAGGAAGAAGAGCCTATGCCTGAGGTAATATCTTTGAACTGTATATTTCAAGTAATTAAAGATTTTGAAGATGATTAAGGCCATATGAAAAACCTGCTTGATAGTCTTGGAGGTGTTTTTTTAAGTGAGGAACTGCGGATTTTTACGAGAAAGATTGCTTGTTGCAAGCGTCGGCGCCGTTATGCAACAGGAAGCGATAGCGTTTGTGGAAATGCGAATCTGGGTACATAGGTCTCACTCAGGTTATCCATGTAAGCCTTATCTATATTCTGTGATCTATACAGTCTAGTAAAATATAAATGGTACACTAATCTTTCAAACTCTATCGTAAACGGCGTTGTATAAGATAAACTATATTTTGACCGTGTGGCGAGACAGGGGCAGTGCAAGCCGCTCATTCCTCAACGTTCACGCCGTTCCGCCGCTCATTCGTCAACGCCTTGCCGTGCATTCGTAAGGTGCGGAACTACGGTAGCTTTGGTCAAACTATTGCTACCCATCCCTGCTTCGTATAAAAATTGACAAACATCGATATTTGAGTTATATTTAAGTTAAGGTGAAAGCATCTATCAGATGAAATAAAGAAAATAAAGAAAGAAAATCAATTGATGCAGGATTTACTCGTGGTGGTAAAAAATAAATAAATAAAGATGTAGTAGATTATTTATTTATTTAAATACAGGTTACAATGGTATACGCCGTTCCTGGTATCGGTGGTCCAGTGGATCCTGACATCATATTGGACTTCGAGGACTACATCAATGAAGTCTGCAAGGTTCAGGCCGAAACGGTGATGCCTAGGAATATCAGGCACTTCCTTTGTCCACCGCTTGAGAAGTAAGTCAACTAAAACCTTTTATTAAGTATCACTTGTTGGTACAGTTAGGCCGCATCACTGGTGGTATATGGCCTTGCGTTCTATTGAAACCACGTACCAGCTCAAAGTGTTACGACCGACGTGCGGTCTATTGTACTATGTTAAGATGCCTGATTATCTGATAAACTGTGGGCTATCGTGTTACCCAATATCTGATTTGTGGAAGTCAGATACGCAGTCACTCCGTGTAAAATACTGGCCACCAAGTCTACCTAATTTGCAAACGTGTCAGTGGTCTCACAATGATCAGTTTTTGACAGATATGCCATACAAAATCTGTCAAAACTCATCATTGTGAGACCACTGACACGTTTGTAAATTAGTAGACTTGGCCCCCGGGTATTCAGCTGCTTCCGGTTAGACGGGTAGACGACCCCAACATAGTTGGGAGAGGCTAAGTAAATGATGCTAATTCGCTGGATTCGTTTTCTCCTCTACCTGTCGTTATTTCTCCTGACTAAGTTTTTTTTAGTTTATATTTATGTATGTATGTATTAATTAGTATTCATTTTTATTCAGGTTACATGTATTGTCTTATGTTGCACCTGCCATGTCTGTCTCTGCACCACCCAAAGGTTGACTGGTAGAAAATGCCTCAGGCATTAAGTCCACCTTTGTACAGTAGTTTTTTACTTGTGCATAAACTTTAATAAATAAATAAATAAATGCCGCGCCGTGCCCTCACCTCAGAAATAGGCAGTGACCTTTCGCTGCGGCCGCAATCGAGTCGATGGTCGGCGGCGAGGAGTCCTGTGACGCGGTAGATTGGTTTGCGTTAACATATGTCCGAGACTCAACCCTAGGTTTAGTTGGATAAATGGAATTTATAGGCTTATAGGCAGATTCACGGACTTACGTTTCCGAGTATCTACCTTAGGGTAAATTTTTGTGTGTGGATTAACGGAATAACCCAGCCATTTCAATGTCTCTCTCTGATGGGTCACTTGACTAAACCTGGGGATGGCAGGTCAATTAAAGCCCTAACTGAATGGTTGCTTAGAGTCGGTAGGAGGACCAGCAGTCAGACAAATGTAAAACATTAACAGTCGGTCATTTGGTGCATGTCCTACGAAAGTCCGAGAAAGATATGGTCAAGACTGGCATAGACCAGGGCAGCATGGTACAAAAAGAAGGCGGCTTACACTCAGCCAGGGGATGGAACAAGCCTGGAAATGATGATGTGTAGATTTTTTTAAGTGAAAACTTCTTTAGGCGCGTTGAGCCCTTTTTGGGTGAACAAAAATCATGGAACTCGCGTCATCGTCACCGAACGCTTGTTGGGTGAACAAAAATCATTGAACTCGCGTCATCGTCACCGAACGCTTGAAGAAATGAATGAATGTTACTTAGTTTTAATTTCTATCGGTAGCCCCTAAAGACTGCCATGCATGTTTTTTGCATTTTCATCGTTTCTACTTAGATTTTTTTGTTCACAGATACATTGAACCGGACTATGCAGCAAATGATGTACCCGTTAAAGAAGAAGTCGCTACAGGTGGTGTTATTACAGAATAATAATGTATTATGAACCTTAGGTCCATTTAATGATAGACTAGTTTTCATTGTATTTCGAACGCCCCATTCTTCATATGGATGGCCGATCTGGAATCGAAAAAGAAAAGATTGGATACACTGGCACTAGACCATAGATGCCAATATTGTCATATCCAATCACAGTAAAGAAATTATAAGAACAACCAAAATGCTCGTATATGAAATCCTTATGGGCCGTCGTCGGGTCGTAAGACGTGTGATGGCATTATCTATTTTATCTACACCAATGCTATAAATCCTCTATAAAAGTTCCTGAAACAGTTAGCTTATTGCCAACATTAAAACAACCAGTTTCATAGTAACCATAATATCATCCAAACGGGTGTTATAATGTTGTACTGAATTTCATAATGCAACTCATTTAAAAAAAAGGACATTGCCATTCACGGGCGTTTCACTAACACGTAATTAAAAAAAAATCGAATTCACGTCGTACAGCGCCATTTTTGTTCGATATTGGTATTGCAAAGAAACTTTTATAGAGGATTCATATCATGGGTGTAAATTAAGTCTTGTATGCAACTGTGAATAATTAGGTATTAAAACACTCATGTGATACGTGATGAACCCACATTCCTGTTTTAATACCCCTTAATAAATAACAGTTGCATAAATAACTAATAGTTGTATCCACCGTTAATCCACGAAAGAATTATGGAGTTAGAGAATTCCCGAGATTAATCTTTAATTAAAGGTATGAGGAACAGATTGTAAAGAAGGGAGTATCCTCCGACCACTAGACACAACACTTGCTGGTGTGTTGTATATGCTAATCGCAGTAAAAACTATGCTTGCGCGATACAGGATTTTGTGACGTCAGTCAGTGGGATGCGTAGTTCGCATGCGGCGTTCGTAGATGCCGCCACAAATCTATACTATTGTCCTTAGTCAAGACGTTGATAACACTTGATCATTTTAGCTATTAGCACTCTTTCACCTAAACTTTTCTAGTTATGTAAAGTAATTAGTAGTCTGTTGTAATTTTGATTTTGTATGCTTATAGCACGATAATTATTATATCTAACAACTTAAAATAATATTTTAGCTTAAAATCCAACGAGTACAAAGTAAGCCGTGTCAGATCGAAGCCAGATATCTACAATTGATCATATACCCTTTCACACTGAAGTTTAGTGAGGGTAATATGACATTTACACAGTATGAGGAATAATGTTGACGCCCTTAGAGTGCGTTTTATTTAATAGTTCCTATGCCGTAACGTTGGCACCGCTGTTATATAAAAAAAGGACCTATTAGGTAGCACCGTAGCAGCGTAGCGTATTCGTATTGGTCTTACAACAGTGAAGCCAACATTACGGCGTACCAACTATTTGATGAAACGCACTGTATATTTTCTTCGTAACTGAATGATGAACAAATAAATGAAACAAATGATGAACGTCATCATATTTTTTTCTAGGCTTCCTTTTCCGAAATATTTATTGTAACCGTTTATATTTTTTATTAGTAGTATAATCATGTTATAATGTTACTAACTTTTAATTAAATAAATTATATTTCATTTATTACTTTCGTTTTATTTTATTCTTCTGTAGTAGAGTTTGAACCCAAGACACGCACCTCTGACTTTTCGGATTCATGTGCTTATTGTAATCTCTTGCTTCAAAAACGGTGAAGGAAAACATCATGAGGAAACTTGCCTGAGAGATATGTGAAGACGGCATGTGAAGCCAAGTAGGAGGCCCATGGGCGGAATAAAAACTCTGACTTCAGGTTATTCACTAAACGACACCAAAATTAAAAAATTAGTAGTGAAGCTAGCAGCAGTGGACGTCACATAACGGCTGCAGTGACGGATGTCTTGAAAATGATGGTTGCGGCAAACATTTATAATCATTTGGTTTGACTAAATGGTGACAAAAACGCACTCTAGGAAAACACACTTCACAAATATTACGTTTCAGTGACGTCATTCGTCGGTAAATTGCGGACGTCGTGTCGTAAGGCGGCCAACGTTCTTCTAAGCAACCGTAGCTTAATAGCATAATCAGCCTATATTGTTCCCACTGCTGGGACACAGACCTCTTTTCGAGAGGGAGTGGGCTCTAATCTACCACGAGGACCCAGTGCGGGTTGGTAGATGTCACATGTCTTCGATGTTTTAGTTCTAGGACATGCCGGGTTCCTCACGATGTTTTCCTTCACCGTTTTGAGAGCAGTGGTGATAAAATTATTTACACAAAGTAAAACTCCTGCCTAGGTTCGATCGAACCGAACCTACAACTCGTTCCTAAAAGTTCAGAAAAAAACTGGAACATGTTCTTTGTTGTCATGTTTTAAGTGTTTATTGTACCTGTTTATTGTAGTGTAATTATATTATGTGCAAGCACGCAGTTGTGATTTAGTTCATTTTCATTTTAATTTACCGACTAAAAACTGCTCAAGCATTTTACTGCTTTGTCTGCAGTAACTTTTTCTATGCTATAGGGCTCCGGAATTTTGGAAAGGATGGATTTTAGGAATTCAGATTGGCTAGGTGTTTCCAATGAAACATAATAAACTTTACATTCGTTTTATTACATTATGGAATAATAAATAAACCCCCCCATGTATATACCGACCTATCACCGAGACACGTTACTCCTGCCTGCGGACTATCGCCGTCCTTTTCTAGCTGGGCATTTGCGTATAGCGTTGTCTCGCTATAGTAGAAATTTGGAGGTTATCCAGGGTGTTGAATTTTCGATTCGCGATAAATGCATTTTTTGTTGATACTGATTTGATGATAATTTAAGTTACTATGTTTTTATTAATGAGATAGATACTACAAAATAAAAGCAAGATCAAAATGCATAGGATTTCAATTAAATGCAAAAAAAGACTATCTTAGAATTTCAATATCAAATAGTTTTTTTTGGACGTTCCCAAATTTCATTTTAAAGATTCCAAATATATTTTAAACAGTAGTTTATCATTCAAAATGCCACGCTATACCCAGCCAGTTGAGACGAAGACTTTCAATCATTGAGCATATTTCTTTCCTGCACTATTTTATCATCCCATCATGGTTTATTGAATTACCATAGCCATAAACCGCTGGCGTCTAAGCAAAACAAATTTTATTTAAAGCATTATTATGCGGTTTTCGAACGTTAGCCGCCATTTTATTTAACCGTCAAAATTTCGGCGCGATCGTATAAAATTTCAAACGACATTCAATTTTTTCTTGTAAATAAATAAACAGCAATATTTTATTTAATATGGTTCGTTATATTTTTTGTACTATTTGTTAATTCAAAATTTACGTTAAAGTCGGTAGAATTTTTACTATCTACTCAGCCATTAAAGTAGAAGAAACACTTCCGAATTAACATCTAAGTTTAACTAGGTTTGTTGGCCATAAACCTCCTCGAGCATACACAATTACAAAAATTGTGAAAAACTAAACTTATTTTTCAATTTCATCCAATATCGACCGCCATACTGAAAGTTCGTTCGAAAACCGCCAAAACCTTATACCACTCCAAAACATGTCTACATTATAAAGATACAGCGAAAAAATGAAAAAATATTCCCGCATGTATATATTTGGATTTAACTTTGGGGTAACTAAATTCTATATACACAATAATAACTCAGCACGGACAATTTCACCGGAAGTCTCCCGAACAATATCTTCTTATCTTAATTAAATACAAAACAGTACTAAACAGAAAGCGTGAAATAATAACAACATGACTGAAGTATTTCTTTTTCAAAATGTACATATAATATACTTACAGACAAAAACAAATATTTACGTACGCACTAGTTACATTTATTTATCGAAGTTACTGACTTGACAATTTAATCAATGACTTCGATAAATTCTAGTTTCACCTTTCTCGAATTCACTTCCATTTTTAGGAATCTATAAGTTTTAAATTTACACTAAGAGAACTTAAATTAATTCGACACTGGAAGAAAATTGGAACAGTATTCGCAAAGTTGGGATTGAGTTTGTTAATATTTTTAACAAACATATTTAGAGTCATTATAGGTGGTATGATGAGAAGGAATCCCAAATAACATAGAACAATAGAAACAAATAATGATTGCGAAGCAACAATGGTTTAACAGCTAGAATCGATGTGCCATCTAAATATAACTTTTAATCCATAGATTATTCTAATGAATCCATTTCAATCACTAGCATATTCAACAAATCTTAGATATCAAAATATGCTAGTAACACAAAAGGAAAAACTCACTAACATTAACTTGAGAATGATAAACACAGTTAAAGATTACAAAACATTACAATTTATCAATGAAGCTGTGGAGTTAATCAAACCCAAACTTTGCGGAAACAATCCATCATTTACTTACATTTATTGTGATATAAGAAAAACAGTGAGAGCCAAAGTGTCCTGCGTTAGACTTATACAATAAGAAAAAATGCTAACACTTAAATAACATGTCGTATAAACTTAGGCATTACTTAACAAGTACCGCTTACACCGATTATTATGGGATTACGAAGACAACTTGCGTTTTTTGGTAAGAACAACCAAGATATAAGTACGCATTGGGAATAGTCGAGGGGCAGAAATCCTGTACTCTACAGGTTTCCTAGCATAGATATACAAACTGAAATTTTTACTTTATATAAAAAATCAATAAATACCTACGTTAATTATCACTAAGGAAGCGTCATTTTGGAACGAATTTTATTAATTTATTTTTTAAAGATGTTTTTGCTTGCATTAACAAAGCGCCTAGAAGGACCCATGTCATGTTTTATTTTATTAATTAAATATCTAGCTGACTGCTCTATCTCTACACGTGAAAATATTTTCCATTACAGAATGGAATTTCTAAACACATCCATCATTCTTGAGGTGTCTTTAGAGAAAGGAGTTTTCACTAGAATATTTAGTTTTCATAACAATGGTAAACATTCACCGTATTTAGGGTTGCATAACATTGTTACTGAGTGTCAAAAAAATATATTTTCACGTACATTTTACAACTATTAAGTCATCAAGGTAAACAAAAATAAAATAAAAACAATATTATAAGTTTTTTTTGTCGTTAGAACTGATAGTTTGTTAGAAAATAATGATCATACAGTTTTACAGATTAATTGTCACTCATTTGAATGGTGAAAACTGGATTTGTAATCCATTACAAAAGTTATTGGTATTTGGAAGAAACCTGAATCTAAGTCTAAGATCAATGCAATAAAAATCTATATTAATCTTGTCTATTTCTTAACTTTATAGGCCTCAGGCGTGTTGAATTTGATAATTGCATTAATTCCTATGTTTCAAATTCCCACGTATTTTATTTTAATATCAAAATTTATGACATGGGATCTCCATTATTTTTCAAAAATTTGTTACGTATAACTAGACACGGTCTGATACACACACCATTATGTAAAAGCCATTCAAAATAGCATGTGAATAAGGAAGAATATGTAATTGAGCTTCATTACAGCCAAAATAAGGAATAGGTGGAGCCAAATTATCAATTGCAAAGCTTCGATCACGATCGATCAAATATCAATCGGCCGCAAATGGCTCCTATGCGGGGTATCGAAATTACAAAATGGAAAACTCTTAGGACAAAAGTAAAACCCATAAGAATATCTTTACAAATTCTTCAAAATGGGTTATTCAGCGTTGGCGGTAAACCATTCTAAAAAATCACAAGAGTGAACTTCCGCATTCTTTTCATTGCGTTCCTACATTTCATACATTACCACGAACCACTACGCTCCTAGCCGCTATCAAATCTCACGATCCTTTATAATCATTACTATATGACACCTTCTAATAAATTACCATTATTATATTTCTATAGAAATCGTAAGAAATTCTAATGTTTCTACTTAAGATTTTCGAGAAGCCAAGAACTGAAGACATTAAGAAGAACTGTTGGACTTAACCTTAGTCCAATAGTAGACAAAATTAGCCTGATATAATGACAAAAAGATTTTACTAATTTTATTCATCTTGAACATTGAAACCTATTCATACCAGACCATTCTACTAATTGAACTGGTAATTCTGCTGTTATTAGGCCATTGATCTCAAACTCAAATTTTACTAAATTTGTCATATAATATAGAAGATTGAAGACGCAAAAGGTATAGTACAAGTAGACAATAAATTAGAAGATGCCACAATTACACTTCATAAATATTTTCGCTAAGTCGTTTGTTCAACAATTTTATTTTGGAATCTTTATTTTACATGGGTGCCTTTATATAATATATATTTCTGCGTTTAAGAACAACTCTATATATTTAGCAAGTGGTCAAAGTGTTATATTAATTATAATAATATATTAATATGTACGAACAATCGTGATGAAACAGCTCAACTAATTCTCAGAATTAACATAAGAGTTGTTCTTTAAAACGAATGCATTTGACTAGTTCATAAACTTCTATTTATTATTGAGCCATCAGAAATCCTAATTGCAATCTTGGAAAAATATACACGCATCCGCTAAACGAAATGTTTTCCCTTAAACATTGCTAAAACATCAGAATGAATCTCCAGCTGATAACAGAAAGCATTTCAATCAAAAACAAAAGGTCCAAAGCATTCGCTTTTTAGGCATCTGTAGCCTCAAAATTTAAAAACTTTGAATAAAGTGTCAGTTAAGTGCTGTTCAAATCTTTTGTCTTCTTGTGTCTCAAAACCGTCCACCTTAATTAATTCTTTGAATATTATATTATCAATGTCAATTAACAGATATATAGAGTCAAAGATTCGTTAATCAACATTACTGATGGGGACCAACCAATCCACAAGCCAGTTGATGAGTAATTTTAAATGACATTTCATGGAAGCATGACAATTAAAATAATCGAAGACTTGAGAAATTATTGGCACAATAACTGACTTTAAAAATATAAACTCACGAGTTTAACATGCATATCAA
Organism: Lithophane semibrunnea; assembly: GCA_947363905.1. NCBI lineage: Eukaryota > Metazoa > Arthropoda > Insecta > Lepidoptera > Noctuidae > Lithophane > Lithophane semibrunnea. The sequence goes on along the minus strand of OX376213.1, from coordinate 5,323,578 downwards.
TAGATTGCGCTATTGTAATTAAAACTAGGCGATAACAGATTTGAATTCATTAGATATTGAGCTGTTAAAGGTACAAAATTATTGGAATCACTATTACTTATAACGATCCGTAACTAACAGCCTAGCGCTTGGGAAGTAGTAGATATACACTGTGTTATGGAAAATATGGTCATTATTAATGCTTTTTACAACGTCCAAGATACTAATTTTATAACCAATGCCTCTAAAATACTTAGGAACAGATTTCATCAAGTTTTTACACAGGAGATAGTTGCTGTTACTATTTTACAATAATAGCCTATTTTATCTTAACTTTTATACATGAAAGACAATAGGGAAGGATATAGGAATTGTAATGTTAAGTTTCAGTACTGGCCATACATGATACACGTCATATTTTTTCAAAGAACTCGTCGATCATTGCAACAATCACAATACACATTTCTACACAACACAGTGTAAATCCCGAAGCAAATATAACAGCCCCGTAAAAGCTTATTTTTAAAGAGAAAAATATATTACCTAAATTATTTGCCTGTGTACTTAACAATTATCTATTGGTGTCAATGTTGAATTGGCGGGAGTCGCCATCTTGTAACAAATGTCAAACGAATGTCAAATGCCAAAATTGGTTTGTTTATCGTGGCGTGATTGGAAGCTTGAAACGAAGAGGCGTTAACGAGGATAGCTTCGTTTGCAGAAGACATCAGGCTATAGCTAAGAGTCGAGCTGCCCTCGTTAACAGTTCTAGGACACGTCGCCAAACGCTACGCAGCGCGTTGGAGCGTGAAAACAGAAATCTCCATAGGAAGAACACCGTGGCCACTTGGGTTAGAATGTGGACTATGTGTAATCTGTAACCAAAATAATATTGTTATATGGATCATTATTGAAGTTATGATGACTGGCTTTAATCAATTTGAAAGTTTACCAAAATGCGAGAAGGCCTTCTTCAGACACTAACCGACATGGTCCAGATAATTTAACCATTAAATGTCTTTATTTGTATGGACTTTAAAAGAGACTTTGACGCCTGAGTTTTTTTCGGTATTTCTTCTCAGAGGCTAGCAAAGACCTCATCTTGTTTTTATCGAAAAATTTACGTGTTAAATTTTTAACCAATTTATAAAATAAATTATCATTTTATAATTTATCTGATAATCTCCATAAATTTTAATTCTAAAATATCAGATGATTGAATAAATTTGTACCAGAGTCTGTATTATAAGTAAAATCTAGTTAAATCATTAAAGATATACCTTCGCAGCACAGCCCTGGACTTGGGCAACGTGTCTGGGCTCTCTTTGAAGAGGAACCTCCTGATGCCGAGCACGTACGACTCGATGTATGCGTCCCAGTCGATGTTTCGCACGTTGAAGTCAAAAATCCTGGACAAAGGAAATATTTCTGTCAAAAGAATACCTAAAGAACTAGGAAAAATTAGTACTGCTGCAGCAGCCGCAATTGTTAGCATGGATCATATGGACAATGTCGGTTTAATAACTGAAGATAGGTACAAAGGTGGATTCATAATGACGTAAATCAAGAATTATAATTAGAAAGAGAGCTAAAAAAAAACAAAATAGACATTGAATAATTCAAAATTAAGAATGTCATTGTTAAAAAAATGACATGTGGTAGCAATTTTGAAATATTAATATTGCCATGCGCAATCTAATTTAATTATTGATACCACTTCTCCTAACTGCATGGAAACGACATTGGTACAGTGTAGGTAAGCTATTTCACTACGATATCCAAAATCATCTTACCTGCGATCGTCAGGCGAAAGCGACGCACAGAGAGCCTGCACGTTATCATCAGCGAAGGCCCACTGGCGCGTAGTGAAGTACTCCAGACATGCAGCTGCTTTATCTAACTTGTTCTGTACGCGAACCATCCTGGAAGAAAATATAGGAATTGAAAGAACAGTAATCTAGTTTCTAATAGAGTTTTTATCGAGAAAACTACCGCGGTCATTATTGAAATACTGAATAAATAAAATAAAAGCTTTAAAGACTTTTAAGAAACGCCTGTAGATGGTCCGGTGGATATGTTCTAAAAGATTCAATCCAATTTTTTTTTATATGATTGATGTTGTGGCAGGCCACTCTGTATTGTGATACTGTAAATTCTGCCTCATAGAGGAACGAAAGCCAATTGCCGGATGCCGGATGTAGTAATAATTTTATCAAACTAGCCATGGGAAACGTCTTCTACTACATAAAGGACATTCTACTTGATTTTGCAAGCATGAGTCTGTCAAAACATGTATGTACTTGTATACACAGTTATATCATTATCGTATCAATACGTACATGGGTTTCTTGCCAGTAGCAGTGGCAACGAGATCCATGATGGCGGCGGGTGCGCGATGTTGCAACAGCGACAGCGTACCGTGCTTCAATCTATTGCTTGTTATGTCTCCTCCTGGGTACCATAAGACTTCGTCTGGAAAGAAAAAAGGTTTCTTCAGTGACCAATTTTGTCCAAATGTTTTCAAGAAAAGTCAGCTTTCACAGACGTACACATTGTCATTAGCGTTAACGAGTAGAAGCGGCTTTCCAGGTTATATATTGAAGTCAGATGACAGGGATCCTGCTGTTTTGCCGAAAAGATTTTGCCCAAATTTCACTACCCAAACAAATTTTAGCAACCTTTTTTTATACCAATGCAATGTTTGGAATGATTTTAGTACGCACATTTTCATTTGGTAAAATTTTTACTTGGCAGAATATTATCAAGGATAATGTCATTTAGGCATTTGGTCTTTAATCAAATGATTTATTACAGCAAACAATCTTTAGATAATAAACGTTTGGTCAAATGATTTGTTAGATTAGGTTAAAACTGTGACCTACTACGCGCGAGCCGAGCGAGCGAAGCGAGCGGTGCCGCGGCAGCGGCCGGCGAGTGCCAGAAACGACTAGATTATAAAAAAACAGGCTACCCGAAACTGACGACACTAAACATTTGGCAAATTTTATTTTGCGCCAACTGAAATATTTGACTACATACAAATTGGTAAAAGTACTATTTGTTATACAAGTTATTGTTTTAAACGTTCACTTGCCAAACATTAGGTTTGCGTTACAATTATTTGTGAAGAGATTTTTTGCTAAGTAATATTTTGGCAAATGAAATTATGCGGAAAATTGTTTGGGAAGTGATAATTTGGCAATTTATTTTCGATGAAACAAGGGAGACCCCAGATGACATCCAGCAGCTTTAATGCTATCTCAGAAGACTATTTCGTGGTTTCCAACATGATCTGAATCGCAAACCACTTATGAAGTGGAAGTAATGGTGACAATCTTAGGCATAGTACGTCTTGCTAAATTAAATTGTCAACGATTCAATAGCTTTACCGGGTTCGAGAAAACCATCTCTCAGCTTACATTATAAGGACTGAATCCCAGGCCACTTGGTTGAGATAATTCAACAACTGGTCCTTGGGAGTGCAATGAACACTATAAGATGTTGTGTGAACAGACAACTATGAATATGAGTTTAAACTTACTGAACGGATGTTTCCGCATGTATTTGAAGCTGGTCTTCACAAATCTTTGCCACGTGATGGGGTTCTGCTGGCCGGTGCAACAGTTGTACACCACTACTCCCTCACCTCTGTAAAGAAGAAAAGGGATAATTTTACTAACAATGTTTATAACACAGTTGTATATTAAAGTAAAAGTTATCCTTGGTACAGAATTACGCGCTAGTAGAGCGCCAAAAACATGAGCCCACGATCATCGGTCACAAAAAAATATTGACTGGTGTTTGCTGTTGTAGTTGAAAATTAAACAGTTTAATCGAAAACATTGAAGTGGTTAAAAAACGTGACGTCAAAAATTATGCGTCAACGACGTTAGACACAAGTGATAAGCCAGTAGGTGGACACTTGCTTGTAACAAAGTCCAGAACTAATCAAAGTTTTCGTAAAGTAATTGTATATTGGCTTAGTAACGCAACTCTTGGTTAGTCATAGATTATCCCTATCGTGCTTTATTGGATTGAAGGATCGTAACAAATTTTGTGCGTTTTCATCAAAGACTAAAGTTTTCGACTCCAGAATATTACTCGAACTTTAATTGTTTTCCAAATTCCAACTACGATTAATAAAACTTTCAGTCAAACATTGTCAACGAGAAATTTGTAAACGCAGCCATTGCTGATTCAATAAAAAGACTTAGTCATTATCATTATCCTCCTGCGGTTATGCCAATTTATTCGTGGAAATGAAATAAAATTGTTATTCTGTAAATAGGATATCGGAATAACTTTTACACGTACATTTACATATACATATATTTAAAAAAATAAGCTAGATGGAGTCGACATTTCCTATCCTTCCCCTGAGAAGAAACGTTGAAACAAACTCACGGGTTAAAGTCTCTTTTAAAGTACAGAAATAATCTTGGACTGGTCATACATGAGGACCATGTAGATTAGTGTCTGAAATGGTATTTTGAGGAAAGAACCACAAAAATTTGAGTGGACCAGAGGGCCTGGACAAGTGACAATCGCTTCGAAAGCGTTTTGTTTTCCTACAACGACTTTCAACAGGATTGACATAAGCTTTTCGATAGCTTATGTCAGTCCTATACATTTTTGCCTTTTCCAGCATCGTTATCGCTGATAGAATGTCACTTTGTCTAGGGCCCCGGTCCAGTCAGTGCAAGCATTTGTCAGTAATCGTGGTGCTCAACTCAACACTTAAGGAGTTCAACAACGTGGTCAGCGGAGCATGTCTTCTTCCATACCTATATCTCTGTTAGCCGTCATCTCAGTAGTCATCCTCTTTCCAGCCATATTTTATAGTCATATTTATTAGATTTTCACACAATCCATCCGTAGTTTCTTTGGCCTTAAAAGACCAGGACGTCCCCTTAAAGGTAAAATCGATTACCTGACATGAACCTTCATGTCAGATAATCGGTTTTACCTTTAAGGGGACGAGGAGTAGAATATGTACCAATCATTTTCACTAATATTTCGTAGTTTTTTTACACTCACCGTCTCAAATGCGTCCTCCACGCGCAAACAATCATTAGATTGATAACAGTATCGACGGGTACCAAGTCTGCAACCTTCGTGCCAGTTCCCAGCATCGTACGGAAGATTCCCTTTCCCACCGCTGCGATGATACCGTTGGGACCATTCCAATTGTCCACCCAACCTTTTACTGGCTCTCGGGCTGATGAGAGCACTGAAAAATAAGGGAATTATGTTTTTAAACAACTGGAATTAGTAATGGCTTCGTTGACCCGCTTCAGGCAGCATCCCAATTGCCTAACACGCGATCGCGATCCCTTTAATTTTGAAGGAGATTAATAATACCTTCATTGGTTATTCTGGTTGAAAAATTCGCTTGCTTGACAAAGTAAAAACCAGAATGGATATTTTTAAATTGTCAAAATTAAAGGGATTGTGATTACATACATTACATTAACCAACGACTGAAGAACTTAGATCATGGAGAACAAAATAATATGGCCGATCACTTAAATAAAATATTGTACCGTCGACTGTAATAAACCGTGTTTTCCATAGTTAATAACAACTTTCAGTCAAGACAGAAAAGTGTACAGATTACTCTTAAATATATTTTTTGCCGGTCGTCATGAAGACTTGTGATGGTTCTATATTACCCTGTTACCCTACACTATGTGCATTATCCTAGATATCTATATACAGCTCGTGAAAAATAATCAGCTGATCATATTATTACGCAATTCCTATCTACATACTTCAGCATAAAATTACATAATCATTGTCTAGATCTCATATTTGAAACAACATACTCGATTCATCAATGATAAGGTAGATTATATCCAAATTTTGTGATAGCATTGTAACACAATTCTTAACTTATAAATATAATAAAGATAAAATATTTAGTAATGATACTGATGATGTTTGTTTAGTATCTGATTAGACGAAACATATCCTGGATGGATAGGAAACGATATAATTTACAATAAAACCTGAATTTTGACGTTAGGTGTGCCCCAAGGAACAATGTTAGGCCCCATAACGCAATAAAATTATAAACGAAAACTCCTACGTTTTGAGTCTCAAACACTCGCTATGCACATATGAATTATTTTAGGACCAGGAACGGAAATTATTCAGCACTTTCTGTGGGTTATACGAGGAATTATCCTTCTATAAATTAAAACATTAATGAGTCACCGTAACGCATCATATGGACGTAACTAAAATAGCGACGAATATAAAAATGTTGATGGATGGAGAGGGAGAGGAAGGCCAAAGAAAAAAAAAAACATGTTGTACCGACCACAGCTGTGGTCGGTACAACATGTTCAACTTCTCGCTTCGTCCCATGTTACCTGTGCACAGGTAACATGGGACGAAGCGAGAAGTTAATGCATGACGCACCGATAAATAGTAGGTAACATTTACATAGCAACACACAGTGTGTTAAGAACCCGATTTTTGTTTCATTCTGTTTTTATTCAAGTAATCGATAGTTTCTATCATTTCTGGTGCGAGAGTTCAACTCCGGCTTCGCTACGACAGGTAACTTTTTTTTTTTTAAATATCAAAGTTTTGTAATATCCGAATCATGAAAAACGAATAAAAAATCTTATTTTAAAAACAGAACTATGTATTCCAGTTTCTATTTATTCCATTAATAGTATGTACAGCAACCTACCTTTCCACCAATTTCTGTTGCTCTAGTATGAATGGGACGCGAGATATGATTTTTTTTCTCATTTTTCGTTTTTATTTTTTTATTCACCTATAACACCGTATTAGGTCGTGATTTTTACATCAAAATATTGCTTATACTTTCTATTATGTGTAGTAATAAAACCACAACCTAATTCCTTGTTATTCAAAAGTTATTGCAAATTATAATTTTTCTTCAGGGCTGTCACTTTTGTGGATCCGAAAAAATATTAACTAAAATATATTTTATCCGACAAAAAACCAATTTGTTTTGAATTTATCATAAATGGTTACTCTTCCTCATTACTAATAACAACAAATTCAACGCGAGAATAATCATCGATTTCTAGATTTTTTTCGTTAACAGGTCTCAACAAAGACAATGCGACTACTGGTAATGTAATTCTCTTTGCTTTTTTTTTCTCTCTAATGGGTTGAAATCAGATATTATTGGATCAGATGAGACTAAGACTCTGTGAAAAAGGTCAGACATGGTTGCTTCACGAGAAATCTTTATAGTATGGTGCTCTCTGTCAAACCTCCAAAATTTATTTCGAGACTCAGCCGCCTGTTCAGAGAGCATGCCAACAGGTAAACTTGATGAATCTATTATTTTCGCACCATGGAATAAAATTTTAGGATGCCATTCATACTTTGCAACATATTTGTATGCCAGCTCTTTGCAAAAATTCGCGAATTTTTCTGAATCAATTGGCAAGTTACTGGACAAAACGATTTAAATTACGTATAACTCATCTAATAGCCACCGTTCGATGTTCAGAATTTTTGTCAGAAAAAGCAGTGCCGGCAGTGTTTCCAACTTTCCATCGTTAGTAGTCCCTGAAGTTGGACGCACCACATCTACCTTAAGTTCTGAGTTGAGCTCCACTATTACTGACAAATGCTTGCACTGACTGGACAGGCCCACTCATGGGCCTCAAGGATTATCCATGAAGAAGAGGACTTATACCATACCAGACGTTCTTCTATGACAGGTTTGGAGAATGCTATCTCTAAATCATTAAATTGCGACGAGGTCAAATTGCAATATGGACAACGTACCTAACTGGGATGGTGTAGAATGAATTGCATTCAGGACTTTCCCATCAAAGCCGCACAGTAGAATTTGCATTCAACTTTTATTTTATGCCCTCGCGAAGTTTCAGTTATCATGGGGGTAAGATTTTGTATCTGCTCATCAATAAACTGTTTCTCAGAAATTATTAATTCTTTCGTTTCTTTTTTATATTGTAAGTGTAACGGTCTACAGTAGTGAAAAGATGACGGTGCAGGATTTACCCATATAACATCATCCAAATTTATTCTGAAATAGACTCTAGCTGACACAACATAACTATAATTTAGTTTGACAGCACTAAGATCGTACTGAGATAAGTTAGATAATAGTTTAGTGAAAATGCTATTCTGAATTTCACGATTTAACCTAAAATTTTGTCTTATATCTAAAATCCTCTAACTAAATCTGACTATTTTTAATCGCGATTAAAAATGTGTGGAATAAAATTCGATGTCATGAACTAAAATTCAAACCAACACCTCGACTTCAGTTGCAAAACAGTACTGTATCTTTTTTTATTTTCTTTTGCTTATATCTCGAAAATGGTGTGTCCTATCGCAAAAATAATGAAAATTTCGACCCCCTTTAGAAAACTTTTAAACCCCTGAGGCTCAACATGTTGGTAATTTTTTTTATTTTTTTTTGCATATTTTCCATACAAAATGTGAAAAATTCCATAAAAAATCACGTCGAAGGTGCGTTTATGAGCGCCTCCGGCTCTAAAAAAAAGTCACGGGGTAGGGAAAACAATAGTACCAAGTGGAGGCGCGATTGTCAAATTCCATTTAAGTTGTTTAAAATAATTTTTAAATTTAGATTTTTTTTTTGTCAGAATAGCGTTAACATTCTCATAGCCGATTCTGTTGTACACCGAACTAAATTAAAATTCCTTATCGGTGTACAACAGAATCGGCAAAATTAGCTAGGTACTCGTTAAGTCCTTCGGATGAGAATTTATTGACTGTTAGGAAGGTGTACCAGCCCAACATGATAGCATTTCCTCCACTTGTATCCAGAAAGGGCAAGTAGCCGTTGAGTAGCAGTGGAGGGACTCGACCAATAATTAGACCGTAGTTTTATACCATAGTCATGTTATTGTAGTTTGAAGATTCTCTTAAAAGTTTGTTGTTTTTTAAATTTTCGTTTAACAGTCAGACAATTTTAGCCAACTAAGCGACAAAATAACGATACTACTCATCGACATGATAAATAAACTAAAATATTATAACATAAAAAAGTATCTACATTTTGATTGAAGTGACAGCCCTAACTGCAGATATTTCGGATATTACTAAAATTTGTAATAACTTGTGGATAACACGGAATTATGTTGTGGTTTTTTTACTACACATAAAAGAAAGTATAAGCAATATTTTAATTTAAAAATCACGACCTAATACGGTGTTATAGGTGAATAAAAAAATAAAAACGAAAAATGAGAAAAAAATCATATCTCGCGTCCCATTCATACTAGAGCAACAGAAATTGGTGGAAAGGTAGGTTACTGTACATACTATTAATGGAATAAATAGAAACTGGAATACATAGTTTTGTTTTTTAAATAAGATTTTTTATTCGTTTTTCATGATGCGTATATTACGAAACTTTGATATATTTTTTTTTTAAAGTTACCTATCGTAGCGAAGCCGGAGTTGAATTCTCGCGCCAGAAATGATAGCAACTATCGATTACTTGAATAAAAACAGAATGAAACAAAAATCGGGTTCTTAACACACTGTGCAACACCTTGCAGGAAAATTGTGAAATTAGTAACCAGAGTATGTCGTGGTAATTTTGACATTTTCTTGTTAAATATTTTGTTTATCTACATTGAAGTTGGAATTCGTTCGTTTTATTATGACGTCAATTTTGATTCAACGTCAATACGTGGAACACGCGAAATTGATACGACTATATTAAATGAATAATCAATACTGTTTATAATGCATCACACATAATTTATGTGTATATGTAACATTTTAAAAGAGTATGGAGTTTCTTGTTCATTCTTTTCCATACGAAACTACCTTCTGGAAGAGGCCTTTTAATGGCATAATTGAACTAAATGTTATGACTTTACTTTTATTTCTGTAATATTTCTAGAGAATGTGGGGCAGAGCTTAAGGTTAGGCATCAAAAATGGACCCTGTTGGGCACATGCAGGATAGATGTACAGTTATGTAAGACAAAGGAGGACTGCTCAGCACAGGTGTTAAAACTTATCGAAAAACAAATGAATGTGGATATTGGAATTTCCTACTATATACTTGAGACATCTGTGAACACGATATCGATAGTTTTGATAAAAACTACATTACGTATTACCTACTAAGATATTGTATTAGTCACAGTTCTGTTGAGGATGATTGTGTAAATGATAAGAAGGAAAAAAGAAGCAATGTAAGGTTTGAGAGGTTTTCAGATCATAACAGTTTAATATTCTTAGAATTCGAAGCAACACCGTCAACTGATCATAATTATTGTATGTAAGTCTTTACCGACTATATGATTGTAAGGCAAAATAATTAATCGTATACATATTTTCAGCCATAGACATCTGGAAAAACTACGATGCAAAATAAATTATTGCCGAAAATTTGCATCCATACTAATATTATAATTTCGAAAGTAACTCTGTCTGTCTGTCTTTCTGTCTGTCTGTATGTTACCTTTTCATGCCTAAACCACTGAGCGGATTTCGACCAAATTTGGCGAGGAAATAGATGGCACGCTGGGGAAGGACATAGGCTACTTTTTATCGATATACCGCGCGGGCGAAGCCGCGGGCGGAAGCTAGTTGCATATATGCAGCCGGTTAACCTAAAAACTGCCTTGACGTCAGCGTGATATTTATAATTAACTCTAAGGCCATTTGTCTGATTAGTAATGTAGGTAAGACTACTATCAAATCATATATTTTATGAGAATCTGTATAATTTCAAGTAATATAAAAAAGTTTGTAGTCATTCATAGTTTGCATTATTAACCGACTAGCGTTTGACCCACGGCTTTGCCCGCGTTGATGTCGATTTACCGGGATAAAAAAAAATCCATGAGTTAATACAGGTTATAAACTATCAGTGTGCCAAATTTTATACAAATCTGTTCACCTGTTTTTGCGTGATTGAGTAACAAACATCCAAACATAAAAATATTGATGGATGGAGCGGGAGAGGAAGGCCAAAGAAAAGATGGGGTAAGATGGGGTGAATGATAGCGTGACGGTTGACAGGGGAGAGTGGAAAATTTATGAATTGCATTGGTTATCAGATAATAAATGATAATCTTACCGATAGAAGGCCGAACAATAGAGACGGGTAGGTTACCGCTCTCCTTTATAAGCATATCCTCTGCTAGAGCCTTTGTGAATGTGTATGTGTTAGGCCTGTCACCTGGAATGTAGAGAAAAAATACACATTAATATTGTGCGAAAGATGAATTGCAGCTTTTGCGAAACGCTCTCGCAATCCCAATATTAACAAAATTGCAACGTTGTACAATTTCATTCTGGCTCATAGGTGGTTATGGTGGCTATCTACTGGGTTTGTATAACTGCCTCGTTGGTAGTTTTAGTTCGCTAGAGATCACCATCCTGGTGATCTAAAGCTATTCCCGGATCTGGCAGTGTTATTGAATTTTTCTTTCAGGAAATTCTCAGCGTAACCCTTGCAATTCCCTCTCGTGAGAGTGACAGGGCATGATAAGATCTTTTGTTTGGCCGCCATTTTCAATTAATTTTTGGGTTACATTATTTTGTCTCAATTACATGGGAGTTTTAACATAGCTGATATGTATGTGTTATACAGCGCTCTTTCTATCCCTTTGAGGAATAAGGCGTGTTGCTATATTAATTACTTTTAACCAAATTGTGAGCCATTTTCAATCCTATCCTTGTTACATCCAATTTTTATTTATAATCATCATGTTCATCATCTACAAATGAATAATTGATTATGTTATCATCTATTCACTCACCGACTAAATCCGGTGTGATTCTATCCACCAGTTCATCCGGCAGGGTCTGGACGAGTGTCACGACATGCTCGGGATGTGCGGGCGGTGCGTACACCGTCTCCTCCACACGTTCGCGCTCGCAGTTGCAGTATGCTGTCGACACGTGCACTAGTGCCTGGAATATTGAGAAAAATATGATTGAAAAAATGTCATTGAATGCATTATCCGATACGAAGGGTATCAATGAGAATTTAACCAAAAAGGGACAAAAGCTGAAAAGAGAAAGAGATAGTCTAGTAAATGAAACATCTCATGACTCTAGATTCTTATTTAATCATTCGAAACTTGAATTTGGGAACAAGAGGGCCAATTCGCCTAAAACGTTCACATTCAAGTCACAAACGTGAAACTTGTCAAGAATGTTGGAGAATAGATGTTTTTTTTTGACAGATTGCGAATGAGATGCAAATGTGAACATTCTTAAAAATAAAGGAACTACCCCGCGGATCAAGACTTGGATTAGAAATTTCGCTAATGGCGGGCAAGAAGCTTCAACTTTATACTAGTCAACAAGTATAAATATGGTATTTAAATATTGAATAGAGATGACGACTAAACATTTTTTTTATCCGCCATGTAGATTATTAAAAATTATTGTACCTACACGTAATTTTACTTTTTTTACGTAATCAAAAGATTACGGCGATAGGTACATTGAGTTAAAATGTGCCATGCCGTCACGAGTATGTAGATTTTAGTTATACTTGTGACGTAGCGACCCCAACTTTAATGCGTTTTATCTAAGTAATTTTTTATTAATATGTTAAAGCAAAAAATACGTATCCGATATTTTTTTATTATTTGACTAACAGACTAAATAGAATTTCTTTTATTTCCTAGGCATCATCCCTATTAAGTGATTTGAGTTTGAGTTTGTCAGATGTTCAGTGTGAAAACTGATTCAGACTTTCTGAAAACCGTGTTTGAACATAATAAAGATTATTTTTATGAGTCATAACTTTTTATGTATTGAAATTCTCCTATTTTTGTTAAGTACCTGGTACTTACTTGTTGAAAGGCCTACATTGTCCTCCCATGCCTACCAACACTGTAATTTGAAGGTATTGTAAAAGCCAATTATTTTTAAAAGAGTAACCATGGAGTTTCTTGCCGGCTCTTCTCCATAGGAAACGACCAATTGGAACCGTGCACCTAGCTTCTTAAGTGCCCATGTAGGTTTAAGTATATGAAATAAAATATTTTGATTTTGATTTTTGATTTCATGAATGTTATCTAATGATAAAAGTTATATAGGATGTATCATTGATCGATCTTATCCCCAAAAGTGATGTTTTTACAGAGTTAAATGTTTCAATAAATACAGCAATTGAATTTCATGATGACGTGTGTGAGTAATTTCAAAATGATTTATTTAGATAAACCGAAGTTTAATTTATTATCTTGTGTTTATTAATTTAGTTACATGACGCAATTAGCCACCCGAAATGCGTCAATCCCCATGGTATTAAGAAAGAAAGAAAGAAAAATAGGTTTATTTGTCACAGAAACACGTGCATACAAAAAGATAACATTAACCTGCTTAAACTACTTACTTAATTAAACTACTTAAACCTACATTAACTTAATTATAAATCATAAAAAGCTGCACGTCATTACTGTGACAAGAAGGCTTCCACTCAGCATGATGCTGTGCTATGGACCCACAGCACAGCGCTGATTTTCAGTGGTCACCCGAAAAGGACGTACGGAAATCAAGGCGGGTTCAATTAATTGTAAATAATAATAAATAGTACCTACTTACATAATAAATAGGAAAAAAATAAATAAACTTTAAGTAAAACGACAAACATAAAACAACACAAGAATATCCAGCGTTCTGTCTCGCTCCCACTCTTACCCTCGTGTCGTCGCCGTTCGCCAGCATACGCGCTCACAATAAAAAAAAGTACCGTTGCATTTCCCTATTGCGTCTATGCGCGTGATGACGTACTGTGTTGTTGTGTGAGCCATCGAGTCGGGCGCCCGGCCGCGGCGCAGCGGTGCGCGCGGCTCACGAGTCCTGTGAGGTCACGTGACGCGTCACGCGATTTGAGCTACTACCGCCAAATGACCAGTGGGAGACTGGCTTGCGCATGCATTTCCCTTCATGTCGACGCCTGATCAATGTGATTAACGTGAAGTGTTTGGTGATACTACTTACACAACCTATACCCACATGGCTATCGGCACGACGGAAGACGACGAGACGAGACGCGTCTCACGCATCGCTATGCCGCCTCGAGCCACCTGGATATTGATGTACCTTGCCCATAGATGATAAACCTTATGTGAGTATTTATTTATAAAACATTTGCTGCTCAAACTTTTGTTTTTCCAATAGATTTTTTTTCAGATGTAACTTAAAATTTTGTTTTGTTTTCAGGGATCTTATGGGAGGTGGTAGATCATTCCAGCAGCGAGAAGCGGCATACTTGAAACATCCCCTGAACGCAGTGGTCTTATGTCGAGGCATCGAGATCGGGTTGGACGTGGAACGAGCAGAATAGCTGTAGTGTTCGTGCCTCCAGCTAATTTTTTATACAGGTATTCCGGTTTGTGTGTTTTTATGATACCGAACATTAAAACGGCTAAATGTAGTTTCCGTCGTGCAGCCATTTTTAATATGTTATGTTCATTTAAATACGGTTAAGCATCGGCAAACGATATCTTCTACACAAACTTTCAACCCCTATAAACCCCTTTAGGGGATGACTCACCTTCATAATATAAGGATCTATTGTCCAAAATGTCATGCTTCAAGTCCCAGCGGTTTGGGGTGTGCGTTGTATGTCAGTGAATGAATGAATTTAAGCTATATAGATAGATTTTCACCTCAAGGATCAGCATACGATGGCAGAGCTGCACAAGCTGCTGCGTGCCCAGCATGTTGATGGTGACGGATAGCTTCAGCTTCTCGTCGAACTTCACCGTCGCCGCCGAGTGGAACACCACTGATATCTGGTGGAGAAGAATGGAGAATATTGTTACTTTGCTTGATTTGTTCAAAAAGTGTAGCTATCTTTTTATTGTTATTAAAAGTAACTTTAATTAAAATTCGAACGATTTTAATGAAAATGCTAATCCATTGCTTCATATTGTTAGAAAAAATCTTCTGCTGAACAATGTAAATAAAGCAATGACTGTTTTTTAATTGAAGGATATTGGAATTGCCAGTGTGTTACGGAATTACTGGTCCTATTTCACAATAGCTTGGGTCCAAATTATCTTGACTTACCTTCTGACAAAGCATAGCCTGGTCTGCAGCGCTGATGCCCAGCTCCGGTTCAGTGATGTCGCCAACTATTGGGACTATCTTGTTCAGCTCCTGGGGCCGCTCTCTCCGTAAAGTCTCGAACAACTGGAGAAGAAATACTCTTCATTAGTAACTGGTTAGGAAGATCATAAATAATCTTGGATTCACTACAAAATTGGAACCGATTGGTATCGGCTATCATTCGTAGATCTTTGACAGTCGTTACGGGTTGTCAAAAGCCCGAAAGTCTGACAACCAGACTTACAAAGGGGTATCGTGTCACCCATTAACTGTAGATAGGCGGTCACTCCATGTTAAATAATGGTATTCAGCTGCATTCGGTTAGACTGGAACCTGACCTTAACGTAATTGGGAAAACGCAGATTCATCATCTGAGTGATTGGTTACGAAGAACTTCAATAATCATAGATTTAGCTCAGACCAAATAAAAAACCAAGGCAGAGCGCTGTCAACAGTAACGTGAGGCCGGTTTCGTAAACAATGTGTGCACTTAGTGAGGTGTAGTTTGTATTGTATTGTAAATGTGTGCGTGTTAGCGTGTATGCACAGAGCGGAGGTGTAGTTTTGGCATGCTTCACTGTATTGTAATCAGATCCTATAATGTTTCCACTGCTGGGACACAGGCCTCCTCTTAATGAGAGGGAGTTGGCCCAGAGGACCTAGACAAGTGACAATCGCTTCGAAAACGTTTCGTATTTCTACAAGCACTTTCAACAGGATTGACATAAGCTTTTCGATAGCTTATGTCAGTCCTATACATTTTTGCCTTTTCCATCATCGTTATCGCTGATAGAATGTCACTTTGCCTAGGGCCTCAGTGTGGGTTGGTAGATGTCACATGTCTTAAAATGTTCTAGGACATCCCGGTTTCCTCACGATGTTTTCCATCACCGTTTTGAGAGCAGTGGTGATGATAAATTTACATACACAAAGTAATTAGTAAGTAGTATTAAGTGTAGTATCTATTTATGTATTTTACTGTGTGTACATAAATAATAAAATAAATAAAGTGCCTGTCCATAAATGCATCAAATAAGAATACATAATAATAACACTTATACACAATGTAAATGTCATTCCATTGAAATAAATAAAGAGGTAAATAAATGGCATCTTTGAAATGAGGAAACTAAACAATATTGAAATGGTCGTTATGGTTTTAATCCTTAGTGTTAAGAATTTAAGTGTACTTAAGGACTTTGAAGTACACACTTCCAATGACCTAATGATGCTTTGTCTAGAAAAGCATGCAGCATAAGTGCTTTACGGAGTTTTCGAATAAGGACAACGCAATATAATGCAGTATGTTAACTAACAAAGGGCGTTCCCGCTAACCCGAATTAGTATAGCGTCCATATATTTATTCAGTCCAGTTGTATTTCAACGTGGAAAGTCAAGTGTACAGAGTGTTTCTTTTCCGTATCAATTTATAGCCGACCCTAACTCATAGCTGGAATGTTCGGGTCGACTTCTAACTAATTGCAGCTGAATACCAGTATTTTACACGGAGCATAAGATTATTTTAACTGATTGCATGAAATAAAGATTGAGCCTCAATATCATATTATTTATTTATTAAAACTTTATGCACAAGTAAAAAACTACTGTACAAAGGCGGACTTAATGCCTGAGGCATTTTCTACCAGTCAACCTTAGTCATATTGTATCAGAATTTCACTTTAAGTATCAAACATTAAACAATTTATATACCTAATTATGTATTCCATGTAGCTAATTATTTAATTAATAGATTTGTGTTTTGTGTCATGAACAATAGTAATTACTTACTAAAAACACATAACATGATGTTGATGTAAAATAAACAACAAAATGAATAAGTAACAACAACAAAAACAGTTAGACACAATATTTACAAACAATTATTACATGAATAAAAGATGAATTACATTTTGAATGAGGAAATTATTGATGAATTTAACGAATTTGACACAACCCACGTACCTACAAAAATAAACAAACGAAAACTTTTTAAATAAAATAATGTAGGTAGAAAATCTATAAATACCGCTTTACTTATGAATTGAATAAAATTATAATAAATCCAATTTTTAACTTTATTTTTATTTGTTGTTAGAGCGGCAATAGAAATACATAATACGCTAACAGGCAGACGGACGGATAGACAGCGGATGCTTGGTAATGGCACCCTTCGGGTAGGTACGGAACTCTAAGAAAGGGAATGTGCGTATGATGAATGAATGAAAGAAGAACGAATGCGTGAACAACTGACCGGTGACTGTGTTAGCTCGGTGAGGCGTGAGGCAACATCTTGGCCTCGCTTCGGCCTCATCAGTAGGTAGATCTTCTTAATTTTTGGACAACTCCTTAGCAGCTTTTCAACCAGCACCTGTGGAAAGAGGAAATAATGGTCAATTTAGGAAATGGCTTCTTGTTAAAGGCCTACCTTACCTCAGCTCAAATTCACTTTTTATCTCGCTCAGGGGTGCTGGCGGCTCCAAGCCTCGAATAGTTTCGGTAATTGTTTTTTACGGTGAAAATAATGGAAATTAAAAAAATAACTAGCACCTGCTGTAAAGTTAGTTCAGTAATTATGCTAAGTTTCATGATCAAATTTGAAGTATTTTTAATACCAGCGGTTTATAGGTCGGTTTATTTGATTCTTTATTGGCACACCTTAAAGTCCATAGTGTTAGTAATGACATGAAATATACTTATTTAACTATTATTAGTAATACATATACAACAACAACAAACAGTAACATAAAATAATAAACGAGAAGCCCGTATAGCTACTTAGAGCCGACCTGTGTGTGCAGTCTCACCCATCGGCCAAGCATCGGGCAGTCCCACCGGTCACTCAATGCCCCCAACATGCTGTGGGAGCTAAAACATGTTCTTTGCCGGAGAGAAGCGCACCGCTTCCGAATAATAGCGTAGAAATCACCTACCCTCGCATCGGTAAACATAACGACGCGCTACAAAACCGCGGCAGCCCCACGAGCATTCTGAAGGCATTATTGTATTGTATTGGTTTAGAGGTAACTTTGGATTTTTTACCATCGAGAAAATTTTATGTAATCGTGTATTCGTCAAACACAGGACCTAGGTCCTGTGTTTGACGAATACACGATTACATAAAATTTTCGTCGATCCTAAACTTAATTTAAAAAAAAACCAACCCCTGCAAACGTAGCTGTCCAACCTGATGGATGGACCCGTGCGGCTCTTATTATTTCTTAGCCACGAGCTAGCCTCGGGCCTTTGTCATCATGTAATGATTTTTAGGAAATATGCTAATCTTTCTTTATTCAACTATCCCTATTTTCAGCGGCACCATTCTCTTTCTATCCTACTTGTGTCTGACTGTCTGTGACTGACTGAGAAAATGGTAAGAGGGCGAACACTAGAGCACTCAAGATTCGTTACTATAATGGGTTTTAGAGGTATGAGGAACAGGGTGTAAAGTTCACTCATCCACCATAGAAAAGGGAGGATCCTCCGACCAGGCGGGTGTTGTGCCAGGGGGGCAACTGCCCGACTATTGATGATGGGATCTTGTATAATGTTGATTGCGCGGTAAACTCAAATTGCGCGATGCAGGACTTTGTGTGATGCGTAGTTCGCATGTGGCGATGTAGATGCCGCCACAGGGTTCTTTATATAACTCATTCGATACTCCAGACATGGTTATCTTATTTTTACTTAGTTAGTCAATACTTTAATCTTGTCAATGTTGCGCAGCATTGATCCAACAACATATTTTTGTAATGCAGGAAAAAATATTGCTGGCAAAATAGAATGTTATTCATAGAACACAAAAGAATATCTCGCAACATCAAAAGCTGGCAACAATGTTGCTAAACAATGTTTCTAATGAATACGTGACAAAACCGTGTTTATCAGTTGTTAAGCTTAATTATAAACAACAATTTTAAATGTTTTTATCTTCATAATTATTAGGTATTTTATTTATTGTATTTCTTTTTTCTTTTCAATCAGTTTTTAATTTATTAAGTATATTATGTTTCTAGCGTATGACACTCGTGGGTTGCAGCTGAAAATCAGCGTCAGGTGGTACACTGTGTGTCCATCTGACAATATGCTGAGCTGAGGCCCTTTTGGCATTGTAATGACTGTTTTCTGTTTTTTTTTTAAGTTTTAAGGTGTATTTTTCTGTGACAATGAGAATAAACGCATTTTTCTTTCTTTCTTTTATATGGAGTTTGACGTAAGATTGACATTAGACACACGTTGAACAAGTGTCTAAGTTTTTGTGGTAAGACCCCTGAGGTTGCAACACACTAGATATTGTTGCTATATCGCATCTTCGGGGCAGTCCCTGCAGACCTGATTTTCCTACGTCAGCAGCCCAATATTAAAGTAATTAGGTTACTCGTATAAAACACCGTATTATAACCTGTTTCCGAAAGTGAATAGATTAGATAGAGCCGTAGTGTTGATATAGCCAGTAACTCGTTAATCACTTAAAACTTGCATTGATAACGGTATTATCGAATTGATATTATATTGCTAACAATATTGGTGAAAATGTATTACATAATTTTGTGTTGTTTAGGGTCATAGTTCTAATATCAAGCTTATCGGGTTGGTAGATGTCACACGTATAAGAATTTTTGGTTCTAGGACATGCCGGTTTCCTCACGACGTTTTCCTTCAGCGTTTTGAGAGCAGTGGTGATGAAATTATTTACAGAAAGTAAATCACCTGCTTAGTTTCGAACCCACGAAACTCAAACTCCAAACCATTTACAGGCACTTTTGAATTGTCAAGGAGTCGGTCAGTCAGAAATATGAAGCTAGTTGCCCATTTCAAAGCGTAGTAGGTACCTATGGAGAAGAACGGGCAAGAAACTCCACGGACACTCTTTTAAATCAAAATATTGTTACAATATATAGGTTACATCATTCATGTTGAAATTATACATGTGAGAACAATGTAAACAGCACGTAAAAAGCGTCCGCAATTATAACATACAAACAATTCAAAAATTAAAATAAGCCATGGCAGCTAAGAGATGACCAGTCACAACTGACGGCGCCCGTTCACGAACATGACGCATGGATCAGCACGATTCAGCTCAACCGTTTTGAAGGGAGCTAAATGATCCAACACACGCGCCACCATCAGCGAGACATAACCTACAAGTCGTAAGTCGGGGTCGCTGCCACTGGGCGACCACTGCTTTTTCAATTTAATCTAGAAAATTCATGAAATACACAACCGTCTTGTGATTCCCACAATTTGTGAGAATGAGCTAAAGAAATCTAGTTTTTACTCGACATTAATGAGGACCAATCTAATATCAGTGTTAAGGACAAAGTACACATATCAGTTGACATATCAGGTTAACTTGTAAAATTGTTAGATGTGGTAAGTAGTCTTTTGAGTTACATATCATTTTTGAACACATGGTAGGAATATTTTGGCCCGATTTGATAAATAACCTAAAAAAGAAACGAGCGAGCCTTAGGTATTGTCAGTTCAGACTGCGACGGGACGCTGCGCACACTTTTAAACAGTTATCAAACTTATTTTCTTCTCGAAAAGGTATAATTTCAGTGCGAGCGTTGACACGTGTCAAAGTACGCTGAGATGCGCGGTGCTGCGCAGCGCGTGTACCTTATTGTGTAGTAAATAAATTCGATATTGTATCGAATTATAAAAAAAGTGTGCGTCGCGTCCCGTTTCGCTGTAAACTGACTCTTACAGTAGTCGCATAATATGTGTAAAATCTCAGATATTGCCTGACAGTACCATCGGGGTTGGTACCATCTGACGGCCAATTCTAGCACCGCGTTTCGGTCACATCAAATAGCGCACGCTTCCTCGGCTTCCTGTTACACACGTCTGTCGCTTTTCACGAAATCACTCCCACAGATTGCAGGAAAGCGAGAGAAAAGAGGTTACACAGAAATAAGGCGAAGACTGGTGAGCGAGGGTCGAGATTTGGACCCCCATCATTGTAGTCCTACTATAAGTATACATATTAGGTCTATGTATCTATAAGTATACCTATGAAATCAGCGTTTTGTATGGGGAATTTTAAAGAAGTTGCATTTTTCATACTAACATTTTCTTAATAAAATGTATATAACAACCATGAACACTAAAGTTTTAAAACTTTTATGCACTAATGTTTAAAAACTTAGATAACGTATGCCACTTAGATTAAGCGACAAAAATAACTTTTGGCTAAGTTAAAAAAAAATAGTGGTCATTTCTGCTAACAAAATGAGGATTAATTTTTAAGCTCTTTTTAATGTTTAGAAAACTATAAGTAATAAGGTTTTTTACTATAGGTAGTTGTCTATGATGGTCATTATTCGATATAATACCAAGCAATTGATGAATATTTTAAATCGTAGAAGTGACGAGGTTCTCTATTTGTGTGAAAAAAAACGCCAATTTCATAGGACCCAATATTAAGCTTTGAAGAAATAGTTACCCTCCACATCGTAAGAAAAGTATAAAAAAACAAATAAAAATAATAAATTCAATCGGACAAACACGTCATGGGATTTGCTTTCTATTTGACAAGTTTGTCAAAACCAACACATCAGCATCAAACTTAAAAACTCGAATGGCACTGGCTTTAAATTAATAAAGATTTATCAACAAGCAGTCTAACACACGGTGTCTAAAAACCTAGTCATAATACATAATCAGCCTCTAATGTTCCCACTGCTGGGACACAGGTCTCCTCTCTGTGAGAGGGAGTGGGCCGTAATCCACCACGCGGGCCCAGCGCGGGTTGGTAGATGTCACATGTTTTCGAATGTTTGGTTCTAGGACATGCCGGTTTTCTCACGATGTTTTCCTTCACCGTTTTGAGAGCAGTGGTGATGAAATAATTTACACAAAAGTAAAGCGCCTGGCTTGGTTCGAACCTACGACCTACAACTTGTTAGTCACGGCCGTTACCACTGGGCCACCACTGCTCCAAAAACCTAGTCAATAATCTATAATTGGTAGACCTGCAAAATCTGTCAAACAATTAATGACACGGGATTTGATTTCAGAAACCGGAGGTAAAATCAAAATCAAAAGTCATTTATTCAAACTAGGCTGAGAATCAGCACTTTTCGAACGTCAAAATCACATAAGACAGTCCCCCTAAAACGCCCACCCGTCACCACTTCCTAGTGTTTTAGCTGGGAAGAAGAAGTGGCGCAACTAACTCCCCAGCAGCACAGCTGTCTGTTCAGTTAGAAAAAATTGATTCTATACAAAAGTATGCAAAATCATTGACATTATGCAACACAAAACATAAATCTATTATTAGCCATATGTCAGCTAGCACACGCTATATGTGTATAGCTTGATGTGTAGCCGTGTGTACTCAAGCAGAAATAAAAAGTAAATGTAAACATAAATTAACTAAATAAAAGCCTCCAGGCACAAAGGGCGTGCCCGCCTACATATAGCTATTTTTAGATGTAACTGGAAACTAAACACACTAAACTGAAAACTGGTACATAAAGCATCCGTTTCCTAAGACTGCGGTGGCCGCCACATAGCGTCCGCAATTTATAGGCGAATGACGTCAGTCAAATGTTATTGATAAACCTTAGTTGGTATGTTTCCGAGAGAGTGTTTTTTGACACCGTGAAGTCAAACCCCGTCGCCATCTTTTGCATGACGACCGTCACTGCGGCGGTTATTTGACGGCCACCGCTGTCTCATGAAACTCTATCTCTTATGTTCCTTAGGCTAAGAAACTAGCTTGAGTAAGTATAAAAGGTTATTATATAATACGTATATACAATCGCGAAAAAAATAATCATCTGTTCCATACAGCTGATTTTTTTTTCGCGATTTCAAGGTTGGTCCCATAGAAAAAGTTGTTCAAAATGATGAGTACAATGAATTTCGGGTTTAGCATAAACAAAAAATGATATTGTACATATGTTTATTTAGTTTTAATAGATTTACGTATTTAAATAATATTTACTCCACAATAATTTTCGCTATTGCACCAACCACTGTTTGTCTGCATCACCCAAAGGTTGACTGGTAGAAAATGCCTACGGCATTAAGCCTGCCTCTGTACATTTGTGTGCGTGTAGTATGAAATAAATAAATAAAAGGTACTTTATCTTACCTTCCCCATGAAACCGGTCCCACCAGTGACAAAAACAGACTTATCAGCATAAAACTCAGCAACTGGCACGTACTCCTGACTCCCGGGTACATAGTGCCCACCAGACAAACAGGACGCCATTTTAGAATTACTTTCCCTTCACAAATCTCACGCTTGAACACTTGCTAAATACATCAATACTTGTCTAATTCCAGTTAACATGTGCGGGTTTCACAGGTTCTCCGGTTGTATTGGTCTAGTGTATCAACAGGTTGCGGGTTGTTTCAACATGGTTGTTTGTTTACACCTGTAACGAAAGAGAAATTGGTTAGTTGGTTGTTGAGGTTACAATAATAATAATAAACTACCAACCGATTTCCGATACGGTAGCTAAAATCAGCGGAGATTAGCCAGGTACGCAGGAGATAATTTAGCGCACGAGTGTGTGCGCAAACACCGGTGCACTCTTTGTTCCTTTACTCTCATAGTCCGATGGGACGGCAATCCGACACGACCAGGGAGAGGTCAGGCGTGGGATCAACGGCTTTACGTGCTTTCCGAGGGGTATCACACGGCTAATTTCTAAACTACGGGCTACTACTGAGCAATTTCTAAAGGAAAAACTCAATAAGACTTTGCCCGACCCGGGGATCGAACCCGGGACCCCATCCTCGCTCAGCAGTCGTGTTTTTGACCTGCAGGCGTAGCATGAGCACCGTTCTGTCGACGGAAGAGTAGACAAAAATGACGTTTGCTGTACAGTACGAGACGGCAGCAAAATAGAAAGAGTCAACTACACTTTTTACGAAATTCACTCTCTTACATAATTCGACTCAGAATTCTTTGTTTTATCATAGGATTTATCGGTTGTCAGTGTGATTTGACAGTAAGGATAGAAAACTTTCTTCCGAAATAGTCTACATATAAAAAGACCTAGACAAAGATCGTTAGAAATGAAAGACAAAATGACAGATTGTAGAAAGATTTCTACGGTGGATGTCAAAAATGAAGAAACGAACTGTGACTTTGTATAGAAAAAGCTATGTCTATTCTTTTTAGAGATAGAAAGCGCCATGCTACGCCTGCTGGAGAGACAAACGGTTATGTCAGAGTTGTTGACGTTGCGATGCACTAGACGAAAAAATGAAAAGCTTTAATTCTTTGGCTTCGTAAAACGTATATTGTTATTCTGATGTTCCCGATAATTTATTTTTAGTGCGTGATAAAAGCTTGTTTTTTTACGACTTTTTTATTGTTTGTATTTCGCAAGTTTTTTATTTAGAAATTAGATTCAATACTGTTTTCCAGAATCCTGCATGTAAGGCACAATCAATCAATCTGCCTAGCCAATCTCCTAATCCAGTCTAACTGGATGCTCCTCAATACCAGTATTTTACATGGAGCGACTGCCTATTTGACCTCCACAACCCAATAACTGGGTCACAGGATACCACGACGTTTGGGCTTCTGACTACCCGTAACGACTGTCATAGATCTGCGAATGACAGCTGGGACTAATGGCTTTTAACGTGGATTCCCGGGCACGGAGGGGCGATATGTAATGAATGGTCACCCATCCACGAACCGACCGCGGCTAGCGTAGCATAACCTTTGATCGATGTGCGGCTGTCATCATTTAGCTACGGGCCCCTAACAAGGCACAATATAGCATGTATTTGGAATATTCTTCAAAAGTAAACTAAAATACTAATTTAATTCTAAAGGAAACTATTTAAGCTAAGCGTATGCTGAGGCGCAGGTGACGCCGGTTTTCGTAGAGCAGGGCAGAGCTGATTTTATGATGCATGAACGTACTGACTGCTGGTCGTCACTTGTTTTTGAGACACAGGTAACGCGGCACAGCGCAGCACGCGTCGCGTAGAAATCTGTGCCGGCTCTACAACCAGACGCAGAGCAGGACAGACACATGTCTGCGTTCCACGTGCCTGCGCCGCAGCTGTCAGTACGTTCATGCATTACAAAATCTGCTCTGCCGTGCGCTGCGTGGACCTGCGTCAACTGCGTCTCAGCATAGCCTTAAAGGCAACGGCCTTGCACAAGCGCTATCGGCTAATCGCCTTCGACTATTTTTGTTTACAAATCCAGTTTCTTTGACAACATTCAACACCATAATTTCCTTATCTATCTTGACGGCGTCTCATAAATAAATAGGAAGTAAACACTTAACCCGCCTTTTAACCTCAACCTTCATAACTATTGCAACAGTTACCAAAAATCATGTTTTTTAATTGGCAAAACATCCTTGCAAATATAAGGCCGACTAGTTTGCTAAAACTTATAAGTTCATTAGCTTTGAACAAGGATTTATTAACAACATATACACGAGGAAAAATATCGTATTATAAATCATTTTATTTTATTTTACATATTTAAACTCTTTGTGTGTATTACTAACAACTCTACTAACAGCTTCTTTGTTATAATTTTTATGGACTGTGTGTCTGAAATAAAGATATATATATTTTTTTTTTTTAATGTCGGATTTATATACTTTTGGAACGAGACAAATGATCACAAAGTTGAGCGTATGTCAGTGTAGTTTAAAAACCATCATCAAAATCACCTGCGTGTCAGACTCTTACTGACTAAAACCCACCCGTATTCCTTCAGTTGCCTGTAATTTGCCAGTTGCCTTTGGCCTCTGTACATTTGTGTGCTTAAAGTATTAAATAAGTAAATTAATATATAAATAGAGACAGACTAAACTACGGTTTTCACAGTAACTTTACTTCTGACAGCAGCCGAACAGCAACCTTATTGCAACGAGAATAAAGACCACTGTGATTTTGTCAGACTTGTCACTGGCAGCAGCCCAATATCAACTTTATAGTAAGGCGAATAAAGTTCACTGTGATTTTGACAGTGATGCCAAATCGGAGGTAAAATAAGTACAAAACGAATTGCAACAGGAAATGGTTCTGCTTAGACAGGTTTTTGACATCTTCACTTGACAGACAGCGCCGCCATGATGTTCTTTCCGAGAACAAGAAAAAACGCGATTTAAATTAATCTGTTTTCAAATCCAGAGGAGGAGCTCGTGGCTAAGTAATAACAGCCGCACGGGTCGGTCCTTGAGGTTAAGCTACGCTTGCCGGAGTTGACCCGTGGATGGGTGACCATCTTTACATACTGAGACTCCTCCGTGCCTCGGAAAGCACGTTAAGCCGTTGGTCCCGGCTGTCATTCGTGGACGTTACGGGTCGAAAGTTTGACAACCAGTCTTACCAAGGGTTATCGTATTACCCATTTACTAGGTTGTGGAGGTCAGATAGGCAGTCGCTCCGTGTAAAACACTGGTATCAACTGCATCCGGTTCGACTGGAAGCCGACCCCGACATATGTAGTTGGGAAAAGGCTAGGCAGATTGATTGTTGTCAAATCCTAAGTCAAGACAAATTATTTACTGATATAAATTTGGTCAGCCAACAGCCATGAGAGACTTGCTGAATATTCTGACCATTCATAATTTTTAAGTGACCAATGAAAATCAGCGCTATTGGTCCGGCATAGTAGGTACAGCATCATACTGATTGGAAGCCTTCTAGTCACTGTCGAGCCGTGCAGCTGTCAATATTTTTCCGGACAACGGAGTCATAGTTATAGGGTCCCGTTTTCCCCTTTGGGTACGGAACCCTAAAAAACAATATCGATTTCGATATATCGAAAAAAAAAATCGTAAGTACGCTATCGGTGAAATTTTCTAAACATTTTTGAAAATTATAAAAATATTTGTGAAGTTCAATTGCATTTGTTTTTTATTTATACCTACCTAAATACCCAACAAGGAAAAAAGTCTAGCCTACTTTTTACGGCTTAATTTTCTCGGCTCTGCTCCACTCCGTCGCAATGGAGTGTCAATCTTAAAGACGAATAAACTTTCAGAAAAATCGAGTGGTTTGCTAATTTTATTTAGCACCTACCCATAAAACAATAAACCATAGAGAAGGCTAATAATGATACATAATGCTAATGTAAAAAATGTTCCTAAAATTCTCTATGTCATCGAAAAATGCCAAGGTGTAAACAAGTTTAAGGTTAAGACAGTTAAAAGCTCTGTAGGTCACATAAATATTCATAAAAAATAGCATTAAATATGCAATTACATAATTGCAATCATTCAGATCTTCCGGCAAAATTGAATATTGATTAAGGTCGTAAAAATGCCTATGATATTATAAATTGCCAAATAGAAGCAGTAGTTTATCAACCAGTTTTTACAGCGATTTTTATTTTTTTTATTAGTCTAAAAATAGTTTGTACCCAATGGTGGTTTCATTCAGAAAATAAAACGCGAATGAATGATCTTACGTCACATAAGGTGAACTGTCAAAATCGATTCAGTATTTTTATCAAACAAAAGTCAACGTGGTGGAGCTTGGCTCCTACCGAAAGGGCTGGCCCTAGCAAAAAAATAAAAGATTGCGAGGAAAATAGACTCCCTTTTCCACACATTTCAGTCTTTTGGAGGTCATCGCCCTGCAGTAGGACAATACAGATTTAGAAATTTTGTTGATGAAAACGATGAAGAAGTTAGGGCCTCTTCACACTAATAGTGCTTATTGAACACCTTGTGTGAAGGGACCCTTACTGATTCCGAATCTATCGATATCTATACACAGTATAAAACAAAGTCGCTTTTCGTGTCCGTCTGTGTGATCGCTTAGATCTTCTAAACTATACAATGGATTTTTATGCGGTATTCCCATCATTTAGAGCATTTATTCCGAAAGGTTTATGAGTATAACACATTAATATAAGACATCGATTTAGCAAGGAAATCTCGATGTTTTGTCATGTCGCCATTGCACCTGCGCGAAGCAGGCGGGTCGCTAGTAGTTTTGTAAGATTCTAAAACTAAGTACTTGAAAGTTTACTTATTATCGTACATACCTATAGAAATAACTTAAAATACCGTACCGCAAGATAATCTTCTTAAAATAGACAACGTTCTGCAAAGAAATCAATAAAAAGTTATTACCTATCAATTCAAACTACTAAATTATTTACGCTGCAACGATATCGTATCAATGGGTTGTTTTCATTCATGGAATATTCTTTAAACTGCACCCTAATGGCATAACATACTTTCAATCGCAATCTTGCTAACCCATTGCTTCATAATTTCGAAAAAAATTGTTTGCTCAACAAAGTACATAACGCAATTAATTTTGTTCAACTGTCAAAATAAAAGCCATTGCTACTGTAAGTGTGTTACGTAATTATTCCGCTGATTACCAGTAAAAGAAATAAAACTTATTCAATTTCTGAATATGCCATGGAGATGAAAACATAAGCAAGTGCTGGATGCTTTATTGTCATCTTCTCTTATGAGCTGCATTTGAGCCCACATAAAAGTGGTATAATATCGTGTCTCATAAGACGTTATTGCTACGTAACGAATCTGCAAATTACTACAGAAATAGATAGATCATTGTCCAGATGCTAGCCAAACATTCATAAAGTATTTTTTCAGTTTTATGTAACGTCAACAAAAAAAAACACAAATATAAACAGCTGAGGACTGAGTTATGTAACACAAGTTGACCTTTATCCAGTATGGGACTGCAATGGATTCGCATCACGTTGATTGATTGATTCAATCTGAACTTCTAACCTCTCACATTAAGTGATGCGCATTTTCTAGGTCCAAATAAAGAAAAATCTGGAAATCTAAACCCAAACATCATGAAATCAGTTCTTACCAAAATAGCCGTACAAAAAAAATTAACACTTTTCTCTTGAAACAATAAAACGTCAATACAATGTAGAATCAAAGTATGCAACAGCCAAAGCACTTGTATTTCGCTTTCAGATACATTTTTAATAGTCACAAGCTCACCCCGATGTAAATAATATACGTTCATGTACAAGTTTATTAATCATTCACTTTTTATTTTATCGGTTTTTATAAGATAGGCGTAATCTATGCCTTCATTTTGACGTCTCCAGTCATTTTTTATATTTTTATTTTCTTGCTTTTGGCCAGTTTCGGAAATGAGTTTGAGGTTGGAGTTAACTTCGAAATAACGTAAATTCGCCTACATTAGCATGAAGTTGTTAAGTTTTAGGCATACGTTGTAGTTTTAATGCCTTAGGCATTAATTACCAATCAACCAAGGGTGGTGAAGAGATTAGATCGCAGGTGCTCTGTTTGAGAGGAACAATATTAAATATATACGGGTTTTTTTTTAATCCCATAACTCTAGCGTATGAAACATTATGCCAGTTGATTCTTTGACATGATCTCAACCATGTCAAAGAATCAACTGGCATATGTTTCAGGTTTAAATTTCAGAGAGAGAGGTGTTGAGATGTCGCTACGCTATTCATTTTCATCCGGCTGGTGGTGTTACGTGTTATCCCTTACGAAAACGTATACCGGAGTATTCACAAACAATTGGTCACTATATTTAGGTATGATACTCGGTTATCAACCGATAAGCTATGCCGATAGGAATCCTATGTTTGTGCATAGTGATAAAAAATTCAGGCTAAAGCAATCTGGCCCCATTTTTCAGTTATCAATCAAAATGATACTGTAAGTCAGTAGACTGCCATGGCTATAAAATTAAGGAAATAGCGTAAATAATTTATATGCAATGGACTTAAAACTTCGTCCTTTAAGGACGTCGAGAAACAATATCATCATCAGCATTATTGGCAACCTTGCTCCACCCACTGCTGAGACCTGCTCTCTATGTGCCCTGCTTCCCTTGTCTCTGCGATGCGAAAATACACGTTTCATCAAAATAGTCCATGAAAAATGCTAATCGTTCTCCACTTCTTTAATGGTTACTGTGGTCTGTGGACTTTAGGGCTAGAGCAGAGAAGACGGCGTATAAAAAGATGGCATCAGCATTCTCAAATTATGGTTATTAGGTACATCTTTTGGCGCTCGAATGACATTGACAGGGTGGCGCTGTTGGTAAACATTTGTAAAATGTATTGAAAAAGCAACATGGTGGCTTTAGTTCCGATTTCGGCCATGCGCCAAAAGATCGTTGTACACACGGCTACACATCAAGCTATACATTTCCAGTTTAAGCTGACCTCGCATTGTACGGAAATCCTATACCTACAATGAGATATCAGCATAAACTGGAAATGTATAGCTTGATGTGTAGCCGTGTGTACAGTGGGATAATGTGAGGCAAGTAATTAGCACTTATTGCATAAATGTTGCGAAGGAGATAAAAAGACAGCTTTTTAATAAGCATTATTTTCTTGAGGTCCTGGGTTCGGTTCCCGGATCGGACAAACTCTTGTTGAGTTTTTCCATCTGGAATGTCTCAGTAGAAGCCTGGAGTGTGGATTTGTGCCCGGTTGATGGCAATAGGCTCGCCCCTTATTACATGGGACTTAAACATAACTGGCGAAATGTGGGTGAACTATCGGATGTTAAATGACTACCGTGCCTCTGCCCGACCCATCAGAAAATACAGCGTGATGTTTATTTTTTCTGGATAAACCCAAACTTGAAACGACAAGGTTTAACATCAAATATCATATTAGATCATAGTTTAAAAACAAAATATCCGCATATAAAAAAAACATAGCGAAATTAATTCATATGACCGTGGCACAGTTTTTTTAAATTAATATCTATTTATAAGGTGTTAAGTATTACCGGATATAAATAAATTGTCCGTCATAAATATAATATACTAATCGGTTAATATTATGGAATTATTCACGCTTCATATGTTAAAGGATGAGCAGAATTCAAGGTGGTCAAACTGGACTTCATTGATTTTAAATCTTATAGATATCAATCGAAATATGATAGATTAAGTTGTCAAAATAGAAGGTGAGACGATTAAACTTGAAACTGTCGGATACTGGCATCCTAACTAATATTATAAATGCGAAAGTGAGTTTATTTGTTTGTTACGTTTTCAAGCTAAAACGGCTGAACGAAGTTGGATCAAATTTGACACAGGGGTAGATCTTGACCTGGAAAAGGACATAGGCTACTTTTGAAGTGGCGGCAACAGCTAGTTTTATATATTTTAGCATCGGGAAGCACGATAAGATGGATGCGCTAGGGTAGCCCGCAAAATTCAAATTTTCTTACGTTTTTTACAATTTGCAGGTCAGTGTCAGGTTGTATGTTGATCTAAATATTTTTTTGGCCGTAACAAATATGGGTTTACAGAATTATAAACATTAGAATCAGTAATACAACTCTCTAAGTTCATGAAAGTGCATTGAATGACTATTTCATGAAATCATGACATTTAGCACTTTCAGGAACTTAGAGAGATTGCTGATTCTACCAGCGGTTTATAGTTCGGTTTAGAGGTAACTTTGGAATTTTTTTCCATCGACAAAATTCATTAATCGCGTTTTCATCAAACATAGGACCTAGCAACAATCGTCAACATTAATAGGTTATTTATTTCCAAATGAATGATGCATAACAGAGGATCATGCTAAGCAATTTCAGGTAGGGTATGGCCTTAAAGCACCGCGATGTGATACGGTGTCCGTCAATACATGTACGTTCGTTGTGTGGCCATGTAGGCTTGGCCTGAGGCAACTGCGGCGGTAGCGCAACTTGCCTATACTGCGTTCACAATATAGTCTCCAAATATGTATACGAATATGTGTTTTTGGAAAAACCACTTTAATTTGAACTCATAAAGTTCAGTGTCCGCTACAACTTCAAACATTTTTTTAACAATATTACGAGTCATTCTGATTTAAACTTTTATAAAGTTGGAAAAAGGTTTTTATTAGACTACAAGTGTGTATGCATTGGTATTCAGCAGGAGTGCCTCCATTCATCGTTTCATTCGTCACTCCTTTTATACTAATCGAAAACAATATACGTATAATTTCAATAGATGTCGACTTCGCTAAATAGTCCTTCCTATAAACCGCTACAACTGAATTTGGCAGGATAATACCATTATTAGCAGGCTTGGCAAACGAATTAGGACACGTTTTCATAACGGCGGCACGTGGGGTGATTTGTTTTGTATAGAGTTTGATAAAGGATTACGTTCTATACAGCTTGTTTAACTGTATAGATAGTGCCATACACGAAGACGCGCCCCTCTCCGCTCCGCTCCGTACTAAACTACAACGCGGAGTGGGGCGCGTCTTCGTGGATGACACTATCTATAAAAGCGCTGTAAATGAGTAACCTATTCACTCGAGATTTGAAGACTTTCATTAACTGAAACCACAGATTAATACAGATGGCTCACTCTGGAAAATCATTTAAATAAAAAGCGACTATTTCTACGACACAATAAAGTGCAATTCAGGTCGCACAGCGCTAATTACGTACAGTTATATTCACATAGAAGTCGCTTCTCTTTCTATCGCGTAACTCTTATAACTTCTGACTACGTTACGCTCACTGAATTGGCCCGACAAGACCCTGGGCCCTGTTTATCAAAAGTTACAAGTCTACACATTCACAAGTTACCTAGAATGTTAATTTTCGTTAAATTCATAGCTCATCTCCATATTCATAATCAGCCATAATGTTCCCACTGCTGGGACACGGGCATCAGGCCATCTCTCTCTTTTGACCACAATTTAAAAAAGAAAATCAAATTTTAACATTTATTGCGATACTGAGCACGACACTTGTAAACTTTTAAGACGGAATAGAGAGTCGCCGGACTCTCACAGGAAATGTTATGATTTTCTACAAATTGTAAGCTGTAACTTACAAATAATTTTTTGATAAACAAAATCACGTCATGTCAAAATATTGTGAATTAAATAATGACATTTGGTAATACAAGGCTTGTAAGTTTTGATAAACAGGGCACAGCCCGCCGCGTACTTGTAGCTTCATAGTTAAAATGCGGAGTGCGCCTTCTGTACTATTCTGTGCTGAAGCGTTGTTTTTCCTTTACGTAATACAGGGTGTATTAGAAAGGTGTGGTCATAATTTAAGGGTGTATTGTGTTATTATACATTTGGGTAGAGGAGGTATTGAAGTTTTGTATGGGACAGTTGAAATTTTTTTCGTGATTACGAATATTACGATGTTGGTCCCATGAAAAAAGTTGTTCAGTTTGATGAAAAGACTGGAATGTCAATGCTGATTATTTGGTAAAAATAATTGTTCACGTGAGGAGTCGACCAACCGTTTGGCGATGATAAAAAGGTAAAGGAAAAACATACAAAAATTATTCGTTTAAAAAGTATTTCCCCATACAATCTATCTGCCTAGCAAAGGCTAGGCAGATAGATTGCCGACCCCAATATAGTTGGGAAAAGTCCCAACTATATTGGGGTCGGCTTCCTGTCTAACCGGATGCAGCTGAATACCAGTATTTTACTTGGAGCGACTGCCTATCTGAACTCCACAACCCAGTAACAAGGTAATACGATACCCCTTGGTAAGACTGGTTGTTAGACTTTCGTGCTTCTGACGACCCGTAACGACTGTCAAAGATCCACGAATGACAGCCGGGTCCAACGGCTTAACGTGCTTTCCGTGACACGGAGGAGTCTCGTTATGTAAAGATTGATTGATTGAAGATTTCGGATGAAAGTGTAAACAGTGTTCAGGTTAAATTCTTATGCAATCACAAAGCGAATCAGTAACACATTCATCTGTATTTAGAAGGTTTCAACCTTTTATATTTCACCTCTTTTTCCAACAATTATTATTTTTAGAATGACATTATCAAAAAGCAATTGAAGAATCATCGACGAAAAATAACCTCAATTGTCAAATTAAGATGATTTTGGGTTTATAAGCATGTAAACTAATTTACATCCGTAACACGTCCTAGTAACATAAGGTCCAGTTGAAAGCCAGCATCAGGCACTAGTTGGCTTGCGGGAAAGTCCGAAGGAGTTACCGGGACCTTGGCAACAGGCAACTGAAGGAACACGGGTAGGTTTTAGTCAGTAACAGTCTGACACGCCCTTCCACTCCGCCCAGAGCGGGAGAAGTCATTGGATGATTTCTCACCATAAAAAAAATAGAGGCACTATTTGTCTGGCATTCATGCTGAACTGGGCCTGTTTGGCGCAGCCGTGAGGTGCACAATACTATTTTTTTTATTCCGTTCTTTGTTTTTTGTGTGAATATTGTGTGACTTATCTGGGTCCTCAGACCAACATGTTGGTCTGAGTCTGGGTCAAATAAATTTATTTCTTTTCTTTTTTCTTTCAAATAATTAAATTAAAGCACCCAATTTATAAGTGGGACTACGAATTGGCATCCCACCAGGACAGATCCCAGAAGGTATCAAAGTTTTATGATCCATTTATTATGGTTAAAGAAATTTATTTCTCAATAAGAAATTACAAAGATTACACTTACTTATACAATATAGTTATAAAAAACTTTGACTCACAAATTAAGCAGCTATTGTTTTTTTTTTTTATATAGAACGACAGATTTATAAAATAAATTCAATTTGTTTACATTTTCATCACATACTTTTTGAACAGACTATACAAAACGACGATTCCTGCTAACCTCTCAAACTAGAGAGCGTGCGTACAGTTGGGCGAATAGAATCAATAAGGACAAGGTCGTACGATGCCCCCACGTACCCGGCGTCGACGCCCAGAGCCGGGCGAAGGACTAGGGAACTTTACGCTTCGTTTACGCCCGGGAGAGTAAGTGGGGCAACCTACTGGCTTAGTGACACTGGCGCATAGTGTTGACGTTGCAGTTGGATTAAACTTTTGAATCGACTCATGTTAAGTGTAACGGGTTATTTAAAAAAACCGGCCAAGTGGGAGTTGGACTCGCGCACGAAGGCTTCCGTATCATTAAATCATTATCTATAAAAACGGCAAAAAAATCACATTTGTTGTATGGGATTTTTTTTAATATTTTCTTCTGTTTTATCCCTTAATAATTTATTTTATTCTGGTTTTTAGTTTTTGTTTTTATAGCGGTATCAGAAATACATCATCTGTGAAAATTTCAACTGTCTAACTATCACGGTTCTTGAGATACAGCCTGATAGACGGACAGACAGACATACGGACGGACGGCGGAGTCTTAGTAATAGGGTTCCGTTTTACCCTTTGGGTACAGCACCCTAAAAAGACGAATTGAGAACCTTCTTCTTTTTGTAAAGCCGATTCAAATATTGGAATTCACTAATTTTATAACTTGTCGATCATGAAATTAATGAAAAATAAATGTCTCGAAAATGCTTCCTTAATGCCTACATATTATCTAAGATAAAAAAGTTATTTTATGATAAGTCTTATATGTACTTTTAAGCGAATTCGAAACAGCAATTTCTGTTCTTTATAGCTCCAATCCAACTAGCTAAGATGGTTATATTTTTGTGATATTTTATCTTATATTGATGCATATAAAGCTCAAAGTCTATTCCAGATAAATAACTGTACTTACCATCTTGAAAATTACAGAACAACTTGGACGAAGTTAAATACACAGAGTAATAGGAAATTACTGTCCCGCCAGTACTAGGCAAGTCACTCGACCAATGTGGATGTGCCTTCCCTCGTAACACTCAAATGCGTCTATGCGGGAAGTTGGAACAAAATGTAGAGCCGAAGTACTTACAATGTTAGGTAACCTGTCTTAGATTTGTTATCTAGCCAGATATTGCAGAAGCTAACAAACAAACAAAGAAATATAAATCAATAACCAAACTGATATTTGAATATTTGAAAAAAAAATGGTTGATCAATCAATCTGTTTAGCCTTTTCCCTAGGTCACGGGTCGTCAGAAGCCCAAGTCTGACAACCAGTCTTACCATGGGGTATCATGTTACCCAGTAACTGGGTTGTAGAGGTCAGATAGGCAGTCACTCCATGTAAAATACTAGTATTCAGCTGCATCCGGTTAGACTGGAAGCTGACCCCAACATAGTTGGGAAAAGGCAGATGATGATGATTTTGTTTTAAAACGGTTTATTTACAGCTATAGCCCGAAACTGCAGCTGTGCCAAATTATTTAAAATTCCTTTAGCAGCCCACGGCCATAGAAAGTAGAACCACTTAAACGATGATCTCCGCGACCGTATTCCTCCCACGCCTCATTTTGGGTCTCATACCATTCGACGGATGACATTTATCCAGGCAACCTACTTACGAGTAAGTGCTATTTAAATCCACGGACTAGTCTCTTTATCACTTGTTTCATATTGCTATTCAACTGCAAATTCCACATTAGCCGCCTTTATACCGATATCCTACGATCCGCGATTTTGCGGATGGACACCGTAGCGCCCGACGACGGACCGTGGGTAGGTATCGCAGACATCGGAAATTCCTCGGTGCGCGGTGCGTGGCGGTCTGTGGTCAACTTTTTTGTTTTTTGTTTTTGGGAAATCATCCAATGACTTCTTCCGCTCTGGGCGGAGCGGAAGGGCGTGTCAGACTTTTACTGACTAAAACCCACGCGTGTTCCTTCAGTTGCCTGTTGCCAAGGTCCCGGTATCCCTTTCGGACTTTCCCGCAACCCTGTCAGGCGTCTGTGGTCGTCTGCCGTGCGTGTCCGTCTGCAATATTGCCGATCGTCGGATTCCACCATTACATGACACGCACATTCGCGATCGGAGCGTGCACGATTGAACGCGGGAAAGCTTGCACGCGCAATCGTGTGTGATTGTTTCTATCCATTTTTATGTGCGTACTAGCGTACTCTTTCGTGCGGTATTAGGTACTCCTTTATTTTTATTCAGAGAGGAAATACGCGAGATTCAGTAGGTACGAGAAACTGCCATTTTACAACGGCAATTGTTTTCACAAAAACGGGCGTGTAAATTATGTTCGAAGCGCACAGACTTGAACACATGATAACCTCATTCCTTGATCAGAGTAAGAAAATACTAATCAATTGAAATATTATAGGCAGCCGGTGCATTCTTTGCTTTCAAACCTTTTACCCTTTAGTTTTTCTTTGTTTCTTGGAAACAGGTAAAAATTACAGGGCGCTAGGTCAGGGGAATATGGTGTGTGAGGGAGGCTAGACACGATTTCTTAGTTGAGTGTTCTGGCAGACGTGTGGGAAACCGCATTTTCGTGGTGCCCGAGAAGGTGCCAGATTCCTGACTGCGGTCGCTTGTCACACCGAGCTAATATTACTGTTCGAGGACAAACTGTTTTAAATATCGACTGTGAACTGGCAACCGGTATTATCTCAATTTTGACAACTTTACAGGAGGAAGAAAAAACTATAACGAATATAATAGAACCAAGAAGAACTGTCTCTCAGATATTCCAATCAGCCATGTCATCATGTCCAGCAGGCGTAGCATGAGCACCGTTTTGTCGACGGAAGAGTCGACAAAAATGACGTTTCCTGCAGACAGTAGACAGTACGAGACGACAGCAAAGAAGAAAGAGTCAACTGCACTTTTTACGAAACTCACTCTTTTACATAATTCGACTCAGAATTCTTTGTTTTGTCATAGGATTTATCGGTTGTCACTGCGATTTTGACAGTAAGGATAGAAAACTTTCTTCCGAAATAGTCTACGTATAAAAAGACGTAGACAAAGATCGTTAGAAATGAAAGACAAAATGACAGATTGTAGAAAGATTTCTACGGTGGATGTCAAAAATGAAGAAACGAACTGTCACTTTGTATAGAAAAAGCTATGTCTATTCTTCGTAGAGATAGAAAGCGCCATGCTACGCCTGCAGTTAGTACAAGTTGAATGAAGTCGATTCTGGCGCCAAATTTTAATGTATCTGAGATGGGATTTCTTGCAACGCTGCGGAGTATGAAATAGTATAAAATGGTATTAAAAGTGAAATCTTCCAAAAATTGAAATAGGACCGGTTGCCAGTGCACAGTCGATATGTCAATAAATAACCAGCCTATGATAATGAATAACTTGCCAGTGTCAAACAAATGAGTAAAGAATAATATCTAACTTCTTTTGGCATGACCCTCGTATCTCCTAAAATAACTACATATGCAACAAATAAAAACACAATTCATGCTCAAGCCCCAGTGGGATATTTCTCAAAGAAACTTGGCACAGGAATGGATTGAAAATCGGTAAAATGCAGGTTTTTGTGGTTCATTTAATGGCTCCCGAGCGATTTGAGCACGTGCAAAGCCGGGGGCTAAACCAAGCTTGTTTCACGTTTTTTTATATTTGTTAGTTTGCCGAATTTTTTACTATATTCTTTACTGCGTGGGTCTTAAGGCTGTACCCTCAGATTCCAAGGTTGGGCAAAGTTTTATTGGCGATTTGTGCCCAGTTAATCACAATAGGTGACTGATGGGACTGATTATAGCTAACCCACAATAGTCCACTTTACTTTACTAAGTAAAAACAGCGTCGCATACCAATGTGAACGTTATCTGTACAGTATTAAGGGCGCACCCTACCTCAGATTTTATCTCGGTCGCACCATACTACTCGCGGCCTGAGTGAGAGCGAGACGGAGTGGGGTGCTGGCGTCTCTCAAGCCTCGAAAAGTTTAGGTAATTGCTTCTTACGGAGAAAATAATGGTAATTAAAAACATAAGACCTGCTTTATAGTTAGTTCAGTTATTATGCAAAGTTTCATGAAGTATTTTTTTAATACCGTACCATTGCCATTGAAGCCATTATTTACCATTTGAAGAATTTTTTGAATACCAGCGGTTTACAGTTCGGTTTAGAGGTAACTTTGGATTTTTTGCCAAACATAGGACCTAGCATCAATCTTCAACTTTAATATCTATTCTATACATATAATAAATCTGTAGACGAGGCGTTTCTGTACAATGAAAAAAAAAAAAAAAAAATTGGTGGGGTGTCCAAGAATAACCAACAGATTCCATTTCTACCATTTTTGGAATTTTTGTCTGTTTGTCTGTTTGTATGTTCTTTAGTTTGATTGTTCCACTTTAACGTAAAAAGTACGAAATCAATATGGTTAACTTTTATACTCAAATATTGTGTGTAACTCGATGTTTCAATTAGTTTTTGTTTCATCGCAATCGCTTCAAAATATCAAAAGATATATGAATTTAAAGTGTTCAAGAAGGAATTTTCATTACGTAATGTACATCCACGTAACGACATCTATTGACGCGAAATGATACTTACTTCTTAATTACTAGGTTTGTGAGATCGTGTGTTGTTATATGACCGTCATTTTCTTTGCGCGGAAACTTAACGCGATACATTGTGTATTTGTGTATAGAATATAACTCTAAAGTTAGATTAATTAAAATTTTCCAGATGCGTTGTTTATTTATTAGTTTAGTATTAGTGCGATAGGTGGCGCTACCTATCTTTCAAATCTTGATAATCATGAAAGAATAGTGACAAATGTTAATTTCTTAAAAAATATAGGTATTTATTCTTTAATTTTTCACTTTTCTACATAGTTTATTTAGCTTACAGAGTGTTCGAACGTTTTCCCATATATTTTGACAGTATCATTTCGTGCTCGATAGATGGCGTTGTTCGTTTAATGTCATTTTCTGAATCGCGGTGTTAAGACTCTCCGTCTTAGAATGACTTTCGCCCAGATATTCCAAATAATTTTTAGTATAGGTATCTTTGTTTTTGACTTCTTTAGTCTCGATAATATAATAATATAATATAATATAATAAATAAATAAATAATAAATTGTTGGTTGGGTTGGGTTGTCATTCGTTGAAAGTATTGATCAGTGATCTGATTGGTTTTGATTTGGTATTTTGGTTGGTTTCGTTCATTCAAATTAAGAAGTCAAGAAACGAGTCGTTACAGATCGATTCAAACTTAATGGCGGCTCGGAAGTTAGCTTTTAGCTGCGCAGTACCCCACCCCTCACCCCCGCTGTCACATGAAATTGTTACTGCGCAGCGACTCGCCTCATGTTCCGAGCCGCCATTAAGTTTGAATCGAACTGTATTATACTTCGTAATTTGTTCGTATGATTCGTGACCGCCGCTCATTCGATTCGATCGTTGTTGGCGTGTGTAAGGCCTCGGCCTTGAATCTTGCGGGCAGCGGGGCGGATGGCGGCTCGGAAGTTAACTTTTAGCTGCGCAGTACCCCACCCCTCACCCCCGCTGTCACATGAAATTGTTACTGCGCAGCGACTCGCCTCATGTTCCGAGCCGCCATTAAGTTTGAATCGAACTGTATTATACTTCGTAATTTGTTCATATGATTCGTGACCATCGCTCATTCTATTCGATCGTTGTTGGCATGTGTAAGGCCTCGGCCTCGAATCTTGGGGGCAGCGGGGCGACGGCGGCGGCGGCGCGGGAGCGGGGCGGGCATCAAAGACCCGTTCTCGAAACTAGCGGGCAGATCGCGCGTCACTATAGCCGCGTAGTGTTGTGTTCACGATTTTGTCGTCGAGATATTTGTTTTTATTCGCGAAAGAAATGGCTGAACAATGGCGGCAACATCTTTTTGATTCAAATTTATTCCTAACGCTCAATTTATTGTGGGCAACAACACTGCAATGCAGACGCGCGGGCGGTCACCGCTTGAATGGAGTGCACCGCTCGCTGCCCGCCGCCTCGCCGCTGCCGCGCCGCTGTTTTCGAGAACCGGTCCATTTGATTTTACGCATAAGATCCTGCTGCGCCCGCGCCGCCGCCGCTGCCGCCGCCGCCGCCCCGCTGCCCGCAAGGTTCGAGGCAGAGGCCTTATGGTTGATTCGATTTGTTCGACTATCGGACAGCAATAAATACACAAATATTGGCACATGTTTCTGGGGAAAGTCAACAATATACATCGATAAATACGGTTCCCGAAGAAGAAGATGCCACACACTATCCAGTAGAGTTCTTAGAATCCCTTAACACACCCGGTCTTTCAGCACACAAAATTTGTTTAAAAGTCGGAGTGCCAATAATTCTTCTCAGAAATTTAAGTCCTCCCAAACTTTGCAACGGCACTCGGCTCATAGTCACCAATCACCAACAAAACGTCATCGAAGCCGAAATCTTAACAGGTTGCGGCGCCGGTGATGTTGTTTTTATTCCAAGAATTCCTCTCATTCCCAATAATTTCCCGTTTAGTTTTAAGCGTGTGCAATTCCCCGTCAGCCTGTGTTACGCCATGACCATTAACAAAGCTCAGGGCCAGACATTATCCGTTGCGGGGGTGGATCTTAGTATTGGTTGCTTTTCCCACGGCCAACTTTATGTAGCTCTTTCGCGTGTGAGCAACCCTAGCAACTTTTTTGTGTACGCTCCAGGTGGTTCCACCGCTAATATTTTATAAAGAGAAGCATTTTCTTAAATAAAAACACAAGTTTTTTGGCAGTTTCTTACTAGGAAAAATCACCAGGCCTGGTCGAAAGATTCGCCCTTTTTAAATGAAGGTACAACTTTTCTAAGCGACATATTATTGTTTTCCGACATCCATGCGAACGAAGTCGCGGGCACAGCTAGTATTATATATATTTCAAAATGAATGCTGCAGTATTTTCGGCATAACGGAGGATCACGCGTATTACCCAGTTACTGGATTGTGGAGGCCAGATAGGCAGTCGCTCCATGTAAAATACTGGTATTCAGCTGCATCCGGTTAGACTGGAAGCCGACCCCAACATAGTTGGGAAAACGCTAGGCAGATTGATTGATTGGAGGATCATGCTAAGCAATTTGAGGTAGGGTAGGCCCTTAATGGTCTGGGTTCCACGTATTAGGGAAGTATGGTGTGTGGTGATCCATTTACTCTGTTTGAGAAATGGAGAAGTTTCTAAAACGTGGACTTCTCTGTAATCACCAACCCACATTGGTAATACTGATGGAAAATACCGCTAACAATTTACCAGACCCGGGTGTCGAACTCAAGATCCCATGCTGACCAGTTGCATTCAAGACCAACGAGGCAGATGTAGCTAGGTCAACAAAAACAACAAAAAGTTTCAGTTCAATAAAACACTCTTTGCGGTCAGTGGATTAAACAACACTATTTAGGTGACGCCAAAGACGAACAATTTCACTTTCAAGAAAGCACTTGGAATTACTAAAGCAAGGCAATATTTAACAGCTTTCTGATCCCTGTTTAAAAAATAGAATACCTACTCTTTATTATGTCCATAAAAATACAGATATTAATGTAGAAATAGGTAAAAAAATAGGTAAATCAGACTCGAAAAACAACCAGTAAAAAAATTTTTACAAGTTTATTGTCACAAATGAGGAGCTCGTGGCTAAGTAATAACAGCCGCTTGGGTCGATCCATCAGGTTAAGCTACGCTTGCCGGGGTTGGTCCGTGGATGGGTGACCATTTTCACATATCGAGACTCCTCCGTGCCTCGGAAAGCACGTTAAGCCGTTGGTCCCGGCTGTCATTTGTGGATCTTTGACAGTTGTTACGAGTCGTCAGAAGCACGAAAGTCTGACAACCAGTCTAACCAAGTCGTATCGTATTACCCAGTTTCTGGGTTGTGGAGGTCAGATAGGCAGTCGCTCCATTTAAAATACTGGTATTCAGCTGCATCCGGTTAGACTGGAAGCCGACCCCAACATAGTTGGGGAAAGGCTAGGCAGATTGATTGTCACAAATAAGAGTATTCTTTGTTCATTTGGTTCCTACATAGATACCATTATTTGTACCTGGACAAAATCAAACTGGTTGCTCTGGACAAAATCAAACTGGTTGCTAATCTAGTTGTAAAATTTATTATTTTTATATCATCGATTTTTTTACATTTTATGATAATTAATCTCACACACTGTCCTATTAGTATTACTTGCAAGTTTGTAGAAATATTGTGTTATCGTACGTATACTTTAATGTTTGTAAATATGTGCGCACCATGTACCTATCACATACTTAATTTATTTATTTTTCATTGCTCCATTTTTAATTTTTAATTCTTTTTACCTATTGTAATTGTATTCTCGGTGCATCGTCTTCACATGTAATTATATAATTGATGTACCTATACCAAATATTGTAAAACATTTTTTTTTTTAAAAGAGTAACGGTGGAGTTTCTTGCCCATTCTTCTCCATACGAAAACTACCTTTTGGAAGGGGCAACTAGAATCAGTTCTATTTCTATGTATTTGACGTTCAAAAGTGCCTTTAATGTGCCTAGTTGAAATAAATTATTTGACTTTGACTTTGACTTTGCTTATTTATGGTACTGAAACTAATACCCAACCTAAGCCAGGGCTTATATTTTAGGAGCCAGTCCTCAAACGTGGAGCATCAAGGATAATAATAGTATAGGATATCCTGACTTCGCGGTAAACTTGACTAAACAATACGCCTCGCGCGGCTGCTGTTACTATTAGTCCGTGCTATGTACGGCCTCTAGAGTGTGTTGTATAATTGTGCCAACACAAATAGTTGTACAAGAATCGTGAGAGATGATTGTAGACAGCTTAGCCGATGCATTCGTTGCGGACTCATTAGCAATCATGTGAGCAGTTCCTATTCCTGTATCCATAAGCGATCCGCGTATATCAATTCTAAGCTATCACATTTGTTATGTAGGTTTATTTTGTGTGCCTTTCGTTCTAGCTGTGAAACACCTGGATGATGGGGGATTGAACCGGGTAATATACATAAACTATTGTTGAAGCCATTTCCGAACGACACTAATAATGTCTACGACGAGTGCGGGGAGAGGGGAGCGCGAGAGCGCGCCAATGCGTTGACAGCCACTGCACTAGTGACATGAAACTTTTAATAATTTTGTCGTCAAAGTTCCACAATGTAACTGTGTATTGTACCAACATTAAACTGCAAAATCTACACGAACCGGCGTTTCATTAAGTGGAGTGGCCCACTAGAAACTGCGCAAACATTTGGTGACCCCGACGAGATGTGATCCGACCGAAGAAAAGTACCTACCTACAAAAGTCTTCGTCGAAACGGTCGGTCATTCCAGCTTCGAAGTACAAAGGAACGAACAAACCTCGAGAAACTCGCCAGCCAGCAGCTGCAGCCATCATTTCCGAGGGAAGTGCATCCATCGTTCCATTTTCTATCCTTTGATCTAAGTACCTACAAGGTATCTACATCCTATGTGCTTTAATTTGTGTAGGCATCGTTGGTAACTCCGATGACTATAACAAAAGTACGTTACCGCAATTTGAAATAGGTATCCACTTAGGTATAAAACTTGGCAAATTGCGGCTTAAACACATAAAGTCTACAGAATAGTATTAATTTTGCTGTTCCAATTAACCTATTTTAACGATTGTCATTATTGAATCCAAACACAAGTGTTTATATTGTCGAGTTTCGCTCCCACATTATTCATCCTATTCCAAGGTCACAAGTTCCCTGTCACGTACTATACAATAACACATTC
This sequence comes from Lithophane semibrunnea, assembly GCA_947363905.1. Taxonomy (NCBI): domain Eukaryota; kingdom Metazoa; phylum Arthropoda; class Insecta; order Lepidoptera; family Noctuidae; genus Lithophane; species Lithophane semibrunnea. The sequence goes on along the minus strand of OX376213.1, from coordinate 5,279,212 downwards.
TTACACAAAGTTACCGATGATTTCAGATGCACTCTGGGAGTAGGCTTGCGAGATTTATTAAGAATAAAATCCGCTGTGTGTCGATCCGTGCATTCCAACTAGCACCGTGTCGATCAACGTGCGACTGCGCGCGATTTAATCTCGCCGACACCCGACGTCGGCTGTGAAACCGGTTTGCTATCTTCGCAAAGGAGTATCGTAACGTACCCATTCATTGTTTATTTCTATGATTGTATCAGTAACTTTATAATAGTTGTGTTTACGTGTTTGCGCCGGCATCATGTTGGATTTAAGGGATTTAATTAAACAAAGAGGCAACATCAGAGCTCGTCTAACATTATTTGAAAAGTATATTGAATCAAGCAAGTTCGATATTAAAGAACTACCTCTAAGACTAAATAAGCTACGAGATCTGTCTTGCACCTTTGATGACATTCAATCGCAAATTGAAATGTTGGATGAAGACTCGGATAAGCAAATTAATGAGCGTGATATTACAGAAAGCATATTCTTCAAGTTGATTGCCAAGGGTCAGTCCATGTTAGACAACATTGAGAAAGATCATGGCAAATTTGAGTCCTCGTCCAACTCAATATCCAAAATATCCCATGGTTTAAAACTACCACCGATCAAAATTGCTACATTCAATGGTGAATCAACTAAGTGGCTTTCCTTTAGGGATATATACTTATCGCTAATTCATAACAATGAAAATATTGATGATGTGACTAAGTTTCACTATCTTAAATCTTACCTAGAGGGCGCTGCTTCTTCAGTCATAAGCTCTGTATCTATATCATCAAACAACTATTCAATAGCTTGGGATTTACTTTGCCAGCGTTATGATAACAAACGTCTTTTGATAAATGAACACATTAAGTGTTTGTTCTCAATTGAAGCTTTACAAAAGGAATCTGATATCGGCATACACAATTTGATTGATTCTTTATCTAAAAATCTAAGTGCGTTGAATTTACTAGGGGAGCCCACTGACAAGTGGGATACACTTATTATTTATTTGGCTTCCACAAAATTAGACTGCATAACTGCCAGAAAATGGGAGGAATTTAGGAGTGATAAGGACTCGCCAACTTTAGAACAATTTTATTGTTTCCTCCGTAAACGAGCTACTGTTATGGAGACAGTTAATGTTGGTAGGATTGTTAAAAATGAAAAACGTCACAATTCGATCAAAACAAAATCATTTATTTCATCTGCTCCGGACTCCTCTTCCAGTAAAAAACAGTGTCTTCTCTGTAAACAAGATCATAAGTTGTATGAGTGTACTAAACTTAAATCTCTTCCTGTTGAGGAACGAATCTCACAAATTGCATTGTTAAAGGTATGCAGCAACTGTTTCCAGGGAGGTCATAAGGCATTCCAGTGTGGGCTAAGTGGCTGTAGGATATGCCGGAGAAGGCACAACACTCTCCTACACAGACAACTTCCTTCACAGAATACACAACAGACTGAACCACCAGTATCTACTTCTACATCTAATACTACATCTAATACTACATCTACTGGTGATAATAATGCCAAAAAAAATGAAAGTAACTTACCTGTAGTTTATATTGCCTCCGCTGCGCCATCTGATCCCTCCACTTCCATTTCGATGTCTGCTGTCTCCACCAATCAAGCTCTTCTGTCCACTGCGTTGGTCAAGGTGACAGTTGATGACAAATTATTTATTTTGAGGGCTTTATTGGACTGTGGCAGTCAGACATCTTTCATCAGTGAGAAGGCTCAGAAAACGATTGGTATCTGTAAGGAAAAAAGCTATTATCATTGTGTCTCTGGTTTGGGCAATACAGTATTAAACGTTACAGAGCATTGCAACATAGAAATACATTCTATGCACAAATCGTTCAGCAGGCCTGTCAAATGTTTTGTTTTACCTCAAATTACTGATAGATTGCCCCATACTGCAGTTTGTGTAGAAGAATTAAACATTCCTAGTAACATTCAACTTGCTGACCCTAAGTTTTATTTACCAGCCGAAGTAGATTTATTGTTAGGCGCCGATATATTTTGGGAGCTTATTCAAACACCAAGAGTTACTTTGGGTTCACAAAGGCCAATACTACAAAAAACTCACCTCGGGTGGATAGTAGCTGGTCCCACAGGGGGAGGCTTCTACAATAGTAGCAATCAAAAGTTACATTGTCATTTTTCGCAAGGAATCAAAGATCAATTAGCTAAGTTCTGGGAACTCGAAGAGATTCCTTCGAACATGGACCACGATAGTAACGATTGTGAGAAGTTGTTTAACGACACTACATTTCGCCTTAGTGATGGCAGATTTTGTATTAAAATTCCGCTTAAGGATTCTATAGACGTGTTAGGTGATTCGTACAGCATGGCTGAAAAAAGGTTGTTTCAACTTGAGAGGAAATTTAAAAACAAACCAACTTTGAAACAACAATATTGTGATTTTATTCGCGAGTATGAAAGCTTAGGTCATATGACTGAATTAAGTAGGAAACCTGTATTTGGTTGTTATTTTCCACATCATGCAGTAATACGAGAAACAAGTGAGACTACCAAACTACGTGTTGTTTTCGACGCCTCAGCCAAAACATCTACCGGAGTATCGTTCAACGACATACAACATGTCGGACCAGTAGTGCAGGATGACCTCTTTTCAATCCTGTTGAGGTACAGACAATATCAATATGTGGTCTCTGCAGATGTGGAAAAAATGTACCGCCAAATTTTGGTGGACCCAAGTCAGCGAATGTTGCAACAGATTTTATGGCGCGAAGATCCGTCTGCACCGATTAAGATTTTCCAATTAAATACCGTGACATACGGAACAGCTTCGGCTCCATTTTTAAGTACGAGGTGTTTGGTACAGCTCGCCAAGGAATGCAAGGACGATAAAATATCTAATATCATAAAAAACGACTTCTATGTCGACGATTTTCTTTCAGGAGCTGAAACTGAAAGAGAGTTACAGAATATTATAGAGTCAGTAACTGCAGTTCTTAGTTCAGCTTGTCTTCCTCTACGCAAATGGCGTACCAACTCACCATCCGCAAGACATGACGATTCAAACTCGTCACCAATAAAAAGTTTAAGCTCTCAAACATCTACTGTGTTAGGGTTGAAATGGGACCCGGCACAAGACATTTTCCGCTTTTCAGTCGATATACAACGTGACAAAGTCGCAACTAAACGCTCCATCTTGTCCAACTCGGCCAAGTTATTCGACCCATTGGGTTTACTTGGATTATGTACCATTATTCCAAAAATAATATTGCAAAGGCTATGGCTGTCCAATTTAGGTTGGGATGAAGCTGTAGATACTTCCTTACAAAGAGAATGGACAAGTTTTCTAAATAATTTGGAAACTATCTCCAAAATTGAAATTCCGAGATGTGTTCTCATTAACAAACCTATTACCATAGAGCTTCACTCATTCTCTGATGCTTCCCAAGTTGCATACGCTTCTGCTATTTATCTCCGCTCGGTGGACAGTTCCGGGCAGGTACTCGTCCGATTATTTTGCGCCAAAACTAAGGTTGCACCAGTAAAGTCTGCAACCATACCTAGACTCGAGCTGTGTGGTGCCTTACTTTCCGCACGCCTGAGTAATAAGGTTTTAAAAGCGCTACGTTGTAAAATTGACTCAGTCTTTCACTGGACGGATTCAACAGTAGTCTTGGGTTGGTTGTCTGCCCAGGCTTGTAATATGAAGCCCTTTGTGTCGAATCGTGTTAGTGAAATACAAGACTTAACCAAGTCAGGCACTTGGAGACATGTTCCTGGCGATACAAATCCTGCAGATCTAGCGTCGAGAGGGTTAAATCCTAAGTCAATTCATTTAGCTAAACTTTGGTGGGAAGGTCCATTGTTTTTATCTGAGGACTCGAGTAAGTGGCCTCAGACTATTAATAGCAAAGGTATTCCTGATTTGCCTGAAATTAAAACGAATAAAAGAGTAACTACAATTACGTTGCAGTCTACAGAAGCTCGTCCTAAGCTGATTGATTTTGAAAGAATTTCTAGTTTCGCTTCTCTGCAGAGATCTGTAGCTTATGTCCTACGTTACATAAATTACAAGCGATACAAACAAGACAAAGTACAAACTGGTCCATTCACACCAGGCGAATTGGATGCTGCAGTAAATGTTATAATCAAACAACATCAAAATGAATGTTTTCGTAACGAAATTAATTTAATTAAAAATAAGCGTGACTTACCTTCAAAATCCAATTTGTTGTCTCTCAGTCCATTCCTGAATGATGATGGCATACTCTGTGTGGGCGGCCGCATCCAAAATTCAAATGAAACCTGCAATAAAAAACATCCGATATTATTAGATACTAACCACAACTTTACGAAATTATTATTCAATCATTACCATAAAAAACTTTTGCATTGCGGTCCTCAATTGTTGCTCAACGATTTAAGAAATAAATATTGGCCCTTGAAAGGTAGAATATTGGCCAGAAGAACTGTCAACAATTGTAAGTTGTGTAGAATAATAAAAGCTAAAAGCGTTAACCCTCTAATGGGAAACTTACCTGCTTCAAGAGTCACTCCTAGTCTTCCATTCCAGGTAAGCGGTGTTGATTTTGCCGGGCCTTTCTTCATCACCGATCGCAAAGGTCGTGGGTGTAAAATCACAAAATGTTATATGTGTCTATTCGTCTGCTTCAGCACAAAGGCTGTGCACTTAGAAGTAGCAAGCGACCTCACTTCCGATGTTTTCATTTTGTGCTTGAGGCGTTTTATAGCCCGCAGAGGAAAGCCCTTAGAATTGTACTGCGATAACGGAACAAATTTTGTCGGTGCAAACAATGAATTAGCAAAGTTTTTAAAGTCAAGCAATGAATGCGTTACCGGTTTCGCTGCCGACGAAGGCATTACGTTTAAATTTTCGCCAGCTTACTCTCCCCACTTTGGAGGGCTTTGGGAGGCAGGCGTTAAGTCTGCTAAATACCACACGACTAGGATTTTAGGCGATAAATACTTAACGTTTGAGGAGTTATCAACGTTGTTTGTGCAGATTGAGGCAATCTTAAATTCACGTCCGTTAAGCCCCCTATCATCTGACCCTAATGACCTGAATCCATTGACACCCGCGCACTTCCTGATCGGCAGGCCGTTATCTTCATTTCCATCGGAAGCCTTAATTAATGCAAATACTAACAGACTTGACAGATACCGAAGTCTGGAACAAATGCGGCAACATTTTTGGGAAAGGTGGAGAAATGAATACATCACTGAATTGCAGCAAAAATACAAGTGGAGGACCGCAAAGGAAGGACTTCACGAAGGCGATTTAGTAATCATCAAAGAGCCAAACGTTCCACCATTAAAATGGCGCATGGCGCGGATCGGCAAGCTGTATCCGGGAAATGATGGAATAGCACGAGTAGCGGATGTCCACACTTCAAAGGGCACCTTCCGTCGTGCAGTGCACAACCTTTGTCCCTTACCTGAACCGGCTTCATTAGCAGCACCTCGAGATCCTGAAGCGTTCGAGGGGGGGGAGGATGTTGAAGCCATTTCCGAACGACACTAATAATGTCTACGACGAGTGCGGGGAGAGGGGAGCGCGAGAGCGCGCCAATGCGTTGACAGCCACTGCACTAGTGACATGAAACTTTTAATAATTTTGTCGTCAAAGTTCCACAATGTAACTGTGTATTGTACCAACATTAAACTGCAAAATCTACACGAACCGGCGTTTCATTAAGTGGAGTGGCCCACTAGAAACTGCGCAAACAACTATAGTATACAGGCTGTAAGGGTAAACACTCTTGTCATTCAAACCATGGGTAGTTGACTTAATTATAAAAATAAATAACCGAACACAACAACAAAAAAACGTTATTTTCATTAAAAGATTTTAAAAAGTTTCTATCCGAAACCGTGCTCGCTAGCGAAACAGCTGACTGACTGAAGGAGGTGTAGCGCTCGCGGCCGATCAGGTCACATCCAGCACTCCCAGCCCGTGTTGAGACGCAAGATCGTTGCCCTAGCGCATAGGGCAACGAACTTGCGTCTCTTGTGGTAAAATGTAGATTTAAAAAAATAAAAATAAAAGTTGTAATTTTCCATTCATTTTACGTTCTATAAATGAATCCAAACCACTGGTTGCAAGGATAACGGTGTTTACCCTAACACCCTGTATACCTAGTCCTCCAGACCGTATTTCGACCACGGCGGCCAATAATCTCAATGGAGACTAACGCCTTCGGCGCGTGAGATATTATTATAGCCCACACGTGTGTGCGCAGACACAGGTGCACTCTCTCTTCCCTCACTCTCATAGTTCGATGGGACGGCAATCCGACACGACCGGAGAGAGATCAGGCGCATCACGAGGCCCGGGGGTATCACACCGCCAACTTCCAAACTCCGGGCTGTTACTAAGAAATTCCTCATTAGAAAAACCCACTAACTGACCGGATAGTGCGGTAGAAAGGAAAGAATGCAGAGGGCCTACACAAGTGAAAATCGCTTCGAAAACGTTTAGTATTTTTCAACAGAATTGACATCAGCTTTTCGATAGCTTATGTCAGTCCCATACATTTTTGCCTTTTCCATCATCGTTATCGCTGATAGAATGTCACTTTGTCTAGGGCCTCTAATCTGATGGTGGAAATGGTGACGACGGAATATCTAATCTGTATTGTCCAAGTGCTGGTCCTACCTTCATTCCTTCGGTTAGTCGCAAGTGTGCATTAATTTTTGCCAAATCTTATGGAAGGAATCTAAGTCATCCCACCATCACCTTCATTGTCTACCAAGACCCTATGATGAGGCGTTAAAGACAGCCATTGAAATATTGTGAAAAAGACAAGGTATATTTTTGTCGTCACCACTGGAACAAAATAGGTTTAACTTCTGAGTATGTTCCAAGATTTGAGAAGGCTTCTTATCATCACCATCATCATCATCTGCCCAGCCTTTTCCCTACTATCTTGGGGTCGGCTTCCAGCCTACCCGGATGCAGCTGAATACCAGTGTTTTACATGGAGCGACTGCCTACCTGACCTCCTCAACCCAGTTTCTGAGTAACATGATACCCCTTGGTAAGTCTGGTTGTCAGACTTTCGGGCTTCTGACAACCGTAACAACTGACAAAGATCTACAAATGACAGCCGGGACCAACGGCTTAACGTGCTATCCGAGGCATGAAGGGGTCTTGGTATGTAAAGACGGTCACTCATCCACGTACCAACCGCGGCAAGCGTAGCTTTACTTTTTTTTGATTGATCGACACGTGCAGCAGATATTTCTTAAAAAAAAAAGAGTAAGCTTCTATGTGATCTAATATCACCTTATTTAATAGGTTATTGTTATTTTAGCCAATGAAATCACAACCACTGCCTCGTTAATGCCTATAAAATGTTTTGAATTGAATTGTATAGCGAGGTCTATGCTCAGCCTGCTGTGGTCGATTGCAAACATACAGAGAAAGTTTTGTAATATGGGTCAAAGTCTCTCGCTCGTTTCGGCTTTCTTTAAGGATGACTAAGGTCCTACGCATGTCTTATGTTAAAACGGAACGATGTTTTGTGGTGAGTAATTCGTCAACTCGTTTAACTTTTTTTTGTTTTCGTTCTCAGTTATTTTTAACGAAGGTCTGGCAATTTGAGAACTTTATGCGACCTACCCAAATGTCCTTTCTTTGGTATTGTTCGTCGAGTCGTTGAGCTCCTTAAGTTCTGTGTTGAGCTCCACTATTACTGACAAATGCTTGCAGTGACTGGACAGGTCCACTCAAATCTGTGTGGTCGTTTCCTCAAATGACCATTTCAGACTCTAATCTACATGGTCTTCATATGGCCTGACCAAGATTATGTCTGGACTTTAAAAAAGACCTCTGAGTTTGTTGCGGCCTTTCTTCTCAGAGTAGTCAGGTAGGAAACGCCGACCTCATCTAGCTTATTTTTACAACTTTTTAATATGACGTGTAAAAGTGATTCCAATATCCTATTTACAGAATAAACAATTTCATTTCATTTCATTTCACATGCCTACGGCCCATTTTGGACGACTTGCAGAAAATCAAAAGAGCGTCCTAAATGGGCCGTAGGTATGTAGGACGAGTTGACGAATTACTCAATCTGCTATCAAATTAGTTAGCGGTTATTATATCATAATATAACATAACATCACGACTGTATTTCCCCGAAGGATCGGACAGAGGTGTAACTACAGTACACCCATATTTCGCCAGTTATGTTTAAGTCCCATGTAATAGGGAGCGAGCCTATTGCCAGCAGCCAGGCACAAATCCAGACTCTGGGCTGCTACTGAGAAATTCCTGATGATAAAATAATGAATATATTATTACCCACAAGCCTATACATAGAGCAATAATTCATCTTTGTTTGCTCCGGTGATCAAAACGATCAGAATTAGACTTCAGATAGATTATTTTAACCGTCTTCCAAAAAGGAGGAGTTTGTATGTTCGTTTTTTATTTTTTTTGAACCGATTAAAAAAAATCTTTTTTAAGTTCGAAAGGTTTTATTAACTTTGCTTGCATAGTTTTTGAGTTAGCTTCAATATTATGTATCTTTTCCCACTGAATAACAATATGTAGACAACGTTCTAAGTGACTCCCGTCACTGTTGTTTAAATACCAGTCGAATTTGTGTGGGATAGGTACGACAACTAAAAAGTGAAAAATATTAACATTAAAAAAAAAAAACAACAGAGTCGGTGGCAAAAAACGAAAATTGAAGAGCAAAGCCACCGACTTCCGAAATTAAAGTTATTTTTTACTTTTTAGTGTTTTTTTTGGAAGTCGGTTGTTAAATAAGAAAATCCTATTTTTTTTTGGCACACAATTCTAAAGCAACAGTCTCTAAAATTCTCTGCCAACACAAAATAGTTTAGTAGGTTATTGTGACAATTTCTACCATTCCGAAACAGTCAGAACAATGGTCGTGATTGTCCACAAATGGTGCGTGACTGTACCAACGTCGTACGGTGAATTTTACTTGCAGGTTAAGCTATGTGTACACTGCCGTACTGCCCCGGATTCAGAAGTGAGATTACCGAATCGATTGGGTAAGATTTAATTGACATGGTAAAATATTTACTCATGTTTTACTACAGCTATTATTACTTCATACAAGACAATAAGGGCATGATCATAGATCGCACTTTTACTAAGACTTTACTAAGTAAAGTAATAGTTTCATTCGAATATGAACATTAATACTGTACAGATAATGTTCACATTCGTATGCGACGCTGTTTTTACTTAGTAAAGTAAAGTGGACTATTGTGGATTAGCTATAATTAGTCCCATCAGTCACCTATTGTCAATAACTGGGCACAAATCCCCAATACAACCTTGGAATCGATACCAACACCTATACCACGACGTATTAATGCCACCATTTTTCCAGTATTAGTGAGAGACGGACCTATACAAGCCCGCTAGCACCATCCTATTTTCGCAGTGGAATAATGGCGGTAGTCAGCCCCCAGAACCCGATACTCAGCAATCGCAACACTAGACCAATGAGGTAACCAGTGGGTACTTAGTTACTTTTTGTTTCATTGTTTATACTGACTTTGAATAAATAAAAACAAATTATAAAATAATTTTGCCAAGGTTAATCGACCGGCGAAATGAGTCTCATAGTTCAGAATTAGAATGCCGCTAAAATAAAAAAAATGGTTCAAAATCTACTCGCAATCTCATGTCAGCGACAATCGATGCTAAAAACTTGTCAAAAATTTTGGGAAATTAGCGGTACTTTTGATAGATTGAGATCAGAATACGACCGTTCTATAAAACTACGGAATTGCTCCTCGAGCGCTCTCAAAACAATTTGTTCGTTAATTCGTCAATGTAAACTCGCCTTTACAAGACGGATTCTATTCTACTGTACATTGACCTAGCGGAGAAAGTGCCCACGCGCCTGTACAGTCGAGCACAGCGGTGATTTGTCGAGAATCGAGATGTTTTGTTTTTTTTTGTTTTTTTGCTGCAATCTTGCTTGTTTTTTATTATGTTTCGTTAAGGCATACTGTTTTAATTATCGCGTGGTTACATGATGTTGTTTAACTTGAGATTTATCTTTAATTCTTTGATGTTGATGAGTATGATGACATAGTTTTGTAATTGTTAAAAAATGCGGTGATAAAGCCCAAGTTAACAGAAAGTAGGGGTAAAGAGGGGGGAGTGGGGTCTATTTTGTTGTACCCGACAGGGTCCATACTGATCTCATTAAATTTTAAGTTACCACCTAAGTACACATTATGTAATGTACACACGGCTACACATCAAGCTATAACATTTCCAGTTTATGCTGATCTCGCATTGTATAGGATTTCCATACAATGTGAGGCCAGCTTATATTGGAAAAGTGTAGCTTGATTTGTAGCCGTGTGTACTAACATAAATCCCCAAAGATAAGCAGTCACTCCATGTAAAATACTGGTATTCAGCTGCATCCGGTTACACTGGAAGCCGACCCTAACAAAGTTGGCAAAAAGCTGGGCAGATGATGATGAAAGATCACAGCTCGCACTTTTACTGACACTTTACTAAGTAAAGTAAGAGTTTCATTCGAATATGAACATTAAAACTGTACAGATAATGTTCACATTGGTATGCGACGCTGTGTTTACTTAGTAAAGTAAAGTGGACTATTAAAGAGGTCTATACGAATGCTTATCATCAGCTGTTGAGTTGTTTCTTATGCAATGGTGTTAATGAAGCTGCTCTGATGTTGTATGTTTGTTTATGTAATGATTGTTGAACTTCTTGTTTTAAAGTTTATGCTATAATGTTGGTACAGTCGAACAAGCTATGCTAGCTATGATATAGAGGCAAAAGTATTAATTTTTCGCTACAATGGCAATTTTTTTTTTTTTTTACGTTGCCCCACACTAAGTATTTCTTCCTGTATCGTGGGTGCGTTTACAAACATAGAAACTCTCATACACTAACACCCAGACCCGGAAAGAGTACTTGCAGATCATACAAATTTTGTTCCGTACGGGGATCGAACCCGCGCCACGTTGCGCAGCAGTCCATCGCTCAGCCACAGCGCCAACCGTGTCGTCAATTGTGTGTGTAATTTAACTTTTTGAGCATATGGCTTAGAAGAGAGACGTAAAAGGATTGTTGACTACTGAAAACACTCACAAAATTGTTTAAAGTAGTTGCAAGTTATCTGCCTGTATACCAAATACCTTGGTCTACTGTACCTTCAGTATCTTAGAAAGAGACAGCAGGTATAAGTAACGGAGACAACGCTCTATGAAGTTGAACTTGATGTGACATTTTCAATTCACGAATCGGACCAGGGGTGTCATTACGTAACACACAGTAGCAATGGCTTTCATTTTGACAGTTCAACAACATTAATTGAGTTATATACGTTTGTGAGTAGTTTTTTCGAACACAAATGAAGCAATGGATTAACAATATCCTTCAATGTCATTCAGATTGTGATTCAAAGTGTTACGCAATTAGAGTGCTGTAATTCCACTATTAGCACCTGCGAAAAATATCGATAGGTGCCGTATATGGAATACCTCAGGTGCCATGAGGGTGCCCAATGAGGAATACGTCAACACGACGATATATTTATTTATTTAAATACTAAGTAGCTTTTGTTCGTGACTTCGCCGTGGAGTGGTCTGAAATTATCCTATGGAAAAGTATTACCGGAATGAAAAGCATCCTATGTCCTAGCCTAGATCATGGTCTACCTATGTGCCAAATTTCATATAAATCTTTTCAGCCGTGAACCCGTAACAAACAAACAAAGTCACTTTCGCATATAGTTAGGATTTGGAATGCCTATAGGTACATGTAGTACTTAGGTATACTTATCTAAAATCATAGTATTTACATCTTAGGAAGATTCACAAAAAACACCTAATTTACATAATAATTCTAGGATTCTAGGCATTATGTATATGAGTTTCTAAATACAATAGAAAAATTTACAATATTCAAATCCTTTATTGTTATACGTGCGTAGTGGATGCATGATCACCCATCCATTATACTGAAATACATTCTAGGATTCCAGGTATTACGTATACAACTTTTTTTTTATGTCGCTCGGCAATCTTCGTGTTTCGACAGTCATCGGATTTCTTTCAGTTGCCCTTTGCACTTGGTACAGACCGGACGCTCTCAATCGACTTGGAAGTATATAGAGTTGTTAATACTCTTTTAACCTTTTCCGCCTTTTCTCAACTATGTTGGGGTCGGCTTCCAGTATACCCGGATGCAGCTAAATACCCGTATTTTACATGGAACGACTGCCTATCTGACCGCCACAACCCAGTAACCGGGTAATACGATACCCCTTGGTAAGACTGATTGTCAGACTTCCAGGCTTCTGACGACCCGTAACTGTTAATGATCCACGAATTATAGCCGGGACCAACGGCTTAACGTGCTTTCCAAGGCACGGAGGAGTCTCGGTATGTAAAGATGGTTACCCATCCACGGATCAACCCCGGCAAGCGTAACTTAACCTGATGGATCGAACCGTGCGGCTGTTGTTACCTAGCCACGAGTTCCTGGCCACAATAAGATTACACATTTCTGATTTCCTACGAAATGTATGGGAAAAGTTTTTTGCGAATTGTGACCCTTCTCTAGTATTCAAACGTCAGTTGGGCAATAGAGGTTTTTGAATGTTTTTTTTTTTTTCAAAACCTTTTTTAAAATACATATTTCGCAAATATTAAGAACAGTGTCTTAAGACCGCGTTATCAACACTGCTCTCAAAACGGTGAAGTAAAGCATCGTGAGGAAACCGGCATGTCCTACAACCAAAAATTCGAAGACATTTTTGACATCTACCACCCCGCACTGGGCCCGCGTGGTGGATTATGGCCCACTCCCTCTCATAGAGAGGAGGCCTGTGTCCCACCAGTGGGAACATTATAGGCTGATTATGCTTAAACAGCTGTTATCCTTTGATAACTGGCTGATGGTAAAGGGCGGGTGTTTTGGGGGACTGTCTTATGTAATTTTGACATTTGAAGTGCAAATTCTCAGCCAAGTTTGAATAAATTACTTTAGATTTTTTGGTTTTTGATGTTTGTAATATGTACCGCCGAGAACAAAAGTTTTGGTATGATCCTAAAAAAAACTAAAAATAATGGTTGCTTTTTAAGTGATTTTAATCTTTCTGGAATAAGTTATGGTTTTATTTAAGTATTACTATAATTTAATAAAATTAAACTATTATTTGTTAATTTTTGTGAGAAATTCCAAGTAATCACTATATTTGATTGCCATTGTTGAAAGTCGTCGAAGCGTTAATAATTTTAAACTAAGTACTTATTTTTTTTAATTACATTTTTAATTCAGTACTTAAGTTTTTTTTTTTAGTACATTTTTAATTAAGTGCTTATTATTTTTCTGACATCATATTTTAATTCAGTATCATAATAGGCAATTCAGGAGACATATTGATAACATCATAGCTATAATATTTAAATACCTATTTCAGCGCTAACGCTCATTTTATTAACAAGACAAGTTACTAAGAAAACTTTAACTTTTTACTTAGGGTTCCGATTACTAATCTCTGGCCGTCCGTCTGTCACGAACTGTATCTTTTGAACCGTAATAGTTAGATACTTGAAATTTCCACAGAGTGTGTTCTTCTATGGCCGCTATAAAACGAATAATAAAAATAAAAAACATTTAAAATTTAAAGAGGGGTCCGATAAAAGAAAAGTATTAAGAAAAAAAAAAACAACCGACTTCCAAAATATCATATAAAAAGTGAAAAATAACTTTAATTTCGGGAGTCGGTGTCTTTGGTTTTCAATTTTCGTTTTTTGCCACCGACTTCGGAAATTAAAGTTATTTTTCACTTTTTAGTTGTGGTACCTACCCCGCACAAATTCGAACACCACAACCTGCTATGTAAATAACAGTGACGGAGTAACTTAAAACATCGTCCAGATAGACTAAGTGGAAAAAATACGCAATATTGAAGTTAACTCAAAAACTAGGTACAAGCAAAGTTAATAAAATTTATAAGGTACCACCTCTGAAGCATGACCCACCAAACAAAACAAGAATCATCAAAATCAATTCATAATTGGCGGAGTAATCGCATAACAAACACACAAAAAAAAAACACAGAGACGAATTGAGGACCTCCTCTTTTTGAAGTCGGTTAAAAATGTAGTGTTAAATATTATTGTACGGAACCTTTGTGTCGGCCTCTTTTATAAATAAAGGATACAACAACAATACATGTACGTTTATTTAAATCCTCTTTACAACAAGGTAAATTAATGACTTTGAATCCTACAAATATTGCGAAAACAAGCAATTCTTACAAGACAAATAACCTTCAATATTTGATTAATCTGTCAGTTATTTACGTTAGTCGGTTACAAAGCTCAGTGACAACCCAGAGATAGGATCCTAGAGATTATAAAGCAATACCAAAATATTATGGTTCTATGCCTACTTTCTGCCTAACCTTTTCCCTAGTATGTTTGGGTCGGCTTCCTGTCTAACCAGATGCAGCTGAATACCAGCATTTTACATGGAGCGACTGCCTATCTGACCTCCAGAACCCAGTTACTGGGTAACACAATAGCCCTTGGTAAGAGTGGTTGTCAGACTTTTGGGCTTCTGACAACTGTCAAATCTACAAATGACAGCCGGGACCAACGGTTCAACGTGTTTTGCGAGGCACAGAGGAGTCTCGATATGTAATGGATGCATGGTCGGTCACCCATCCATGAACTGACCGCTCGCAGCGTAACCATCGATCGATCCGTGCGGCTGTTATCATTTATCCACGAACCCCTCTTTTGTGAAATATTAATAATATTTTTTTAATTTTTTTATTCTAATATTTGAAAGAATAATTTATACGTAATTAATTTAATAAAGGAGAATAAAATATATTAATATTTTTTTAATAATTCATTAACAGTTGAAAATGTGATAAAATTATGTGTGTAAGACTTTTGTTTCAGATGTTACTTGCCCTACTTAGAAAGAACTTGAAGTTACTTAACCAAGTGAGCTATTTAAATCTAAGCACGATGCAGCGGGCTATGTGGAGTTAGTTTAAACTTCAACTTAGAATTGCTTGTTTATCTCATGTACAGTCACGGACTTTAATTGATGAGCCACCTGGCACTGTTCGTATTTTAGCCGTGTAATGCAAATCGGGTTTATTCGGTTCCCGACACGCAAAGTCATGTCTTCGTGTTAGAAGAAGAAAATTATATTTCATATCTTTACCGGTTGGCTAACCTGAGAGCAGAACTACAAACTTGACAGCAGAGTGACTACCCAAAGTCAACCAATTGCAGGTCTAGCAACCGATTGTTTATCGTTGCTAGGTTACTGTTGCGATAGTAACGTTAGCGTACGGATAAATATTAAAAGTCATTTCGACAAGTACGAAAGTAACGTCTCTGACAACGTTACTTCAACTGTCACTGTCTTCAGTTAAGTTTTCAGAATTATCGAGTTAATGAGCTATGATTCAAAGGAAGTCGGTATCTTTATTAGAACTTATTAGTCAACCTCTATGGATAAGACTTATTTCCGATTAAAAGTAATTTATTTGTCATCTTGTTTACGAGTATGCGATTTGAGTTCGTGTTTAATCGTGTACCTAATCTCGTGAATATAAGAAACTGCAAAATTGAAAAGTTTGAAGGTGGCTCGTCAATTAAAGTCCGTGACTGTACAGTCGAAAAAGTTGAATTCTGACCCACCATAAGCTTATTTTCTTACAGACATTCAAATACAATTAGGTCGACATTCGCGTAAATATACATTTCCTTGGTAACGAATTTCTCATCTGCCATCTTTGTTATTTTGACGGTTTCAAACGATGTATCGTCAAAGTGGGTCATGATTCACTTAGCCTGCCTGTACTTAAGAATGACATATTTTCTATAGAACGCCAGCTCGCTCTAGCTAAACAAGTTGTAAAAAAAATCTAAAACAATACACTGTTAAAGAAAGAACAAACGTTAATTTGCGCTAAAAATGACGGAAAGAAGGAACACATGCACAAAATTACTACTTGGGGTAAAATATGCGTCCCATGCACGTAAAAGGGCTATCTCTTAGAAAAAACTAAAGAAAAAGCTGCGATCGCATGGGGATGCGAGATAGAGCCCCAGTGCTAGTTTCCAATGACAGCCGGGGCGTTGACGTGATAACATCGACCGGTACATACAATGAGATCATCAAAAAATTCAAGAAATTAATAATACAATTAAATACATTTTGTGTTTTTTTTTTTACTTCTGATTATTCATCATTCTTCTGATCATCAACAAGAAACTAACATAAAAATACAATGAAGAGAATTATCTACTTCATCATTTCTCATACTCAATAAAATATCTACTCAATAAAAACATATTTACTCTAAAATAAGCTGTATCGACCTTGTGAAGGCCACTGGAATCCGCTGGATGCGATTCAGCGCCGCGTTTACGCGATCTAGCTTTACCTACCGACTGGAGCCGAGTATACCCGATTCAGCGTCACCGACCCGAGCGTGACAGTTCGGTTTATTGTACAGAAAGAGCTCAAAAAGCACCGTTTGAAAAAAAAAATCAAAAAACAAGTTTTAGTTCACATAACACTTTTGTCCTCCATCAACTCATCACATAACATTTTGACATCGAATGTACTCTCATTGCCGCAATGACGTTTACGTTACGTTTGCGTTACGTTATCACACACATTGCTGACTTACTGACTCAGCAACTCGACGAGCTTTCTCTGTGCTTCAACGAAATTAAAAGTTTTTTTCCAACATGTAACATACTTTAAATTACTTGTATAAATGACTGTTGCATTCTCAGAAATATATTTCATCATTTTCGAAGATTCATTTATGTAATCGGCTTATCAAATTGATCGCATGGTCTGTGGATCTGGTATCAAATTTTTTAATAAGTATTGTAGAATGTATCCTGTATGTAAGTATACAATAAATAAATCTTATCTTATCCTTTTAGTTTTAGTTTTTTAGTTAATTTAAGTAGTTTAAGTTCCTCTAATGAATTAAACAGCATGTATAAAATTTTAGATTTTAAGATAGCGAAAAAAAAAAAAAAAATCTGTTAATTTTACTTAATTTTACCAAAACTGTATCAAATATAAATAAGTAATATGTGGAAACGTAGTGGATTGTACTTTTACTTATAGCATACTATGTATCTAGTTGTAATATACAATGTACGATTGTTTGTTTTCCCAAAATAAATAAATGGTATATTTTTAACCGACTTCTTCAAAAAGGAGGAGGTTCTCAATTCTTCGGTATGTTTTTTTTTGTGTTTGTTACGCCGTACGCCGCCAATTATGAATCGATATTGATGTTTTTTTTTTTTTTTGGTAGGTTATGCTTCAGAGATGGTCCCTTAAAAATTTTGTTAACTTTGCTTGCGGAGTTTTTGAGTTAGTTTCAATATTACGTATTTTTCCCACTTAGTTTACTATGGAGACGATGTATTGTTACTTCGTCACTGATAATTACATAGCAGGTAGTGGTATTCGAATTTGTGTGGGGTAATAGGTACGACAACTAAAAAGTAAAAAATAAAAACCGTTTACAAAAAAAAAACAAACAATTTCCAAAAAAATAAAACAAAAAAAACCGAAAATTGAAAAGCAAAGACACCGACTTCCGAAATTAAAATTATTTTTCACTTTTTTCGTGTGTAGGTGCAAATCACAAATATATAAATCGGAAATAGCCCAACCTTAATTCACAGGAAACGTCTGTGTTATGATGACGTACTTCTTATCAACCGTGATAAGATATCAGCCTGTGATAATGACAATCCAATAGCCGACTTTTTTCTTGGAATTATGTAAGAACCGAATCATTCAATATGGAGACACAAAATTTAAAAAAAAAAACCTTAGACGTACTCAGATATATTTAGTACTGTAACCTATTCCACTTAACTATTCTTCAAGAGTCATAAAAAAACCTGTAAGAAATCGACACGTGTTTCACCTCTCAACGAGGCATCCTCAGGATGACGATTGACCAGTCGCAAACCAGAACACGACGTGGAGCCAAAACTAGGAATACCAAAAAGAAAACCATCCCCACTTTACGTGTAGGGGAGGTAACCAAAAAAAAATTTTTACGATTTTATTTTACCAAATTGTCGGAGTTATTTATATGTATAACCATACCAAATTACAGCTTTACAACACTAAGAGTCTCTGAGCTAAGCCGCGGACAGACAGACGACGGACAGACGTACATGGCGAAACTATAAGGTTCCTGAGGGCTTAGACAAGTGACAATCGCTACGAAAGCGTTTCGTATTTCTACAACGACTTCCAACAGGATTGACATAAGCTTTTCAATAGCTTATGTCAGTCCTATACATTTTTGCCTTTTCCATCATCGTTATCGCTGATAGAATGTCACTTAGTCTTTTAGGGGTATGAGGAACAGGGTGTAAAGTTCACTCATCCCCCATAGAAAAGGGAGGATCCTCCTACCAGACGGGTGTTGTGTCTGGCGGGCAACTGCCCAATGATTGATATTGGGTTTTTGTATATATGTTCACTGCACGGTAAACTCTAATTGCGCGATGCAGGATTTATGTGACGTCAGGTCTTCGATGCGTAGTTCGCATGTGGCGATGTAGATACCGCCACAGTCTAGGGCCTCGGTTCCTTGTTGACTACGGAACCCTAAAAACGCACTGCGCTGACATCAAAAATATTGGGAAAGGGCAAGAGAATTGCAAAGAAAACACCGAAAATCGTCACATTGGATTATCAAGCAATTTACCTACAATCATCAAGTTATGGAAAACGAATAATTATTCATTATAAATTCATATAAACTACAGAGCTGTATGTCTGCTCACCTCATATGGAAAGCAAAAGCGCGATGCAATGTAAATGTTAAACAGCATTGAGGAGTGTTCTGTGATCACGGAGTAGGTAACAAATGGAGTGCCAAAATACACACAATACCTTCCTAGATTCTAGGGACTAGAATCTTGAGGAAGTACAGCCATGTATTTGTGACTGTTGAATATAGACCTCAGTGATAAAGCGTTGTGAACCATCTTTAAACTTCTGTTTCTATACAAACTTGTGGAGCCGACGTAAAGGATTTTTAAATCGAAAATTCAACTATTGTATGTATGGTTATGAATAAAACTAAGTAAACGTTGTGTGAAACGGGTATTTTTAATTTTAAAATCGTTCGAATTTACGTTTCGTAATCCACGCGTTTGTGCTATATCCACAGGTTGTATTGAACTACAAGACGATGTTAATTTTCTCAGTTACTATTATTAATAACTGTGGCTTTTCAGCAGTAAACGTCTGAGGGCAAATATTGCAAACTATAACACAGAGGCGTGCCTCAATCGGCGCGATATTTCGTGTCATTCGTGCACAATCTATTCACTACCTACTCTGTGTCCGTGCGTGACTGGGATGTCACTTTCTACAGCATTAATATTGATTTCAAACGGCTATGTTAGTTGGCGAAGTATATATTCACTATACCCTTGCAGGGTAGGCAGATAGCATGGTAAAGGGTAAGTTTTGAAATCTAGAGTTACGTCATCCTACCTCCATCCATGAAATCCCTTTTTTTTTTTAGTGTGGGAAGTCGTCCAATGATTCTCCCGCTCTGGGCGGAGCGGAAGGGCGTGTCAGACTTTTACTGACTAAAACCCACCCGTATTCCTTCAGTTGCCTGTTGCCAAGGTATCCCTTTCGGACTTTCCCGCAACCCTGCCAGGGTCCATGAAATACCTAAGGATATTCAAAACCCCCTCCATGCCTCGGAAAGCACGTGTCGTCGATCCCGGCTGTCATTTGTAGATCTTTGACAGTCGTTACGGGTCGTCAGAAGCCTGAATGTCTGACAACCAGTCTTGCCAAGGGGTATCGTGTTACCCAGTAATTAGGTTACGGAAGTCAGATAGGCAGTCGATCTATGTCAAATAGTAACACTCAGCTGCATCCGGTTAGACTGGAAGTCGACCCCAACATAAGTAGAAAGGTGAAAGGTTAGGCAGATAATGAGTGATTCAAAAAGGTCAGATGCGTTACGTGATAGTCACAAGTTCACAAGATGTATGAGCGTGGAGGTAGCAAAAGTCGTATCTATACAAATACATACATATACATACATACAAATAAATAAAATTGAATTGTCTGTTTGTAATGTCAAAAAACAGCTTTTTCTAAATGCAGCCACTTAGGCGCTCAGGCTTCAGTTGTTACACTTGTTACATAAACCTTCTTCAAAATTGTATGGTTGGGGCAACCATGGTTGCCCGTGCGAACATGTTGAAGTCTCTAGTTCCTGTCAAAAATTGTTTGGAACATTGACAGAAAATAGAGATTTCAATATGTTTTGTTGTGAATGTTTCGCCAGTGCAAACGCACGGTAACGCTAAACGCGGGCGCTTGAGTCCATATGAAAGTATATATACGGTACTTAAAACAAAACATTATTTTTCTTCTGTATGTTTGTTAATGTATTTTTCCTTAACTTGACTGCATAAAATTAAAAGTTTTCAAATTGCCTAACAAGTAATTCTGGAGTTGTCGAATCGCCCACAAATAAATTAACTTCGTGCGAATCGCTTCAAGAAAAATATTTTATTTAAAAGTGTCGATTCGCCCGTTTGGGGCGAGTTAATTCATGCTATTGGTTGATTCGCACGAATTAACTCACCCCAAACGGACTAATTCGAAGACATGTGTCATCTACCAACCCGCACTGGGCCCGCATGGTGGATTACGGCCCGCTCCCTCTCACAGAGAGGAGGCCTGTGTCCCAGCAGTGGGAACATTATAGGCTGATTATGCTAAACGGACTAATATTTTTCTAGCCACATTTCAATACGAACGAAGAAGACCCGGATGTCAAACTATGGCCCTCAAAAAAAGAAGTCCTTAAACTACGTTATCTAGGCCTTCAATAAAGCCTTAATTTAAATGCAAAAGTGCTAAATATCATGTTAGATTTGGCCTTAGAATACCTTAATAGTTTGATACTAGATATTGAATCTTTAATAACATCTCGTAGTACAGTCGAACAAGTATTTGGTATACAGGCAAAATATATTAATTAGAATAGAATACTCTTTATTATGTACAGTCACGGACTTTAATTGATGAGCCACCTTCAAACTTTTCAATTTTGCAGTTTCATACATTCACGAGATTACACGATTAAACACGAACTCAAAACGCATGCTCGTAAACAAGATGACAAATAAATTACTTTTAATCGGAAATAGTCTTAACCATAGAGGTTGAATAATAAGTTCTCAATTATAAAAATAAATACAATGTCAAATAGATTGGATAAACTTAATGCATAAGTTTATCCAATCTATTTGATACCGACCTCCTTTGAATCATAGCTTATTAACTCGATAATTCTGAAAACTTAAGTGAAAACAGTGACAGTTGAAATATCGATGTCAGAGACGTTACTTTCGAACTTGTCGAAATGACTTATTTCTCCGTACGCTAAAGTTACTATCGCAACAGTAACCTAGCAACGATTATTTGTCGTTGCTAGGTTACTGTTGCTAGACCTGCAATTGGTTGACTTTGGTAGTCACTCTGCTGTCAAGTTTGTAGTTCTGGCTCTCAGGTTAGCCAACCGGCAAAGATATTGAAATATTATTTTCTTCTTCTAATATGAAGACATATGACTTTGCGTGTCGGGAACCGAATAAATCCGATTTGCATTACACGGCTAAAATACGAACAGTGCCAGGTGGCTCATCAATTAAAGTCCGTGACTGTACATCATAAAAAATACAGATACAAATGTAGAAATTTAACATAGGGTGACACAATTAATTCATCGATTAATTTTCCGCTACAATGCCAAAATTCGTTTTGATTGTTGGTGTAATTTTGAGCTTATGGCCTAGGAGAGTGACGTAAAAGGATTGTTGACTACTGAAAACACTAGTTGCAAGGTATCTGCCTGTATACCAAATAGCTTGTTCGACTGTACAGTCATCTATCATAAAATGTAAGTAAGTATCCTTTCCTTTTATGTAAAAACTAGCTTCCGCCAGCGGCTTCGCCCACCTGCTATCTTTATAAATTATAGCCTGTGTTACTCAGTGATATTATAGCATAATACTTGTGGAAAATTACTCGACCGATTTTTAAAATTCAAAATCGGTCGAGTAATTTTGTGTTTATTAATTACAAACAAAATTACAAATCTATACATACTTATTAGAAATTATAGTCGCTTTTCGTATTTGTCTGTATTGCGTTGTTCGTCTAAACCACGCGACAGATTTTGATGAGGTTTTCACCATCGTTTAGAGAATTTACTCCGGAAGGTTTATGTGTATAGTACTGTAATATTAAAGTTAAATATAACTAAGAAATCTCGATGTTTTGTCAAGTCACAAAAACCGTGCGAAGCTAGCTAGCCTTTTCCCAACTATGTTGGGGTCGGCTTCCAGTCAAACCGGATGCAGCTGAATACCAGTATTTTACATGGAGCGACTGCCTATCTGACCTCCACAACCCAGTAACTGGGTAATACGATACCCCTTGGTTTGACTGGTTGTCAGACTTTCGTGCTTCTGACGACTCGTAACGACTGTCAAAGATACACAAATGACAGCCGGGACCAACGGCTTAACGTGCTTTCCGAGGCACGGAGGAGTCTCGATATGTGAAAATGGTCACCCATCCACGGACCAACCCCAGCAAGCGTAGCTTAACCTGATGGATCGACCGAGCGGCTGTTATTACTTCGCCACGAGCTCCTCCGAGCTAGTAAATTAATAAATACATTTTTATTTAAAAATTTAAAAAAACATTATGTTCACAAAAACAAATTTCCGTTCGTTTGTTTGTTTGTTTGGTTTGTTGTGTTTGTTGTTGTGTTGGTTGAAAATTGTATCGTTCTAAAATCTTTTCTCTTTATAATTTTAGTGTAGAAAAGCGATAGGTGCTGTGTGATGATTCTCAAGAATAGGAACATCAAAATTACACGCACGATTCACAATATCGTTAGTAGAGTAAACCACTATATTTTCGTTTGCAAGTACGATTTCGAAATCGTGATTTCCATTTCGTGACGATATGATTTGAATGGCCGATTTAAGGGAAAGTTTCATTATTATCTATAATTAAATTAAACACGGAAATTACCCATTCAACGTGGCAATGCTGCCAGCCTTTTGGGCACCTTTTTCATTGACAGCGATGCGGACGAGTTCTTTGATGCTCAATGAGCCCCTCCCTTTATCTTTTTTCTTTTTAATTTTGTTATATATATAATTGTACATGCATAATGTGTTTTTAAAAGTTATTTAGGTCTATACCTAAATAACTTAAACCTAACCTAAATAATTTAAAAAAATAAATACTGTACCCTTCTATTTCCGTGTTAATCTACCTATGTAGATTAACACGGAAATAGAAGGGTACAGTATTTATTTTTTTGAAGTATTCCGTTTGAGCACCAATTTTTTGAGCACCTATGCATTGAGTATTCCCATTTGAAATACCTTTGGTACTAAATGCATAGGTGCTCAAAAAATAGGATGCTCAAACGGGAATAATTCTTTTTTTTTGGTTATCAGAATTTTTTTTTTTTCATTCATTTTAAAACAATAATAGCACAACTAACTGTTTCCATTAGGTACTAAATTAAATGATTGATTAAAACTAATTATACAAATAAACAATTAACTAAAATATGGCGTCGAAAATTGTTGTTTATTACTGATGTTAAGTTTCTAAGTTTTCTACTAAATGAAGAAAATGAAATGGAAAGCGGTTGTAAATAATAAAAATTGCATACCTACTTTATGCACGCGTTTTCTAAAGTCCGTTTTCCAATTATTTTATTACTAGCTGCCGCCATGGCCCCGCCCGCGTGATATCTTTATAAATAATAGCTATGTTACTCAGTGTTAATATAGCATTCTACTGGTGAAAGAATTTTTAAAATCGGTCTAGTAGTTTTCGAGTTTATTCATTACATACAAAAATACAAGTATTTTCTCTTTACAATATTAGTGTAGATTTCTTGATATGTTATTTAAGTATAATTTGATGAAAAAAATCAATCATTTTAAAATTGAATAGAAAATTATCGCAAATAAGTATACAATAATAATTTCTTCGATTTGATTTTGAAAATAATTAACTTTATTAATATAAATATTTAAAATAATTAATTAAATTATTCTTAGTCATCTCCGGTGGCTTCTTTACTAGTCTAAATTTCTATCTGAGTCATATTCATACTAGCTTTGTTTTCACCGCTGAAAGCCAGATAAACAAGGTCAAATTAAATTAACTAGCAAAACTCCGCAAAGACGTGATGGGTGTTAATATCTAAACATGATAAAATTAAAAAGAAGTTAATTTGACGAGTTTTTTTTTGAGGTCTTCAACACATGTAGATTGGTCACTCGAATATATATCAGTTTAAAATCAGTTTTATTTGTGTAAATTTCACAGACGGATCAAAATCTAAAAACAAAAAAAAACATCTCCTTCATCAAAGTTCCTTAACAATCGTTGAGCCAAAAAAAAAAAAAATTTTTGTTTTTCGTGTTTACATATCGATCACGCCTGCTGAGTTTCGCTAGTTAATTAAATTTTACCCTGTATTTATTTCAGGAAGTCTAGTTAGAACTGTTAATCATTCACCTTAGAGAGGAAAACGATTCCAAAACTTATTTTGTAGAGGAAAGAGTTTATAAAATAAGGATAATGTAAAAAAATATAATTAATAAAAAGATAAGAAAACTATGCGAATTTTTAATATTTGTAGGTACCATATATTATTTAAATTAATTATCGCAGTTGTATTAACTTTAGTATTTTAATTTAAAATTACCGATCTAGTTTTTATTTATTTTTTCTTATTTATTTTTAATTAATTTTTCATAGAAATTGTATTGCATTATTTTTATTACTATCTTAAAATTAAATATTTCAGTAAAATTAAAAATACCAATAATAATAAAACTAAACTAAAATACCCACCGAATAAAACAGAAACCTCCGAAACACACCGCACTCAAAATAAAAAACTTTACCAAAGAAAAAAACTTTTCGAGTCAACGGGATGAAATATAAAAAAAACTTTTCGAGTCAACAGGAAAAAAAATAAAATTATATAATTATTATATCACTTCCACCAGCACGTGTCCACTACGTTACTTCGCGGTAGTTTAGAGAAAGGTTACGTCGTTAATCGGACGGTGCCGAGTCGCAACTGACCGCGCGCGGGACCCACCATGGCTTATAATAGGTTCAGATAGCAAGTAGAACCAACATCAAGATTTTTGACAAAGAAGGGGTGCGTTATAGATGATGAGGAAATTAATAATTTTTAATTATCACTGAGGCCATCTAAGTATCTTTATAAGAGCGTTCCATTTAAAATAATTAAAAAAAAAAAAAATGTTTATTTCTCCTTAAATCCATTTACATTTTTTTAATATAAAAATGACATAGGCTAGTGCTCCACAGTGAAAAATCCTGACTTCTAAACTAGGTTTATGTACCTGTATCTTAGAAGCCAATGTCCCTTCATCGTGATGTGCATAATAGAAAATAGGACACACAATAAACAGAAAAACCCATTAGGGCAAGTACAAGAGAAACAAAAAGGAAAATAACTAAATAATAATAAAAAAAACTAAAAAATACATTAAATGAAAATGTAGTGTGTGTTTGAAGTTGTGTGTGTGTGGGTGTTTGAGGGTGTGTGCAATAAAGCAGTCAAATAATTCGCTGTTTTGATTAATTTGGCAATATTACTGATGCGAATATGAAATATCGCTAACTAGTGTTAAATAATAAATAAAAACAGACTTTAGCCTTTACTGCAGAATAAGTTCAGGAATTCAATTTAATCCAAACTAATATTATAAATGCGAAAGTAACTCTGTCTGTCTGTCTGTCTTTCTGTCTGTCTGTCTGTCTGTCTTTGCTTCACGCCTAAACTACTGAACCGATTTGTGTGAAATTTGGTACAGACATAGTTTGGAACTTGAGAAAGGACATAGGATAGTTTTTATTACAAAAAATAAAATAAAAAATAAAATTTATTCCGGACATACAGCGCCATCTATTGGTCAAGAGTCGGCATCAATTCAGTACTGAAAATTCATCGGAAAAATGTAAATAAATAGTAAAAAGCTAATATTATAAATGCGAAAGTAACTCTGTCTGTCTGTCTGTCTTTCTGTCTGTCTGTCTGTCTGTCTTTGCTTCACGCCTAAACTACTGAACCGATTTGTGTGAAATTTGGTACAGACATAGTTTGGAACTTGAGAAAGGACATAGGATAGTTTTTATTACAAAAAATAAAATAAAAAATAAAATTTATTCCGGACATACAGCGCCATCTATTGGTCAAGAGTCGGCATCAATTCAGTACTGAAAATTCATCGGAAAAATGTAAATAAATAGTAAAAAGGTATGAAAAATATAATATAATACAACTTTTAGTACATAGAAAATGCTCTAACGGAGTATAGATAATTCTATTAGTACTATATGTCGAGTTGGTGATCGCGCAATGGTGTCGATCGTTACACGAGTTCGGTTCATGTTATTGTTTTAATTCACTGAAAAAAGTAAATAAATAGTAAAAAGGTATGAAAAAAATAATATCAATATAATAAAACTTTTAGTACAAAGAAAATGCCCGAACGGAGTATAGATAAATAATCCGAGTTGTCACTATGCTCGATAGATGGCGTTGGGATCGAAATAGATCGCGCTATGGTTTCGTTACACGCATTTGGTTGGGTATCGGCCGAGCGCTTCGGTACTGTCGTGGAATTGTGGATTGATGATCGTTTCGTAAATTTAAAATTGGTAAATAAAAGGTTTATTTGTTGGGTTGTCTGGTGGTTGTTTTCAAAATAGGTTCCGTTAAATCAAAATAATATTTTAAAAATAACGGAAAAATAACATTTTCGCCTTTTTCGATCGGCAATAACGGCTTTAATGCCCTATGTGAGTATACATATCTTCAATTTAAACGCAGAGCTCATTATGTTGATTTTTGAAGAGTTCCCTAGAATATCTTCCACATTTCGTTTTTGAAGAGATACCGCGAGATCGGGAACTATGTGGGTAAAACCAAAAATCTGCCGGAAGTCACTATTCCACGCGAACGAAGTCGCGGGCAAAAGCTAGTTTAAAATAATAAAAACATTTATTCATAACAATATATAAATAAATAAAAATCTTCAATATTTTAACAGGTCTATACTTTTCATGCCAACGGTAGGTACACACCACTATTTTAGGCATTTGACGACGAAGTATCTGGTATTATTATCTATTCGGGTTGACTTGACACGAAAATTAGAATGGGCTAGATGAAATGTATGACTGCGAAGGCAGAAGAAAACCTCATGTGTCTATAGTAGGAATCAGAAAGAGGAAAAATAATGCATCTACTACTTTTAAAAGTTAAATAAAAAATTTAAAAAAACCCCCGACAAAAACAAAGCATCTTTAAAGTAAAAAAAAAAAATATGGATGTATTGGCCCTTTAAGTTAAATATAAAAGTTGTTATATTTTGATCTCAGCGTCGCGTCGCCGCGTCGTCGGGGGACGGCTAATGAAAATAGGAAGTTAACAGCAGCAGGCAGCTATCCTTTCTACAATAGCATACATTCATTATTCCTAGGTATACGCTGTGTTTGGCATTTTCATTAACCGTCTCCCGATGCGGCGACGCTAGGACACGACGCGGATAATCTTCAAACTGCTGAACCGATTTTCTTGAATCATTAGCTAAGAACACTCTCGATCAAGTCAACCTTCAAACAAAACAAATTAAATTCAAATCAGTTCAGCCGTTTGGCAGCTACGATGGAACAGACAAACACACAGATACACACGTTAAACTTATAACACCCCTCTTTTTCAGTACCGTTAATATAAATAGACGATGTCAATATCGTATTCAAAACTTCAAACTCAGTATTGAAAAGAGCAGCTCAACTGACAAAGCTGTGCCACCTTTTGAAGGAAATAAAGGAATTCATGAAGACGCTTATAACCTATTATGACCTACATACTTATGACGTATGATGCTTAGCATAATCTAAGCCTATAGTGTCCCCACTGCTGGGACACACACAGGCCTCCTTTCTGTGAGAGGGAGTGAGCCGTAATATTTGGGTCCACACCTATGAAATTGGCGTTTCTCACGAATAGAGAACCTCGTCACTGCTATGATTTAAAATATTCTTCAATTGCTTGGTATTATATCGAATAATGACCATCATAGACAACTACCAATAGTAAAAAAACCTTATTACTTATATTTTTCTAAACATTAAAA
This sequence comes from Lithophane semibrunnea, assembly GCA_947363905.1. Classification (NCBI taxonomy): domain Eukaryota; kingdom Metazoa; phylum Arthropoda; class Insecta; order Lepidoptera; family Noctuidae; genus Lithophane; species Lithophane semibrunnea. The sequence goes on along the minus strand of OX376213.1, from coordinate 5,250,871 downwards.
AATATCTTAAAAATGACTCCTCATTTTGTTATCAGAAATTACCACAATTTTTTTTTTAACTTAGCCAAAACTTATTATTGTCGTTTAATCTAAGTGGCATAATTATTACGTTATCTTTGTTTAAACATTAGTGCATAAAGTTTTAAAACATTTAGTGTTCATGGTTGTTATATAAATTAAGAAAATGTTAGTAAGTACAAATCAAATCAGATTGATTGATTTGTTAGTATGAAAAATGCAACTTTAAAATTCCCCATACGAAACGCTGATTTCATAGGTGGGGACCTAATAAATCACGTGGACCCAGTGCGGGTTAGTGGAGGTCACTTTTTTCATCACGATGTTTTCCTTCACCGTTTTGAGAGATGTGGAGATGAAATAAATTTGGTACACACGGCTACACATCGAGCTATAATTTCCAGTATAAGCTGAGCTCACATTGTACGGAAATCCTATGCAATCAGCTTAAACTGGAAATGTATAGCTTGATATGTAGCTGTGTGTACAGTCAGTAAAAATGCTTTGTATGTAATTTCATTTTTCGAAAATAAGAACGATCTATCTACATAATTATGACTTGGGAAACTTTACGAACAAGATATTAAGTGATAATGAAAAACGTCAAATTCTTGAAAAGCCTGTGGCCTTTACAGTTTTAGGGCCTTTTTCGAAAGATTTTTCAATTTCTAAATACGGACCAATACTTAATTATAGTTTGACTTGATAAAACCTCAGTTTAGATTTTTATTATTATGATATATTTTACTATACCCAGATAAAACAATCATTTAAACTGACTTTAAGGAATAATTATAATACATAGGTACTCTAACAGACTTATAGATATAATCTAGAAGAAGTTTAGATTGAATCTACACAATGCAAAGAAAGTCTATTAATACTACCTTAAATGCTTTTGAAAACTGGTTTAGTACTAATAATTTAAAACTTAATGTGAATAAAACAAAATGTGTATTATTCAAAACAACGGTAGGAAATAACGCTAGTCTTCAGGTTGTATCTAGTGGTAACAATGTCGAAGTAGTAGATAATGTTAAATTCCTCGGAGTCCACATTGACGCGTTATTAAACTGGAAGGTTGAGATATTGTCTATGCAGAAGTCAATTAGCTCTGCATGCTATGCAATCAGAAGTCTCAGGGATGAACTCACTGTGGCCCAACTTAGGATGGTATACTTTGCTTTGGTTGAGTCAAGGCTCAGATATAGTATTGAGTTTTGGGGCAATAGCTACAAGTGCAATGTCCACTCGGCATTTGTAATTCAAAAAAGAGCCTTGAGGACGATGCTCCGCATGAAACAGACAGAATCGTGCAGGGATCACTTCATCAGACTTAACATATTAACAGTGCCATGTCTGTATATTCTAGTTTTGTTAACAAACTTTGTTAAAAATTTGCACGAGACTGATGAAGATAGACAAGCTAGAGATAGTACTCGTAGGAAAGACTTACCTTTCACAATCCAACCGAAATTGAACGTGGTTCATCACAGTCCCAGAGTTCAATCGGTATTTTTATACAATAAGTTGCCGATTGAACTCAAAAGCAAACATTAAAGACATATTTATTGAGGAAGGGCTATTACAGTATCTATGAGTTCATAGATGACAAGCGACTGTAACTATTAAATGAATTGTTAATTATTATTTTTGTTTATACATATTATTATAATGAATTGCTATTTTTTTTTTTTATACCTATTATTATAATGAATTGTAAACTGTATAATGAATTTTAAATTTAAATGCAATGTGGGTGATTATTTAATTTATTGTCTACTTTAATATTTTCGACACAATGTATTTTGTTATGACATAAATGACTTATGACTTATGACTTATGACTTCTTACAATCTACAACAGTATTTTCAAATGCCAATCAATTAGTATATGCGCCCTTGTAATTGTGGCAGGACCAGCATTGAGCCAAGCATTTTCATCAGCAATGTATTCCCCCGACTTATTTAAATTTTAGTCTAATTTAGCCAGTCTAAAACTTCAATCTGCCTAGCCTTTTCCGAACTATGTTGGGGTCGGCTTCCAGTCTAACCGGATGCAGCTGAATACCAGTATTTTACATGGAGCGACTGCCTATCTGACCTCCACAACCCAGAAACTGGGTAATACGATACCCCTTGGTTAGTTTGGTTGTCAGACTTTCGTGCTTCTGACGACTCGTAACGACTGTCAAAGATCCACAAATGACAGCCGGGACCAACGGCTTAACGTGCTTTTCGAGGCACGGAGGAGTCTCGATATGTGAAAATGGTCACCCATTCACGGACCAACCCCGGCAAGCGTAGCTTAACCTGATGGATCGACCCGAGCGGCTGTTATTACTTAGCAACGAGCTCCTCTCCTTAGCCTCTCTCCTTAGCCAGTCTAAAACTTATTGAATTAAATAATAATCATGAGATCATCAAAGTAGAAAATTACCTTATTCCATTGAATTACGTATATACTAACAAGACAATACATTATTTTAGACATTCCACACTTGACTTTCATTGTTTGTTTCGAATTTAGGAACAATAGAACAAAAAATTTGCAAGATGATTCACTTGAACTACTCTTACACTCCTTTGTTAAAATATTGGAATGAAGTGAATTTGGATAGCATTATAATAGGTCTTTACCTATGAAATTGCCGTTCTGCAGTACTGGCCATTTCAAATTAAAATAATTTTTGTTTGGCTAAGAATTCTAATTTCAAATTAATTTTATTTTAAAAACATGGAATTCTTTTTTCAAAAGAAGTCATTTGTTTAATGATTAGTGTTACATTTTCATCGCATTTCAATCTTTTTCGTCATCACGGATACGTTTAAAATTCGAGTAATTATGGAATATGAGTACCGTCGTGGCAGCAACGCGGCACAAGCGGCACGCAACATCAACGACGTTTACGGAGCTAACACTACAAGCCAACGCACCACCTGTTATTGGTTTGCTCGCTTCCGTTCTGGAAATTTCGACCTGAAAAATGAACCTCGCGGTTGTCCGAAGACTTTGGTTGACAATGACGAATTAAAGGCGATTGTGGAAGCTGATGATACACAATCTACGGCTGAATTAGCAGCAGCTTTCGACGTTAGCGTCAAAACAATATTGGTCCATTTACGTCAAATTGGCAAGGTAAAAAAGCTTGACAAATGGGTGCCCCACGAACTCAATGATCGCCAGCGCGAAGTACGCGTCGAGGCGTGCCTTGCACTGCTCAACAGACACACAAATGAAGGAATTTTGAACCGCATTGTTACCTGCGATGAAAAACGGATTCTGTTTGATAACTGCAAGCGCTCAGCAAGTTGGTTGGATCCTGGTTCAGTACCTAAACAATGCTCTAAACGAAAACTTACCCCTAGAAAAGTGATGGTCACTGTTTGGTGGTCTAGCGCCGGTGTGATTCCTCACAGCTTCTTACCAAACGGGGTGAGCATTACTGCAGATGTGTACTGTGAAGAACTGAACACAATGATGGAGAAGCTGGCACATCTCCAACCAGCATTGGTCAATCGCTCGTCTCCGCTGCTCCTGCACGACAACGCGCGACCTCATACTGCACAGCAGACGGTCTCCAAGTTGCAAGAACTGGGGTTGGAAGCTCTCCGTCATCCGCCCTACTCACCAGACCTTGCGCCTACAGACTACTACTTTTTCCAGAATTTGGATAACTTCTTGGCGGGAAAAAAATTCAATACCCGAGAGGCAGTACAAAATGCCTTTGAAGAATTTATTGCCTCCCGTCCAGCTGATTTCTTTAAGAAGGGCATCAATAAACTGCCACTGCGTTGGCATTGATTGCATGGGTGATTACTTCGATTAAAAAAAATACATGAAAAAAATTTGTTTAAATTTTTTCATACAAAACGGCAATTTCATAGGTAAAGATAATATTAGATAACGATCACATAAAAATATTAAAAAAAAAACAAATTTAATTTGATTAGGTTTGACTGAGCTGACTGTACCAAAGAGTTAAGGCTCTTAAATACTGGCGCGATTCGCCGCGCGACGCGAATTTTAACAAAACAATTTCTGAGAAATCTTCACGGCGAACAATGCGGCAGCGTCGCGTCTCGCGGCGAATCGCGCCAGTATGTGAGAGCCTTTATTGGTATTCGTTCGCACATTTTAAATTATTTAAAGAGTGGTATCCGTTCGGAATAGAAAATAAATATGAGTATTAACAAATACCAGTGGTATTAGTTTTTAGTACCCATTAGAATGGAATAAATCCCTTTTCCGGCGCACACACAGCAACATACCAAAGTTCCATCACAATCGGTCGAGCCATTTTCGAGTTTTTGCAGGACTATAGCATGGCAATTGATTTTTATATAAGTTTTCCAAAATGGCTGCCACATAGCGGGGAAGTGTATTGGACCCAAGCTTAGAGTGTAATTATTGTTCTTTAAAATAGTTTATATTATATTTATATTATATTATACTATAGTATTTATATACACCCATGCTATAAATCCTCTATAAAAGTTTCTGACACTGGCGGTTTTAATGTTGGCAATAAGCTAACTTATTGCCAACATTAAAACCGCCAGTGTCATAGTAATCATAATATCATTCAAACGGGTGTTATAATGTTGTACTGAATTCCATAATGCAACTCGTTTAAAAAAAAGAACATTGTCATTCACGAGCGTTTCACTAACAAAACACCGTAATTTAAAAACAAAACACATTCGAATTCGAAAAATTCGAATTCACTTCGTACCGCGCCATTTTTGTTCGATATTGGTATTGCAAAGAAACTTTTATAGAAGATTCATATCATGGGTGTAGATAAAGTCTTGTATGCAACTGTAAATAATTGGGTATTAAAAGTTGCATATAAATAACTTAGAATATTGCTAGTCCATGTCCGGACACACTGTATACGCGACGATAAGTAATCCTATTTTTTTTTTTTGGGTGGGAAATCATCAAATGACTTCTCCCGCTCTGGCGGAGCGGAAGGGCGTGTCAGACTCTTACTGACTAAAACCCACCCGTGTTCCTTCAGTTGCCTGTTGCCAGGGTCCCGGTATCCCTTTCGGACTATTCCGCAACCCTGGCAGGACGATAAGTACCTACTCCTGACACTCCCTAAAAATGACGAACAATTTCGGCTGACCGTGACAGTAACCTCTAATGTCAATGTCCAGCTAAATGCTGTTAAAATTAATAAAATAATAGTCATATTTCAAGGTAACACATTGATTCGCCATGTTTATGGTAAGTAGGTAACCTTAGACTGATATAGATTATTACCTTGAGATGTCATTTAGATTACATGTTTTGCAGACAAATTATTTATAAAAACTTCCTGATATTGTTAATACCTTAAAAGGCTAACAGCTTAATGGCCGTTTAGGCTTGGTCAAAAGGTTATTTGATTTCATTAACATTGTAATGCCGTCATATTCTTTTTTTATGGACAAAAATCTACAGAATTAAATTTATTTTTTAATTTGTTCACGTATCGGAGTGTTTTACGTAAATCATCGTGACTTTCTCCAAACATTTTAGTAAAAACATATTATTATGCCAACTGATTCTTTGACATGGTCACATTAGTACGCGAGAGTTCATCATCTACCTAGCCTTTTCCCAACTATGTTGGGGTCGGCTTCCAGTCTAACCAGATGCAGCTGAATACCAGTATTTTACATGGAGCGACTGCCTATCTGACCTCCACAACCCAGTAACTGGGTAATACGATACCCCTTGGTAAGACTGGTTGTCAGACTTTCGGGCTTCTGACGACCCGTAACGACTGTCAAAGATGCACGAATGACAGGCAAGAGTAGGAATTTAAAAGTAATACTGTTGTCCTATCTCTGGTTTCGATTTGCCCGGTTATCAGCAATAAGCTGGCGTCTGGGCCTTTTTTTTATTTTTTTTATTTTGAGAATTCATCCAATGACTTCTCCCGCTCTGGGCGGAGCGGAAGGGCGTGTCAGACTTTTACTGACTAAAACCCACCCGTGTTCCTTCAGTTGCCTGTTGCCAAGGCTCCGGTATCCCTTTCGGACTAACCCGCAACCCTGGCTAACCCGCAACCCTGGAACGTCTGGGCCTAATATCATAGTTGGCGAAATCTGTAGGTAGGTACCAACTCCTGCTCCTGATGGTCTCTGCCTAAGTGCCCACTTCAGGGAATTAGGCGTGATGTACAACTTTTCTTGCAATTTTTTATCAAAGGTACTTGATTCTTTGCTAACCACAAGGGCCAAAGATCAGAATATTCAGCGAGCCCTACCACAGGATATCCTCAATTCAGACGAACTATAGGGACCCACAGTTATGCATAGTTTATGTACCGACAGCATAACAAGCTAACTAACTAATGATATTTGATATACTATCATAATCATAACGTACTTATCTACTATACTCTGTTCATTTTATGATGGTACGTTTGACAATCGACGATGAAATGAAATAGTTTATTCTGTAAATAGGATATCGGAATCACTTTTACACGTCATATTAATTTTTTTTTTTGGAGGAGCTTGTGGCTAAGTAATAACAGCCGCTCGGGTCGATCCATCAGGTTAAGCTACGCTTGCCGGGGTTGGTCCGTGGATGGGTGACCATTTTCACATATCGAGACTCCTCCGTGCCTCGGAAAGCACGTTAAGCCGTTGGTCCCGGCTGTCATTTGTGGATCTTTGACAGTCGTTACGAGTCGTCAGAAGCACGAAAGTCTGACAACCAGTCTAACCAAGGGGTATCGTATTACCCAGTTACTGGGTTGTGGAGGTCAGATAGGCAGTCGCTCCATGTAAAATACTGGTATTCAGCTGCATCCGGTTAGACTGGAAGCCGACCCCAACATAGTTGGGAAAAGGCTAGGCAGATTGATTTTTTTTTTTTTTTAAATAAGCTAGATGAGGTCGGCGTTTCCTATCTGACTACTCTGAGAAGAAAGGTCGAAACAAACTCAGAGGTCGCAGTTTCTTTTAAGGCCCAGACATATTCTTGGTCAGGCCATATGATCACGGTAGTCATCCTAATTACCCGATTACGGCGAAACAAAAATGAGGGTTAGGATTTTGACCGGTATGTATGTATGTTCATCTATTCCCTCATAACTTCTAAACTACTTATCATAATTTGACAAATGAGGTATCGTTGGACGCGTCTTGATCGTCCACTTGTTAAAGGCTATGTGACTTCATTTTAAAGGCGCCCTGACTTAAGTTCATGAACTAAAAATGTATAAAAAAACAATATAAAAAACTTAAAAAAAACCGACTATAAAAACACACAACTGAAAAGAGAATAAAATCAAGTAAGCATCTATAAAAAAATTATAGAATTTCGATAATGCAGGCGGGACAAACCATGCAATAACCTGCAATATGGTGTAACTTTTGTTTGTCCGCTTGCGATATCAAAATTCGATTTGGAAAGTATTTGTAACGTGTGAGAATCAAACCTACGACCCGGAACGTAGGAATTCAATCCTTTAGTGTACCAATCCATATCTATCATAATCAAAAATATCTCAATTTTATTGCGCAAAGAACATCTGGTTATAAAACACACTTGTCTATAAAAAAGTGCTATTTAACCTCTAGAAATGAGACAAATATATAAATTTTATTACTTACTAGCTTCCGCCCGCGGCTTCGCCCGCGTGGTATGTCGATAAAAAATAGCCTATGTCCTTTCCCGGGATGCCATCTTTCTCCTTGCCAAATTTTATCGAAATCCGTTCAGTGGTTTAGGCGTGAAAAGGTAACATACAGACAGACAGAGTTACTTTCGAATTTATAATATACTAGCTACCGCCCGCGGCTTCGCCCGCGTGGTATGACTATGTCCTTCCCCGGGATGCCATCTATCTCCTTGCCTTATCAAAATCCGTTCAGTGGTTTAGGAGTGAATAGGTAACATACAGAAAGACCGGACCGAGTTACTTTCGAATTTATAATATTATATATATTATAATTATAAGTATTAAATATATATAGTATGGAATTATGGATAGTTTATTTGAGTTCGTAGCGAAAACTTATTTTTGCGGTGGTGTTGTATTTTTTTATTTGCATTTGTAAATGCCGTCAGCAGTACCTACCTTATTAGTTAGGTAAATAATTTAAACAAAGATTTTTAATTCTTGGTAAGTTTTCATAATGCATCTCTTTATTTAATAGGTAAGTATAATTAGGATTGTTAGGTGATAATTTAGAGGGGCTCGTGGCTAAATAATAACAGCTGCATGGGTCGATCGTAGGTTAAGCTACTCTTGCGGCGGTCGGTCCGTCGATGGGTGACAATACATTATATATCGAGACCTCTCCGTGCCAAGGAAAGCTCGTTTAAGCCGTTGGTCCCGGCTGTCATTCGTGGATCTTTGACAGTCGTTACCGGTAGTCTGAAGCCCGAAAGTCTAACAACCAGTCTTACCAAGGTGTGTCGTATTACCCAGTAACTGTGTCATGGAGGTCAGATAAGCAGTCGCAACGTGTAAAATACTAGTATTCAGCTGCATCCGGTTAGACTGGAAGCCGAGCCAAACATAGTTGGGAAAATACAGGCTGATTTATTTACTAACAGATTAATAATGATTATTTTGCAAACAATATCAAGTTTTATTGATTTGTTTTTTACACCAATCTATACTTAGTAAAATAATATTGACATTAATATTTTCGACGCAAACATTTGTTTTGAAGACCGTACATGCAAAATTAATGTCAATAGGTCAATGCTCTGTTTGTCAGTTAGTAATTTTTTTATTAATATTATTGTCCAGATCATGAATCTTTGAACTCGTGGTCTAGTTTCTAATGTGCCTTAACAGGCTCTTACTGCCGCACTCAGAGAGTTTTATGACAGTTAATGAACCATTAACTAAGCAGTAAGAGTAAACAGTTACACAAAATCGTCGAGAATTTAATGAAAATAGTAAAATAGTTTTTTACACGAATGTTCAAACTTTTTCAGTATTTGCGTAAAACACTCCATATATCTTAGGCGTTCATTTTACCTGTTCAACAACATTTTTTAACTTTCATTGGTTATCGTGAACATGGATTTTCAACACAAACAATAATAACCATTGACCATTAACAGTGACTTAAAAAATAGCCGTTCCTTACAAGGACTTTGTTTTCAGCCATTATTTTCGGCAATAATATCCCGAGGTAGTCGAGCAATATGGAGCAATAAACTTACGCATAACCATTCGATAATCTGCAATTCCAAATACAGAATACATAAAGCCAATAGAGGCAATATTGCCGAAACAATTTAGACAATTCTTGGCAATTAAAAAAAGCTAGGCTACCACCAGCAATTATTGCCGGCTGGCAAAAATGTGTGCCAGTCTCCACTGCTAAATAATAGCTCACTAACAAAAATGAACGTCTGCGAGTGCGGCGGTTACTCCAAGATTTGTTATAGCAATACTAAAAATAGACTCCTATTTTGTCACGAGGTATCTTGGTATCCTTTTGCGTCACTCGGGAAGAGAAGGCGGGATCATCCGTTTGTCTAACGCAATGATTATGGCAATACCCTCGTGATCATTAAATGGCATTCTTTAAGATATTCTTCGAGTTGGAGAATAGTTTTGGTTTGCCAAAGTAACAATGGAGGGAATGTGTGAAAGATGATATGGTTAGAAAGGGGGGGTGCATAATGAGATAACGTCTAATAGTTTTTTTTTTTTTTTTCATAGTTGAATGAGCCTGTTCTTTACCTCGATTTCATCTGATGGCAAGCAATGGATAAGGTCTACGATGGAACGAGCGTGCCCAGAAGAAGTTTAGACAGTTTGGCACCCTTCGTGCTCAGCGACACAACGCCGTCCGTCACCGCGCCGCCCCACCGCACCGCCGCCGCGCCTCTAAGCTGTGTACATGGCACCGCCGCGCCCGCCGGCGCGCCGACGCCGCGCCGCCACCACACCGCTAGTAATGTTTAAACTGTTTTTGATATTCCATCGCGGCTGCTTGCAAAAGTGCACGTGTAAAAAACTTTAATTAATCAAGCGGAGAGGGTGCGGTGGCGGCGCGGTGGCGGCGCGGTAACGGCGCGGCGTCGTGTCGCCGAGCACTTATGGGGTGTCCTGCGTGACGTGAGCGACGAATACAACGCGACGCGACGGTGCGATCGCGACGAACGCGGTCAACTCAACGGAGTCAACGGCATACTCTGCTTCCGGCCTATATGGCAGTCTGCGGCGTGATGCGACGTAAAGGCCTACGCAGACCAGGACGGGATGGCAAGGGATTTAAATTTTTACCAATGGACATTCAAACGTATCGATATAGAAATACGACAAAAATTGCTATGCTTTAAAATGATGCCATGGCATCGAAAGGGATTTCATTGCACGGTATTGAAAGACGCGCCACGGGCTCCCGCGGCGGGATGCCACGGCGTACTGCGGTAGGCAACGGCATGCCGAGGACGCCGGCGCTGGTTGTGATAAACCGCGGGGCGCCCGCGCCGTGGCAAGGCGCAGGAATGCCGCGGTATATAAGCGGCTAGTGTGCCCCGGCCCGTCCCGGTCTGCGTTGGCCTTAATGCGTACTTGTTTTGAGGGCGACCAGACGCGACACCACGAACTAAGAAATGGTTGATTCAGAAGCGTTGATTGCCGCAGTATGTAAGCATAGATTGATCGACAAGTAATGGCCAAAATCATGTAGGACATTTGTCGCGTGTAGCATTGCGTCGCATTGCATCGTGTCGTGTCGCGTTGCGTAGTATTCGTCGCTCACGCAGGACACCCCGTTAGGGTACGGAAACCTAAAAACCGTGCGAAGAAGGGGCGGATCGTTAGTTCTCTTATCTAAAAATAACTGCTATTAAAGTTACATATTAATAGATTACAAAATAATGCTTGCAAACTATGTGGCCAGTTAAAAATATGCATTGTTTAGATTCACACTATAAATACATCCCCGTTCACGAGGAGGATGGAAAACAATGTGGCTATTACTCAATTCATAACATGCTTATATAACATATCATCACGCCTGATTTCTCGGTGTTAGGCAGAGGTGCATCTATATCTCTCCGTATGCCAGATTTTGTCAAATCATAAACAGTTGTAGCGACTTAATTGATGTACACCATGATAAAAGCAGTGCAGTGTGTGTGTCTGTTGCAGTGTTTAAAAGAAGAGTGATAGAACACTATCTTTCCACTTCGTCATAGTTGTGTATGTATTTATTTCGATATATATTTATGAAGTAGGTAGTTATGTATATTATGTATGTAGTATTTATATTTGTATGTAAGTGTATGATCATATTATTTGTTCTAGTTTATTAAGTGAATTGTGTTGATTTTATGTATTATACTTTCTCTTGAATTTGACACACGGTGTCCACATCTCTTATCTACTTTCCTATCGCAGGTGTGCTGGAAGAGATTTCTTTAGAAATAAGCATCACCTTTGTACGTTTTTTTCTGTTCTTTTCTTCTTGTCTGTTTATTATGTGTGTACATAAATAGTTAAATAAAATAAATAAATAAGATAATCTAGCAAAGCTAAAATATCTGTTTATGAAATCTCTGTCCGATATGTGTTAACTTGATGTTTAATTATAGTTACAATGTTATGTACAATATGTATCATTAATGTGTAATGTATCATTATAGTTATATTGTAAATTTAGATTACTAACTTAGCTTAATATTGCGCTTGTGGTGTTTACCTTTAAGTAAATGTTACATTGTTACTTGTTTATAAAATAGCTTTTATGTATATTATTAGTGTAAACATTCGTTGGTGAACCAAATATATAAAATAAAATAAAAATAAATAAATATCTAATACACCCACATTTCGCCAGTTATTTTTAAGGCGAAAGCGACAGGATAGCCCGCGAAATAAAAATTTTCTTACGTTTTTTGCAATTTGCCAGTCAGTCACAGGTTGTATGTTGATTAAAATATGATTCGCGACTGCAACAAATATGGATTTACAGAATTATAAAAATTAGAATCAGCAATACAACTCCTTATGTTCATATAAGTGCCAAATGTCATGATTTCATTAAATGTATTCACACTTACACACACACCGCGTGCAGGCCACTTCCTCTCGCTGAGAGGAGGCCTGTGTCCCATCAGTGGGAAGGTTATAGGCTGATTACGCTTATGCTACTACCCGTAACAATTGTCAAAGATCTACGAATACCAGCCTGGACCAACGGCTTAACATTTTTCTTCGTTTTACAGAGGCTAATAACTCATTAATTAAGAGAAATAAACTACATTTAAAAGCAGATTATTAATGTTCGATATTGTGTCATCACATTTGCATAGTCTTATTTGTTTTTTCTTTAAAAATTTAAATAATTCACGTTTAATTTTTTTTAAAAAGGTCGCTTTTCTTTTTTTACTAAAATAATTATAAAAATTGTGTGAATTTAGCGCGCAGGGAGCAGGAAAGAGCGCTTTCTCAGACAGAGGAGGATCGAATGCTCAAGGTCGCTCGCTAGAGGAAGCGCCTTAAGGCAAGGCATAGGTATTACCTAATGGCAGGAGAAAAAAAAGTTGCGAAAAATATATTTTTCTTCATTAACCATTATTATAGCGGATTACAGACAGCATTATTATCAAAGCATTGTATGGGCAGAAGAAATGTCTATTATTCTCATTTATGACTTTGATTGAGAAACAATTAAGAATTAATAAGAAAAATGTGTCAGTAAATATTTTATAATTGTTATTTGTTTTTATTGTCCAGGCTTATTTTATTTAATTATTCCTAGTTGGCTGTAATTTGAAAGAAAGAAAGAAAAATATGTTATTCAGGACACAAACAAGAAATACAACAATAAAAAGTAAACATTAAATTACAATTTCATAATTACAAACATTTGTAAGCCCTCTGGCATAGCATATTACTCTTTATTAGTACTCTTTACTAGCACTCTTTATTATCATTATTCAACTATTGTGTACAAATCATCAATGATCATATTGTTCATCATCATCATTATTTCCTTTATTTCATTTTCTATACACATAAATTATATTTTTAAATATTAGAATAAAAAAATATATGAAAACATTTAAAAACATAAAAAATTGTAGCCCACCGGTATCGGGAACAGGGTCCAAGCTACCGGTCAGGGCTCCAGAGAGAGGAACCTCCTAACAATGCAAGCCGTGTCCAGGAGTACCGCTTTCTGAATCCAGCTGCCCAACGAGAGCCTCCTAAGGTGTTGGTCGAGGGTCTTGGCAATTAAGCCATTATTATTTTTGTTGTAAAATTGTAATAATTAGGTATCACTTGCTTCAAAAACGGTGAAAGAAAACATCGTGAGGAAATCACTGTCAAAGATGCACGAATGACAGCTGGGACCAACGGCTTAACGTGCTTTCCGAGGCACGGCGGAGTCTCGGTATGTAAAGATGGTCGCCCATCCACGGACCAACCCCGGCAAGCGTAGCTTAACCTGATGGATCGACCCGTACGGCTGTTATTACTTAGCCACACACGAGCTCCTTTGATAGTTATTTATGCAACTGTTATATAATAAGGGGTATTAAAACACGAATGTGGGTTTATCACACGAGGCTGATAATGTAATAGTATCACATGAGTGTTTTAATACCTAATTATTTACAGTTGCATACAAGACTTTATCTACACCCATGTTATGAATCTTCTATAAAAGTTTCTTTGCAATACCAATATCGAACAAAATGGCGCGGAACGACGTGAATTCGAATTTTTCGAATTCGAATGTGTTGTTTTGAAATTACGGTGCTTTGTTAGTGAAACGCTCGTGAATGACAATGTTCTTTTTTTGAAATGAGTTGCATTATGAAATTCAGTAAGTACAACATTATAACACCCGTTTGGATGATATTATGGTTACTATGACACTGGTTGTTTTAATGTTGGCAATAAGCTAACTGTTTCAGAAACTTTTAGAGAGGATTTATAGCATGGTTGTAGATAAAAGCAAAAAGAACTCAAGTAATATAACCGATTACGTGCATTGCTGGTATAAATGCAACGCCGGTAATGCTTCTTAATTGGATGACATAATTCTCGTGACTGTAACCAACTGGTGACACTGAATTTATCACGGGACACAGGAGAGCTATTTGTTGGATAATTTATTGACAAAAGTCATTTTAAATGGTGTACTGTTTCAGGTAGAGTTATTTATATAAAAATTTTGACTAACCCGCACTGGGCCCGCGTGGTGCCAGCTCACTTAGAAGAGGACTGTGTCCCAGCAGTGGGAACTTTATAGGCTGAATATTTTCATTCAGAAATTAGGTAGGTACTTACTAACATAATAAAATTCTTAAGATAAGAAAATAATGATTGTTACTAACACTTATATTTATTCTGTCCGAAATAAATGAAAAATTAAATAAAATTATGCTTTTGTCTAACACAAGAACAATATTTAAGATAAATAAAAATAAAAACTGTTCTTTTTAATACCATTTTTTTGTGTCAAGTTTTACTCAAAATTATATAAATAAGAAAAATAGAAAGAAAGAAATAAAGAGAGTAGAGAATAATTTATATTTTTTGATGCTTCATAGTGACAGAGTTCCCTGAGTATCTAGAGTTCCATGAGTATCCAGAGTTCCATGAGTATCCAGAGTTCCATGAGTATCCAGAGTTCCCTGAGTCTCCAGAGTTCCATGAGTATCTAGAGTTCCATGAGTATCCAGAGTTCCCTGAGTCTCCAGAGTTCCATGAGTATCCAGAGTTCCCTGAGTATCCAGAGTTCCATGAGTATCCAGAGTTCCCTGAGTCTCCAGAGTTCCCTGAGTATCCAGAGTTCCCTGAGTATCCAGAGTTCCATAAGTATCCAGAGTTCCATGAGTATCCAGAGTTCCCTGAGTATCCAGAGTTCCCTGAGTATCCAGAGTTCCATGAGTATCCAGAGTTCCCTGAGTATCCAGAGTTCCCTGAGTATCCAGAGTTCCCTGAGTATCCAGAGTTCCATGAGTATTCAGAGTTCCCTGAGTATCCAGAGTTCCCTGAGTATCCAGAGTGGTTCTTATTATTATCAAGCTAAATATGAAGCTTCATCGTACTGCTACTTACTACATTAGAGAGTAGTGGCACAATATAAATATGGAGTAGCGTTTTAAGGGGGCTGCGATACGGGAGCCCGCAAAATTCAAATTTTCGTACCTTTTTTGCAATATGCAGGTCAGTGTCAGGTTGTATGTTGATGAAAATATTATTCGCGGCCGTAACAAATATTTATTTATAGAATTATAATCATAAAAATCATGAATACAACTCTCTAGTTCATATTACCGGCGCTTTCGCCTTAATGCCCGAGATTTTTAACCCTAAATAATCTAATGTGATAGAGTCGAGTGTGACAGTACGTGGTTTCATATATTTATTAGATTCCGATTATGTACCCTGCCAGGTACAGTCGAACAAGCTATTTGGTACACAGGGAAAATATATAAATTTTCCGCTACACTGCCAAAACTCGTTTTGATTGTGTGTGTAATTTTACTTTTTGAGCTTATGGCTTAGGAGAGTGACGTAAAAGAATTGTTGACTACTGAAAACACTCACAAAATTGTTTAAAGTAGTTGCAAGTTATCTGCCTGTTTATCAAATAGCTTGTTCTACTGTACCATAGCATACTATACTGTATCATAAAGGCGCGTGAATCAATTTCCATGAAGATTTCATAGGAAAAAATAATAATAGACGCTGATATATTTAGTAACCTATTCCGCTTGACTATTCTTCAAGAGTCATAAAAACCCTGTAAGAAATCGACACGTGTTTCACCTCTCAACGAGGCATCTTCAGGATGACGATTCACCAATTGCAAACCAGAACGCGACGTGTTACCACACCGAGCGCTGGACGCAGAGTGATCAAATCGTTTTTTTTTTTTTTAACTTTGGCATCTCGTAGTTGATTTCTGAAATCATGACTACTTAACCGGACTTTCCTGTGGCTGCCTTAAGAACTACTCTCAGGGCCTCCAGCCAGGGGCTTATAACAAACTATACTAAATTAATACTAAGTAAACGCTCGCTAAGGGCACCCCCTGTGGGGTACGAACCTCGGCTTAGGGCGTCACTGACTGGAGGACAGCAAGATGGGACAGGCTGGATCAAAATCGGATCATTATTATTATTCGGGGAATTTAAAGCTACATCCTCAGCTGCGGCGCGGGCTGGCATATGATCGGACAAAATGAATCAAATCGCCCGACACCCCCACTTATATAGGATTGCTGCTCGGCGCTGATTGGCTAGGACCGTTATCAGTGCGATAAGCGCGATAACGCCAATCATTTTATAATGGATTTCCACAAAGTCACGCCTGAATCAATTAACGATTTCATAGGAATTGTTCTACTAGAGTTACGTAGTGCTGTCGCCTCGCGCCTGTCTGAGCCTTAAGAGGAAATAGGGTGAGGTCTTTTCTCCATACAAAAAGTAATAATTCGAGGTTCGGCTGTCGTCTATTTGTTCCTCCAATATTAGACCAATTTGAAAGATATTTTATAAATTGAATACGACGGATATTTACTGTGCCCCTATGTTTTTCTTTTTTGGCCTCTTATGACAGCGGTCTAAACAGGCAATTTTGAACATTTTTTTAGTACTTCTACAGATAATGTATCATCAATACGGAAAACATAGGGGCACATGCTGGGGAGATGCCCAGCAACCCCAAGTACAATTTTACTCAGACACTTACTTATTAGGCAAACAAGTGGTTGATAAAAATTGTACCCTTATTTGGTTAATAACTCAATCAATCTACCTAGCCTTTTTCCAACTTTATTGGGGTCGGCTTCCAGTCTAACCGGATGCAGCTGAATACCAGTATTTTATATTTTACATTGAGCGACTGCTTATTTGACCTCCACAACCCAGTAACTGGGTAATACGATACCCCTTGGCAAGACTGGTTGTCAGACTTTCGGGCTTCTGACGACCCGTAACGACTGTCAAAGATCCACAAATGACTGCCGGGACCAACGGCTTAACGTGCTTTCCGAGGCACGGAGGAGTCTCGGTATGTAAAGATGGTCACCCATCCACGGACCAACCCCGGCAAGCGTAGCTTAACCTGTTGGATCGGCCCGTGTGGCTGTAATTACTTAGCCACGAGCTCCTCTTTTATCCTCCTCCCACGAGTTCCTCTTTTTATTTGGTTAATTTAATAACTATTGACAACTTATTTTTTTTTTACAGAATATTTTTATGCATTGCATAGGTAGTCCAGCTTATAATGGAGGCCTGTGTGAGTGTCTCACAGTGTTCCCACTCCTCCTTTCTGTGAGAGGGTGTGGACCACCACGCGAACCCAGTACAGGTTGTTAGGTGCCTTCGAAATGCTGGTTCTACAACATAACGGTTTCCTCACGATGTTTTCCTTCACCGTTTATTTATTCAAGAACATCAGCTTCAACCACATTCAACATTGGCTTACAAAAGCATTTACATTAATGGTTCCGTACCCAAAGGGTAAACGGGACCCTATTTCTAAGACTCCGCTGGCCGTCCGTCTGTCTGTCCGTCTGTCACCAGGTTGTATCTCAGGAACCGTGATAGTTAGATGTATTTCTGTTGCCGCTATAACAAAAAAACTGAATAAAATAAATAATAAAGGGACTTCCATACAATTTTGCCGTTTTTTATAGATAATGGTACGGAACCCTTCGTACGCGACTCGCACTTGGCCGGTTTTTATAACTGTTACGTTTTGGGAGCAGTGGTGATGAAGTAATTTACACAAAGTAAATTGGCTGTCTAAGTTCGAACCTACGAGCTAAATCTGAAAGAATATTGACCTCGCTTTAAATATTCATGTTAGGTAACTAAATCCATCATTTACATAGTGTTTTTTTCATAATTATAAAATCTAGTCCTGCCTGTTTATTCACTGTGCCATTTAACACGGCCGCAAGTGTACTCCACGTTAGCAAATACGTCTAATTGGATGACACAATTGTATGTCTGACTTACGCCGGCCAACAGTGTAGCGGTCATTTTACTAAATTAAATCATTAATCATCACTTATCTTCTATTTTGATGATTTCATTGTCTGATATCAAATTAAATATGACGAAAAAATTACGATTTTGATGATAAAATCATTTCTGAAAAATCTCAAGTCTCATTTGGCCTCTAATCTGAACACAATAATGCTGTGACGTGATCGTTATATAAAGTTCACTTGGAACCTCACTCAAGTGAGCGCACACAATTCGAAAGCGAACTCACTTGATTTTTATCTACACCCATGCTATAAATCCTCTCTAAAAGTTTCTGAAACAGTTAGCTTATTGCCAACATTAAAACAACCAGTGTCATAGTAACCATAATATCATCGAAACGGGTGTTATAATGTTGTACTGAATTTCATAATGCAACTCATTTCGAAAAAAGAACATTATCATTCACGTGCGTTTCACTAACAAAGCACCGTAATTTAAAAACAAAACATACATTTGAATTCACGTCGTACCGCGCCATTTTTGTTCGATATTGGTATTGCAAAGAAACTTTTATAGAAGATTCATATCATGGGTGTAGATAAAGTCTTGTATGCAACTGTAAACCCGCATTCGTGTTTTAATACCCCTTATTATATAACAGTTGCATAAATAACAAAAAGTAAATCATCGCGGATTCACAACGAGACATCGCAGCATCGTTCGAATTTCAAAGTGTTAAAGATGAGTCATTCCATTCTAATACCAAAAACAAATACCACTGGTATTTGTTCAAATTTATTTTCTATTCCGAACGGATACCATTGTTATGACATTACTCTACTACTTGGCGAAATATGGACGGTGGTTGTAGGAACTCCCCCGGACAAGCTCCTTCAAAGGAAAGGAGAATGCCATATTGTCGTACCAACAAAGGAGCTAGAGTGTCACAACCAAATGTAGTTCATAAAATTACTCCTATTTTTTAAATCAGATATACGATTTTGTTATGAAAACGATTCCCGGCTTTCGGACACCAAAAATAAAAGGCTTTTTTTACTTTTGTGGTACGTATTTTCCGCTTATGTCACTGACATTGCATTTCATTTCCGAATGTTGCCACTATGTTAAAAATATAGGTGGCTACCTGTCAATGAACATTAAAAAATGAAGAAGATAATTGTACCAATTTGCCATTTTATATTAGGATACAATATATTTTTATGTGTGTCAAAAAACATCTTTAGGTCACGCGTTACATCGTAATAATTTATTATTATTTTTTTGGAATACATTGCAAATACATGCATTTAATGAAAAGAGGACCTATTCAAAAAAGTAAAATGTCATTTGTACTGTGACGTATTGCAATAATTATTCTGTGGCGCCGTCATGGATGACGTTACTTCATAGAGTAAAGTAATATACTTTCAATATTGGTTTCATCTGAACTATTTGAATAATAATTTATAATACTTATTAACAAAAACGGGGGTTCAGGTGCGTTTTCATAACGTAGTCTTTGTGTAATAATCCTTAGCGATGCCCTCAACTAGAGTAAGACATCGGCCAGCAAATCAGCGTCGCCGATGTATCCTAAACCGTTCACTAGTATTGTTAGAACAATTTAGAATATATTACATAGAAAATATATCCGTGGATATGATCGTGTTTTAACATCATAGATTGTACCGACGCGACGCCTGTAAGTATTACCTCACCTAGTAGAAGCATGTATATTCTAATTAGCTTCTAAAGTACCTACCTACTTCCGGGACTATTTATTCAATTTAAGGATTAAAAAACAGTTTTTATGCTTTCAGATCAATCCTGGTAGTTCCTATTCATAATGTTACAAATGTTTCGCATTGATACAAGAAAAACTCCCTGAGATTCCAAACTGATACCTGAACTAACACTTGGTCACAATGTGGAGTGATGTGTGCTATGGATGTGAACAGTCCATGCTACGTGTTGCAACAGTTGCAAGGCGTTCCCGAGTGCCACCCAATTGTCCTACCTATTGTTTTATTTGTATATTTCTTTTCTCTGTCCTGGTAGCCGAGGTCGAGGTCATATACGTTATGTAAATATGAATATATCTTAACTGCGTTTTTCATTTTTGATATAAGTGCCTTATTAGGTACTAACAACATTATCACCTTATTATTATTTACTAACATGTGAAGTTCGAGAAGTGGGTGGGTGGGTAAGTGGGTACTATATAGTAAATACAACTCTGCCTAACTCTTCTGGGAAAACAGGCCTGCTGTTATGTTAAGATTTCAAGATATTAGGAATCAGTAAACACAGTACTAAATTGATTACTTATTCAGACTACCAGCTGCACATACTATGAGTACCTACCTACATGATTATTGATATCCATTATCATTATATATAAAACCTGACACCAAGAATTATTATTGACTATCAGTGATGTATTGTATAATCATCCATCAGGAAACAAGCGCAAAATCAAGAATAAAAAGCAACCGATAATAAGTACCGCTTCATTTGTCATCAACTTCACCATTTCGAGCCTGTCACTTTCTCGAACTTAACCTCAAAATATGAAGTAGATAAATGGTTAATAAATACAAATTGCGGGAATCCATGTAAAAAATAGTTAACAATATAAGAAGAGCATTGAATTCTCCTCTAAATACACTAGGTTTGGTTGTGACACGCGGACTTTTCGCTTGGTACAGGGTGCCCTACAATTCTGGTCATTCTCCTTTTGGTACAAAATTATTACATTGATGAACAATAACTTCGCTAAACTGACTCTTCAGGGGATTGGCCGTGACACTTTTTCTGAGAGTAGAACTTTTGTTTTCTGTTCAATTTCAAAATCTCAGTACTGACTTAAAGTGATTTCCCAAAGGCTTGCATGAAAGGCAATCGGTATAAGAACAGCCTTCTTGCCTATTGGCATGACTGAAAATAGTTCATGCATAATCAGCCTATAATGTTCCCACTGCTGGGACACAGGCCTCCTGTCAGTGAGAGGGAGTGGACCGTAGTCCACCACGCGGACACAGTGCGGGTTGGTAGATGTCACATGTCTTTAAATTATTGGTTCTAGGACATGCCGGTTTCCTCACGAGGTTTTCCTTAACCGTTTTGAGGGCAGTGGCGATGAAATAATAAACACTAAGTAAAGCGCCTGTCAAGGTTCGAAGCTACGAACTACAACTCGTAAGTCACAACCGTTACCACTGGGCCACCACTGCTCTAATAGCTCATACTGTGGTAAAAATGTTAGCCAGTCACCAACAGCAATGTTCGAAGGTCTACAGCCACTCTCCATGCCCGTAAAGGTTTGTTCAAACAGAGCGGAAAGAGCGGGGCAGCAACACGCGGCCTTTGCAGGACACATTTCTGCCGCGCTCTAGATAAAGTAAAAATGTTTGTGGGCGGCAGACAGAAGCGTTCGCGCGCGGCAGTCGTCCAATCAAAGTGCGGCGGATTGCCGCTTTATGCTTGGACACACCCTTATGACACACAGTAGTTACCTAAACGTGTACCCTGACGCCCACAGTCAGGTTGGTCAACAAATTCTAAAGGCCTACGCAGACCAGGACGGCATGGCAAGGGATTTAAATTTTTACCAATGAACAGTCAAACGTATCGATATAGAAATACGACATAAATTGTTATGCTTTAAAATGATGCCATGGCATCGAAAGGGATTTCATTGCACGGCATTGAAAGACGCGCCACGGGCTTCCGTGGCAGGATGCCGTGGCGTACTGCGGTAGTCAACAGCATGCCGAGGACGCCGGCGCTGGTTGTGACATACCGCGGGGCGCGCGCGTCATGGCAAGGCGCTGGAATGCCGCGGTATCTAAGCGACTAGTGTGCGCTGACTGCCGGCAAAATCCTTTGCCATCCCGTCCCGGTCTGCGTTGGGCTTAAGTCTTTCAGCGCGCTACGATGTTTGTTTGTGGTTTCTTTGATCGATAAGATCAGAAATGAGATCATCCGGGAAAGAACCGGAGTCACCGACATGGCTTGGAGGTTAGGAAACAGAAGTACCAGTGGGCGGGCCCCGTTTGTCGAAGGACCTATGGCCGGTGGAGTAGACGAGTCCTAGAGTGGAGACCGCGTATCGGCCGCGTAGTGTGGGCTGCTCCCAGCTAGATGGACTGACGACGTTAAGAAGGTGGCTGGGATAGACTGGATTCCAGGCTGGCCTATGTTCAGCAAGCTGAGTAGAGCTATCGTCATGTAATGTATATGCTAAATGAGCGCCTAAAACTAAAAACAAAGGCACTTAATTTTTTTACCGATTTCAAAAAAGGAGGAGAATGTTTTTTTTATTTATGTTCACCGATTACTCCGCCGTTTGTGAACCGATTTAAGAAATTATTTTTTTGTTCAAAAGGGTATACTCCCGAGGTGGTCCCATATAAATTTTATCAACTTTACTTGAGCAGTTTTTGAGTTAGCTTCAATTTTACGTATTTTTAGTCTATGTAGACAACATCATCATATCGGTGTCTCCGTTACACTGTTATTTACATAGCAGGTCGTGGTATTCTAATTTGTGTTGAGTAGATACCACAACTAAAAAGTGAAAAATAAAAACTTTTTACAAAAAGTTATTTACACTTTTTTAGTGCTTTTTTATGGAAGTCGGTTTTTTTTTTTTTTTAGTTTTTATTAACTATTACAAAAACGCCTTATGTAATTAAATAAGCAGTCTTAAAGGAATGTGTTAGTTATGTTATGATTGTACTGAACAAAACAGTCAGGATTATCCATTTTACTATACATATACGCTCGAATGAGTGTATGTATTGGGTCCCCACACCTATGAAATTGGCGTTTTTTTCTCACGAATAGAGAACCTCGTCACTGCTATGATTTAAAATATTCATCAATTGCTAGATATTATCTCGAATAATGACCATCATAGACAACTACCAATAGTAAAAAACCTTATTACTTATAGTATTTTTTAAATAAAAAATACCCTAAAAATGACTCCTCATTTTGTTAGCAGAAATGACCACAATTTTATTTTAACTTAGTCAAAACTTATTTTTGTCGCTTAATGTAAGTGGCATATGATAACTTAATTTTTAAACATTAGTGCATAAAAGTTTTAAAACATTAGCGTTCATGGTTGTTATATAAATTAAGAAAATGTTAGTATGAAAAATGCAACAATTCCCCATACAAAACGCTGATTTCATAGGTGGGGACCTAATATTTTTTTATCGATCAAGTCGAACGATAATTATCGGGTATTCTGGAACACTGTCCAGAGCGACAGCTAATTCGATGAAAGAAATTTCATTCATAGAATTAGCTGTCGATGTAGCTGTCTGAATTCAGAACGCCTAATTTATCCGAATCCGTATACTATTGGGCATTCTGTCACAACGGAGCGTAGGCGAACTAGTTCGACTGCGAGACAGGTGGAACAGAATGCCCAATAGTATACTACTGACCAACCCCGGCAAGCATAGCTTAACCTGATGGATGGAGCCGCAATTGATTTGCAAAACAACTAATAAAATTCAAGGATTTATTCAAATTAGGCTCAAAATCAGCATTTTAACGTCAACTACGACAAACGTCAACTACCAAAATACCAACCCATTACCATTTCATATTGAATTTCGCTAGAACAACAATGCATTTATGTATATAGGGACCACAGGGACCTTGGCCAATTCCTGGTTTTATCATAGAACTTTACATATTATTAATACAAGACGTATTGTTTTTCAATCGCTGTACCTACAATAAGGAATGCAAGCATGTAAGTAATTAATGAATAAATAATAATGTTAATGTTATTGGAACCCAAGCCATTGTTGTCTAGTTTTTAAAACATAAATCATTAAAGAAAAGTAATTCACGTTATATATTGGTATTCCTCAAATTATCACTTTTATAGCGATGAAAATCGTATTATAAATCAATTGAAAAATCATTAAAAAAATCTTATATAATTCAATTGATCACAATATACAATCGATCAATATCGAATGCACCTGTGATGGCGCATTCGATATTGCCACCATCATATAATTGGTAGAACAGACTGTGCAACGTAATCAAATCACCAACTGCTGCACGCATCATCTTGTATCATTTTTCAATTGCCGTTCCGCCACGTTGTTTTTTTTTATTAGTGGTATTAGACACCGAAATTCGCTATAGTGATTTCAAAAAAATTTAAAAGTTGGTGGAATTCATCAGTTATCCGTTTAATAATTCCATTGATGATATCTATGAAATGGCTACAAAAGCAGATACATTTCATAGGGCAGTGGTTTCTGGGCATTGGTTTCCAACGAGAAATAACCTTCGAATCGTTTTGCCAACAAGAGGATAATATTCACATCGCATATTAACATTTAATAAAATATGCCAATTTCACAGCAAGCATCAATTAATCATTTAGAATCAAACGAATACTGCCCTTGAAACGATAAACGCCATATAGAACCTCAGCGTAAACGTGACGTCGTCGGCGTCGTGGGATCCGTTGATCATACACATCCTGTGTCAGAAATTGGATTCGGACACATTCAGCGAATACAACGCAGCTATCAAACAACTTCGAGAATTACTCGAGTTGAATGAATTTCTAGCCTTTCTAGAGGGGAAGCTCATGAGCATGGAAGCAAGTAGAAGAAAACAGAAGACCAATAATCAAAAATACTTTTCTTCAAACACCAATAAACCATCAGAAATCAAACATTATCATTTCAATTAATCATATTCAAGCAATAAGGCTATTTCGCAATCACCAAGTTACAGGATATTGTAAAACAATCGGCATAATCAAGAACGTGCAAGGCAAGTCCCACGTGACACAACAAAATATGATGCAAGTAAAATTACTTCCAACCGCACTGCTTAAGGTTCAGAAAGCAGATGGGACATATACAGGATGTAAGGGTAAACACTCTTGTCATTCAAACCATGGGTAGTTGACTTAAATATAAAAATAAATGACCGAACACAACAAAAAAAAAACGTTATTTTCATTAAAAGATTTTAAAAAGTTTCTATCTGACACCGTGCTTGCTAGCGAAACAGCTGACTGACTAAGGGAGGGATCGCGCTCGCTGCCGGTCAGGTTACATCCCGTACCCCCGGCCCGTGTTGAGACGCAAGTTCGTTGCCCTAGCGCATAGGGCAACGAACTTGCGTCTCTTGTGGTAAAATTTAGATCTAAAATTTTTAGGCGACGCCTGCAGCCTGCAGACGGTGCGTCCGGCGGCGGCGCGCGCTCGACCACGCAACATGTGTGTATTTGAACGTGCGTGTATTGGGTACAAGGGTGTATTTACCCTAGGGCCAAAAGGGCTATGGCCCGGGGTGGTAGACTGCGAGGGGCGGCGTAAGCCGCACCTCACGCTCAGCTTTATTAGCCTTTCTTTTTGAAGAAATTTAAAATAAGCCTACTTAACGAAAATTAAAAGTCATTTGGTTGTAAATTTGATAGACATCAAGACGCGGGACTATCGTAAAAGGGCCGAGTCACACTGTTTATGGATGCAATGACTGGTAAGTATAGGTTAGCACTAATACTAACATCGCTCGTTCTTTGTTGATGCGCAATTACTTCAAAATTATCCGATTTGATAATGCAGTCGTAATCTATAGATATAAGTCCAAAGTGAGTCAGCTGATGTTGCACTCTGGATCTGCTAATGCTAAATTTTCCAGAAATGGGCATGCTATTTTAGGGAGAGAGTATGATGGTAAATATTTTGTATGGTTATTCATGATGAAAACATCGATATTAAATTGATATTATTAGTTTGATTCTTGAGCTTGCCATACAGTTCCGGTTCATCATACCTTTGCAACTATTTTCTGTTTGATTTTTGCCTGTGATTATGCCATTTATTTATTTAAACTTTTCGCACTAAAAAAGGTACAAAGGCGGACTTAATGCCTGAGGCATTCTCTACCAGTCAACCAAGGGTGGTGAAGAGATTAGATGGCAGGTGCTGTAATTGAGAGGAACAAAGAGAAAAATAATAATAATAATATATCATATTGCATTATAGATAAAGCAGTACAGTACATAAATAAGCTATAAACTTATGATATACTTACACATATATTTACTATAATAAATACTATATTATATATATATAACATACAAATTCAAGGGTGAGAGGTGATGACATGACTCTACTCTATTTATTTTGAGAAAAAACTCCGCAATTTCCGCTTAAATGCATAACGACTGGTGGCCGTCCTGATATCAAGAGGAAGCGCATTCCAAAGAAGAATGAACTGAATATGAAAAGAAGAATGAACAAAGTCAGAAGTATGAGAAGGACAGAGTAGGAGAAGATTGTTAGAAGAACGCAGAGTCTTAGTGTGTGAAGAACACAGATATTGGAAGTGAGAAACAAGATAAGAAGGAGGAGTAGGAGAGTTGAGAACGGAGTAAAGCGTGGTCAAAGCACGCAAACTTCTTCTTTGGCGAATGGACATCCATTTGAGCTCAGACCTATAGCTCGACACGTGGTCATATTTCCTAAGGTTGAATATGAACCTGATGCAGTTGTTGAGTAGTCGGTCAAGCTTATCCAGCAAAACTGCATTCAAGTCGAAGTAGCACACGTCACCATAGTCGATGACGTGGAAAATTAAAGTCTGCACAAGCATTGTTTTCGTCTTAGCGGGCAAAAAGTTCCTCAGACGATACAGGGATCGCAGAGTACCACTGACCCTTTGACTAACACTAGAGACCTGGCGTTGCCAGCTTAGTTGCCATCACACCTGGATCGCTGCAATCCTAATTGCTGAGGAGCGTTCTCCGATCACGGAGAACGCTCTCTTATCAAAGAGACATTTGTGAACCCTGATCAATAAGAGCCCGCAGGATCAGAATATATGTCCCATCTGCTTTCTGAACCTTAAGCAGTGCGGTTGGAAGTAATTTTTCTTGCATCATATTTTGTTGTGTCACGTGGGACTTGCCTTGCACGTTCTTGATTATGCCGATTGTTTTACAATATCCTGTAACTTGGTGATTTCGAAATAGCCTTATTGCTTGAATATGATTAATTGAAATGATAATGTTTGATTTCTGATGGTTTATTGGTGTTTGAAGAAAAGGATTTTTGATTATTGGTCTCCTGTTTTCTTCTACTTGCTTCCATGCTCACGAGCTTCCCCTCTAGAAAGGCTAGAAATTCATTCAACTCGAGTAATTCTCGAAGTTGTTTGATAGCTGCGTTGTATTCGCTGAATGTGTCCGAATCCAATTTCTGACACAGGATGTGTATGATCAACGGATCCCACGACGTCACGTTTACGCTGAGGTTCTATATGGCGTTTATCGTTTCAAGGGCAGTATTCGTTTGATACTAAATGATTAATTGATGCTTTCTGTGAAATTGGCATATTTTATTAAATGTTAATATGCGATGTGAATATCATCCTCTTGTTGGCAAAACGATCAAAATATGTCTATGGCACAGTACAATAATTATAGACTTCGTTAGTCTATAATCTATGGAATTTTTTTTCGTAAGATTATAAACTGCCGAAAGATTGTGCACAGCAACAAACCATTTTACAATTTTAACGCATTATATTTCGATATTATATCAATCGTTATGGGTCGTCAGAAGCCCGAAAGTCTGACAACCAGTCTTACCAAGGGGTATCGTATTACCCAGTTACTGGGTTGTGGAGGTCAGATAGGCAGGCGCTCCATGTAAAATACTGGTATTCAGCTGCATACGGTTAGACCGGAAGCCGACTCCAACATGGTTGGGAAAAGGCTAGGGAGATGATGATTTTTCGATATTATAATAGATATTATACTTATAGATTTTTTATTATTTTTATTATGTAGTTTATTTCGATAATAAATAGTTTTCTTTCGATGTATCACGTAATGGTGTTTTACATATATACGTTGTACAAGTACCTAAAGGTAATATTGTATAATAGAGTAAGGGAAGACCAAAGAAACGATGGATCGACTGTGCGAAAGATGATATGGCTAGAAAGGGGGTGACTACCGAGATGACGACTAATAGAGAAGTATGGAAGAAAAGATATGTTGCGCCTATCACAAATAAATTGAGATAAGGCCAGGAGAATAATATTAAAAATGCGAAAGTTAGTCTGTCTCTTAACCTTAAACGCCTTAATAACGGCTGAATAGATTTTGATGAAATTTGTCACACAAGTAGACCTGGTTTTAAGACATAGGATATAGTACGTTCCCGTGGGATATTTATTTACCTCAACATGGGCACAGCCGCGGGCAAAGATAGCAAAAGTTATGCGAGGATAGGTATTGTTTTCTTTCTCTCTCTCACTCAACAAAATAACGACTCTCACACAACAATTCTTGAAGTAAAAAAAACAATATTGATGTTTACTTGAACAATTTGAAGGGCTCCAGGGGGCCTATTACGAACTTTAAAAAAACCTGGCAAGTTCCAGGCAATTCATATCCCTGCATGGTTAAATTTCGTATTATGACATTCATAATTCTGACCGACTTCACGCTGGGTAGTTTGTCTATGGCTGGCTTGTAATTCTCTGCCGTTTCATTCGGAAACACAATGACATAATTTATCGGTAAGTTACGATTTTCTTTAAATCACGTATTTTATGAAAAATAATAAATAAAAATAATTCTAGTTACTAAAAGTAAGTGAAAATATGAACGCAATGTATATTGTGCTACTTATTCTTTTAATAATTTTGTGTGTTTGCAAATTGTAACGCGAGATTAAGTTTCCGAACGTGAAATTCAGCTGGGAATTTGACAATTTCATCGACGTTTTTTGTTGTCATTGATGCACAAAAAAAATATTTTTATTTAATTTTAAGTACCTACTTACTAGATTCGAAGTATAAACAAAAATATGGCTAGGGATGGATATGGTGGTGGATGAATATACTTACACCACACAACCATGTGGTGTAAGTCAATCAGTTTTCAAATCAGTTTTCATCATGATAATAGATGATAATATTATTAATAGAGGCAGTTGTTGACATGTGGAATATGAGCTCGGCTATCATTGCATTGTGCCGATTGTCGGAACGGCCAATGGCCTGGCTGATGGCCGAAAGCCTCGGCCAGCAGCACTGGAGGCTCTCGTTAGGCAGTTGGATCAAGGGCATGATTCAGAAGGCAGATAAGGCTCGCATTGTGAGGAGGTTCCTGTCTCTGCAAGTCTGCAACCCTAACCACTGCTTGGACCCTGCTCCCGATAACGGCGGACCTATTTATATATTTTCAAATGATGTTTTTAATGACTTTTACAAAATATTTAAAAATGTTTAAATATGCATGAAAATAATAAACGAGATATTAAAAGGCAGTTGTAATTATTATACATAGTTCAGTGGATGAGAGTTTTCGCCCTCGTCGGCGCCTAACTTATGTTCTGTTGGAAAAGTTGTGGGAGTTTTTTTCGATGTTTTTATCAGTCAGAAGTGCTACTTTCTAGAGTTTCCAGAAACTCAAACGGTACATATTCGTCACACCTGATATTTTTTTATGTTAACTGGATAATGCTCGAATACCTAATTTCAACAAATAAATCTAAAACAATTCACAATCCATTCAATAAAAGCTGCTTCAGAGGAGCTTATATTGAATGGATTGAGAGGTTACTTATTAACAGTTTTAATATGTCAAGAAATGTCAAACGAACGTTCGTAGTACGGTATTGCTAGGCAATATTCGGGCAGAAGGCGGCCAGGGTGTCACGTGACCGCTGACTGGCTGGTTTTAACGATTCATAATACGAAATTGCAAGGCAGTTCTTTTTACGCCGTAAACTGCCTGGAAATAAGAGTTCATAATAGGGCCCCTGAACCGCAATAATACGTTGAGATATTCAACAGCATCCGGAGAGAATGGACCGACCCCAACATAAAATAATTGGGGTTAGCCTGAGCGCATAATAACATAATTGTTTTGGCAAACCCATTGCCAAAATACAGCTTTGAAAGAAATGTGCACCATTCTGTAAATTAAACTTGGAACCTCACTCAAGTGAGCGCACACAATTCGAAAGCGAATTCATTTGTTTTTTAAGTAAATCATCGCGGATTCACAACGAGACAACGTTCGAATTTCGAAGAGATGTTTTGACAATTACATTACTTTTCAATTTTGGAACGTTTCTGAAAAATGACAATGGTAAAAATAAATCAATCTGCCAATCTGCCTAGCCTTTTCCCAACTATGTTGGGGTCGGCTTCCAGTCTAACCGGATGCAGCTGAATACAAGTATTTAACCTACATGGAGCGACTGCCTATCTGACCTCGACAACCCAGTAACTGGGTAATACGATACCCCTTGGTAAGACTGGTTGACAGACTTTCGGGCTTCTGACGACCCGTAACGACTGTGAAAGATCCTCGAATCTGAAAAGAACTTCCGCCATGTTGAATTTCCTGTGAGGTCATTTGGATTCAGTTCAAAACCACATTTTAAAGCAAGACAATTCATAACTAACTCTATATAATTATTTGTTTGAATAATTGTGGCTGTAGTTATATAAAACTATGTTCCCACTGTATTGTTGTGTTTCGGGTTGTCGAACTCCCTAAGATAAGGTTGAGCTGATACATGCGTGGCAGGGTCGGTCTGGCCCCAGGCCATACCGGGACTTTTCCCGGTGGCCCGGTCCCTCCGTGGGCCGGTCCCTCCGTGGGCCGGTCAGGTCCATTTTCCCTTCATTTTATTTAGAGCAAAGCCGTGATTAGTGAGATAATTATTATTGAAAAAAAAAAACCCAGTAGTTTTTTGGGTCCCAGACCGACGCTGATTGCGTGCCGTTTGTTGGGCCAGGATCACTCACACTGGGTCTGGTACCTTCCTTTAATGGCCAGTCTGGATGCTTCCCGGCATTTTGCTATAGG
The DNA here is from genome assembly GCA_947363905.1 of Lithophane semibrunnea. NCBI lineage: Eukaryota > Metazoa > Arthropoda > Insecta > Lepidoptera > Noctuidae > Lithophane > Lithophane semibrunnea. Next base: position 5,220,017 of record OX376213.1, on the reverse strand, counting down.
ATATTTTTAAGGATAGCATTTTTTATTGCCAAACTGGGCATTGATGTCAAATTCGTAAGCTAATTTAATCTGTACTGCCGTATGAGTGGGCATACTATGCAAAGCTGTGTATGTGGTCTTAGCTTCATTATTGGTAAAGAGTGAGTTTTAATTTTAACTAATAAAGGTCTGTAAGTTTGAGGAATCGGCCTTTAGTCGTCTTTTATAATCACCACTGTTGGAGATAGGACGGATTTTTCGTTAAATTACACGGCATACATTTTTGTTTGTTTAGAGTAAAGAAGTAAAAAGAAAATAAAATAAATACTTTTTTTTCTTTCTTTATTTACTTCTTTACTTCTTTCTTTCTTTCTAAATAGGTTATAAATGGGAGTGATTTCCAAAGTCGCTGTGACCCAATCAACTAAATAATTATTAAACGTAAATAATATTATGAGTATATTTCAGTAGGTAACTGACAGTCTTACCAAGGGGTATCGTACTACCCAGTAACTGGGTTGTAGAGGTCAGATAGGCGGTCGCTCCAGTGAACCAATTTTGGACCTGCAGTACTAGGGCATTATTTATGTCGTCCGGACTTGATACACGTCTATTTATCTTAAAAATTAATGAAGATCGTCAGCAAAAGACACCATTTGTGGTTGTTTTTTTTTAATAGATGCTTTGAGTTTGAGCTCCATGTTAAATACTGGTATTCAGCTGCATCCGGTTAGACTGGTAGCCGACCCCATCATAGTTGGGAAAAGGCTAAACTAATGATGATTTCAGTAAATGTAAAAATAATATGTACTTATTTTTACAAGCAGTAGGCGTAGCATGGCGCTTCCTATGTCCACGAAGAATAGACATAGCTTTTTCTATACAAAGTGACAGTTCGTTTCTTCATTTTTGACATCCACCGTAGAAATCTTTCTACAATCTGTCATTTTGTCTTTCATTTCTAACGATCTTTCTCTACGTCTTTTTATATGTAGACTATTTCGGAAGAAAGTTTTCTATCCTTACTGTCAAACTCACACTGACAACCGATAAATCCAATGACAAAACAAAGAGTTTTGAGTCGAATTATGTAAAAGAGTGAATTTCGTAAAAAGTGCAGTTGACTCTTTCTACTTTACTGCCGTCTCGTACTTGTCTACTGTCTACAGGAAACGTCATTTTTGTCTACTCTTCCGTCGACAAAACGGTGCTCATGCTACGCCTGCTGGACGAATTATAAAGCTAACTATCATTTGCGTTAAAAATGTTGTTTTTATCGTACATACAGTAGTTGACGGTCGAAAGTGACGCTATTTTTACCGAAATTGACGTAATTGTGAACAAGTAATTAGCGCTCAAAAATAGGCTATTTGTGCATTATACTATGGCTAAACATTTTCATGATCCTGAAACAGAGGTGTTAAAAGAAAAAATAAATAGGGAAATAAACAAAATGTTGGTTTAGCGAAATGAATTGTCGAAATTTCCTCAAGCCAAAATTCTAACCTATATCTGCTCGGAGCATCGATCCGCTAAATTTTTGTGTTCATATCTTAGATTACTTAATACGATTACATGGTAACAATGACCAATAATCAGATTAACCTTACACATAATTTCTTGTCACTCACACATTCGCATCAGAATATGTGTCAACTTTGACATTGGCGAAAAAATCGCCCGTGAAATATGGAAATCCTCACTAAATTGTCCAGACATCACCAGGATAGGACAGCGCATGCTTAACACCCATTCAGGAACGTAGCCAGAACGAGACCGCAATAGGCGTCAGAGAGAGACGGCTATAGGATTCCTAAAATTCAGGGGAAACCACTTTGGCTGCCGAACATTATAACACATTAATGTTATGTCATTCGTGCAATTTTTTAAATCCTTCAGATCGAATACGTCACACTTTTTTCGCATTTGGAACACTTGAATTCGAATTACAATATTCCTGTTCGAAATTAAAAGAAAATGCGGCAAAAATTAACCGTCACTTTTTTTTTCTTTAGCTAACGCGGCATAGTTGACGCCTTTACATTTGTCGGTCTGTTACCAACTGCATTAGACAGATTTTAGGTCACACGAACTGAACTAAACTGGTGAATTAAATGAAGGATAATTTACTTACGTGTGCTGCATCGACCACGGGGTGACATAAAACACTTAAGTCTATGCATTTGTTAGAAAAACCGACGATTTAACATGTAATAACGATTAAAACACACGACACAGTTATAACCTGCGAGCTTTACACAACAATTTATTTTTACACTAACTCGGTATGTGGTACGCGGTTAATTTTAAATAATTTATTTAAACACAGTAAGGCTGAAATGTGTGTAGTTACTAGTTTCGTGGGGAAAAAAAATCAATTGCAGACGGTCCGTCGGGTAGCCATTTTGTCTCCGACTGGATAAGCAGGGCACTGTTTTGTACGCATGCGCCAAGAGCCGCCCAAATCTCTATGCTCGAATAGATGAGTACACCAGAATACCTATATGGAAGACTTGAAACCATCTTAACTCAATGTTACTATAGTCATTTTTTGAGGCTGGCTGATTTTTTTTAAGGATTTTTTTTTTGTAAAAAGTTATGTATCCCTTATTAATTCCATATTTGAATTTTATTAACGGAGTCCTGATAATGTTTGATGTTTGTTAAAAAATAAAAAATGACAATCGCTTCTTCCTATTTTTTAATTAAAATGTTTTTTTTTTACCGCCATAATGTTTTCAAAGTTAGACATAGGTACTATCAAAAGATTGAGCACACATCAAAAATATGAAGAAATAGATCCATTTTCTAAAACATCAGGTTATTGACATTTTATTTATTTACAGTAGCTAATATTAAACTACCTTCATACTCATTGCTTTCTTGAGATAAATAGTCCTGTGAAAAGTCGCGAGTACCGCGACTCTATTTTCAGCTGGTATTGTCCTCTGTGGTCCACGCAATGCAAGATAGATGGCGCTGTCCACAACATTGGTAATATTATTATTGTAAAGCAAGATTTAAATATTTACCCTAAACCACAGTTACTTTTGATGTTAGGTAAGTACCTATATTAATCCTTCTATCGTGTGCATTCAATATAGGTTTATTTATAAATGTCTATTAAAACGAACACAATTGTTTTATAGTATGTAAGTACACACGGCTACACATCAAGGTATACATTTCTATACTCCATTTGAAATAAGATTAGACGTTTAAATAAACCTTTTTTACAGTCCGTTCAACCGATTTTGACTTCTATTGCGTTGATCGCATGACAAATGGCAGCTGCAGTAGACAGTCGGTATTGTGTAACCTTTTTTGCTTTTAATGCCATCCTTATGCCTACGGTATAGAAGTCAAAATCTGAATCTGAATTTGAACGGACTGTATAAAGGTTTGTTTCAATGTCTAATATTATTTCAAATGGGGTATAGTTTATGCTGATCTCGCATTGTATAAGATTTCCGTACAATGCGAGGTCAGCTTATACTGGAAATGTATAGCTTGATGTGTAGCCGTGTGTACATACTTAGAAGAAGCTTAACGAAGCCAAATGTCACTTGTTATTCCCGTCATTGTGATCATTTTTTGTTCTGGACCATATCTGGGAACCTTCTGGTTACGGAGATATTGAAAGAAAGAAAGAAAGAAAGAAAGAAAGAAAAATATTTTATTTGGAACACGCACAGGAAATATAACAATAGAAACAAACATTAAATCTATAAAATCAGTAAAACAAGTAATAGAATAAAATAAAACAACGTGAAACAGGAAAAGAAAACCTGTGCGATGCCAAAAAGGCTCCTATCTCAGCATAATGCTACGGTATTTGAGAAATAGTAAACAAATACCGCAGCGCTGATATTCTGATAGGGCCCACTGTGATGCCACGGACACATCTACGGACATAAAATAAATAATAAGAATAATATAATAGATAATAGAATATACAATAAAAAATAATAATATAATAAACACAAAGTAAAACTATGAAAACCGATAAACTAAATATTATAGGATATATTGAAGGACAAAGTTCAAAACTTTTTCAGACGTTTATAAAGAAAGCAATTTGTAAATGTTATAAGTAACTTAATTCTAAATACCCCAGAAAAAAATCTGCTGTTCGCTACATTTGGACGAGTTATGCGAACATAAAATGTAATGTAGGGAACAGCTGATTATTTTGTCGCGATTTCAGGTTTGGTCCCATAGTAAAAGTTGATCATAATGATGAGTAAAGTCATGTGTTTAAGTATCGGTCACTAATACAAAAAAAAGAAAGAAAAATATTTTATTTGGGACACGCACAGGAAATACAAGCAGTAAAAAAGGAGCATTTTAAAACTAACAAAATAAACATATTTATAAAAAAAAACAAAGAAAATAACCTGCGAGAGGCCAAAAGATTAATAATAGGAACAATTAACAGGTTATGGGCCCAGAGAAAAGAGGAAAAAAATTATAATAATAATGTCTAAGGGGCCTCTGCGAGTTGGCTTCGGCCCCTCGCATGCCATACAAAGGTCCGGGACCCCAAGGTCCCGAGATATGCTAACACATTTTAAAATAATAATAATAATGTTTATTTGGGACATGTTGCGCCGACCCCAAATAAATTGGGATAAGGGCAGGAGAATGATGATGATGATGATGAATAATAATGTTTATTTACTCAATAACAAAGCATTGTGGTACACACGGCTACACATCAAGCTATACATTTCCAGTTTAAGCTGACCTCGCACAGTACTTAAATCCTTTACAATGCGAGATTAGCATAAACTGGAAATGTATAGCTTGATGTGTAAACGTTAAAATATAGTTTTACAAAATAAGTATATATATATCTACAAACGTGTAGGTGAGCACTGCTCTCCGAGCTGGGTTATGAAAAAGCAGTCCGGTCCCCTAAGGTAACATGACGTAAAGGTGACATAGTGCTTCAAATGTCTCTGTTACAATTTTGGAGTATTGAGATGTACAGTTAAGGTTTAAGATACGTTTTACTAACTTGAAAATAAAAATAATTTAATTTCAAGATAGTAAAACGTATTTACGTAAATAATAGGAACAATTTAACCCTATATCTAGCATAGAGCCGGTCGAAGTAGCGGTGCTTGGGGGCGGCCTATGTCCAGTATTGGACGTCTTCCGGCTGGAATTATGAAAATTATGATGCTGATGACGTAACTGGAAATATGTGATGATTTACCACACAATACCTCGGGTTTATACATTATGTTATTGAAATATAAGTGCGGATGCATTATATTAATTTACTTACTTACACTTATAATAAATGATTCATCTCAAGTTATTTGAAATAAATATAACAATAACAAACGGTAGTATGAAGAAAAGCTGACCACAACGAAACAAAGGTAATTTGCTTTTGTTTTGAGATTCCTAGAAAATAAATTAATGGAGACCATTGCATAAACCATAAACAATACTTGTGTATTCTTTAAATTGTATCATCATCTGCGTCATCTTTTTTTTTTTTTTTTTGGGACTGAAATCAAATGACTTCTCCAGAGGGCGTGTCAGACTTTTACAGACTAAAACCCACCTGTGTTCCTTCAGTTGCCTGTTGCCAAGGGTCCCGGTATCCCTTTCGGACTTTCCCGCAACCTTGGCAGGCATCATCGACCCGTTAATATCATCTGCGTCATCTGTGTAGCCTTTTCGCAACAAAAAAAAAAAAAAAACAAAAAAAAAAAGTTGATTGCAGGGGTCGGTTTCCAGCCTAACAACATAATCAGCCTATAATATTCCCACTGCTGGGACACAGGCCGTATTCCTCTCTCCGATAGAGAGTGAGCCGTAATCCACCACGCGGGCCCATTACGGGTTGGTAGATGTAACATCTCTTCGAATTTTTGGTTCTAGGACATGCCGGTTTCCTCACGATGTTTTCCGTAACCGTTTTGAGAGTAGTGGCGATGAAATAATTTACACAAAGTAAAGCGCCTGTCAAGGTTCGACTTGTAAGTAGCGGCCTTTACCCACTGGGCCACCGCTGCTCTCAGTCTAACAGGATGCAGCTGAATACCAATATTTTACATGGACCGACTGCCTATTAGACCTCCAAAACCCAGTTACTGGGTAACAGCATTTAAGACTGGTTTTAAAAGTTTTGGTAAGCTTTCGGGTTTATGTATTCTCTAAACATCATTTCGAAATTCGAACGCTGTCTCGTTGTGAATCCGCGATGATTTACTTTAAAAACAAATGAGTTCGCTTTCGAATTGTGTGCGCTCACTTGAGTGAGGTTCCAAGTGAACTTTAATACCTACTGCAAAACCAAGACTGGCGATGTCTTCACATCTGAAAAAAATACAAAGGTTCACGTATCTTTAATTTTATAGACACAGACGGGCTTCAAATCAAAATAATAACCACAAATGTCATGAAAAGTACACAAGGAAAAACCAATTAAAAGCTTTACCTACTATTTATTGTTCTCTATATAAATCAGGATATTTAGACGTTTATCCTGTTTTCATAGTCATGCTCACGGTTAGGGTGACCAGATAAATTATTTCATTAGGATATTCTGTAAAGTGAGGGAACGCCCTAATATGACATTCATACACTGAAGTTATTGATGACTTCATTAAAAGAAGTCAGATGCATAGTATTTGCAACCGGTGCATTTTTATGACCTTATGAATGAACTTACCAACGGGTATCGTGTTACCCTGTAACTGGGTTGTGGAAACCGACGCCAACATACTAGGGTACAAGGCTAGACAGATGATGATGTGTGAATTTGGATGTAGGATAGGATGACCAGGGGGCCAACCATCACCGTGGATGGGTGACCATCTTTACGTACCGAGACTCCTCCGTGTCACGAAAGCCGACCCCAACATAGTTGGGAAAAGGCTAGACAGATTGACTCTTCCGTGTCACGTTAATATCGTAAAATTCTATTTTTGAGTTACATCTCTAATTAAACTTGAGGAGCTCGTGGCTAATTAATAACAGCCGCACGGGTCGATCCATCAGGTTAAGCTACGCTTGCCGGGGTTGGTCCGTGGATGGGTGATCTTTACATATCGAAACTCCTCCGTGCCACGGAAAGCACCTTAAGGTGTTGGTCCCGGCTGACAGTCGTTACGGGTCGTCAGAAGCCCGAACGTCTGACAACCAGTTTTACCAAGGGGTATCGTATTGCCCAGTTACTGGGTTGTGGAGGTCAGATAGGCAGTCGCTCCATGTAAAATACTGGTATTCAGCTGCATCCGGTTAGACTGGAAGCCGACGCCAACATACTAGGTGACAAAGCTATACAGATGATGATGGGTGAATTTGGATGTAGGAATATTATATAGGATGACCAGGGGGCCAGCCATCACCTCTTAGAGCAGTATTATTTTAATATTACTTCAGTGTGAGAAAGAGTTGGAGCTATACAGGACGTATAGCTCCATCTCTCTAAGAGGTGTTCGTTTTTCTCCAGGTGATTTTCTGCTTACCCCTATGTTTTTTTCAGGCTCACGTTTGTCTACTATTTCATCTGATCAGCGATGATGCGGGCCCTCTTCTGTAATTTTAGACTTGTATCGCGAATTTACCCTGGTCTGAACCCAAAGAAACTATCACTCAACTGTTCAATCATTTCTTCAAGACTTTATTGTCTCGGCACTTTACTGGTGGTGTCCACGGTAGATTTTGGCACACAGAAGTCGCAGTGGTTGGGAATAGCTTAACCTCAGACCAAATAAAATACCAAGTCAGAGCGCTGCGAACAATACAGTGAAGCATGGCACAACTATACCTCCGCTCTGTGCATACACGTTCACACGCACACAATTACAACCATTCACAATCAAACTACACCTCACTAAGTGAGCTCATGTTTACGAAACCGGCCTCACGTCACTGTTGACAACGCTCTGTCTTGGTTTTTTATTTGCTCTGAGAGTGTAACGAGAAAATAAAGAATGTATGCAAACGAAGTCACAGAAAACACAAGTATTTAAATTATTATTATAATTTAACTACTTGGGTTGTTTGTTATTAACATGTTTATCTTACAAAATTCTTTCTCTACGTAAACAGTAAAAGAAATAGGGATGATGCCTGGGTTAACAAATTAAAAAACAATTTAGTCCGTCAGTCAGATAATAAAAAAATATTAGACACGTATTTTTTACCATCATCATCATCTGCCTAGCCTTTTCCCAACTATGTTGGGGTCGGCTTCCAGTCTAACCGGATGCAGCTGAATACCAGTATTTTACATGGAGCGACTGCCTATCTGACCTCCACAACCCAGTAACTGGGTAATACGATACCCCTTGGTTAGACTGGTTGTCAGACTTTCGTGCTTCTGACGATTCGTAACGACTGTCAAAGATCCACAAATGACAGCCGGGACCAACGGCTTAACGTGCTTTCCGAGGCACGGAGGAGTCTCGATATGTGAAAATGGTCACCCATCCACGGACCAACCCCGGCAAGCGTAGCTTAACCTGATGGATCGACCCGAGCGGCTGTTATTACTTAGCCACGAGCTCCTTTACTTTTTCCTTATTTTTACCATATTAAAACAAATAACTTAGATAAAACACATTAAAGTTAGGGAATGGGGCCGCTACGTCACAAGTAAGTATAAAATCTACATACCCCTGACATCATGGCACATTTTAACTCAATGAATCGCCGTAATCTCTTGATAACGTAAAAAAAAATGTGTCCAATATTTTTTTTATTCCAAAAAAATTGTCATCATTCATATTCTATTTACTAGTACCCTTAACCGCATATCTTAAAAACAATAGCTTGTGTTTTATGTCTAACAAATCAAACATACCTTTAGAACACAACTAACTATTAATTACCTAAATAGAACCTAACGATAGCTTTCTAAATGACGTTCTGTTGACATATTTGTCATGTTACTATTGTTTGCCAACCATACGTTTGTATGACGTATTTCGATTCAATCCGTAATTATTGTGTAGCAATTTATTGTCACCATAGTCGGCGGCCATTTGCAGTATCGCCTATAATATTATACAGGGCAGTTGTGATATTTTTTTGTAATAAAAAAATTGCAATAATAAAAATGTTATTAATTCTTTATTTAGTGTTTTTGTGTTCAAACTTTTTATTAATTAAATCTGACGGTGAGTTTATCGTTTATTTCGTCCTTATTGGTTGAAAATGTCGAGAAAGACATTACATTTAATAGTAAAAAAATCTTATTTTATTGTTTGTGAGTGTATGTTTATTTTTTTTTGGTTTAAAAAATCGGAAGGTGAGTTTTGTTTTCTTTGTTAATATAATTTGTGCTTTAGAAATAATAATAATTAAGAAATAAGTGTGAGCGTTTACTGAATGCACAAAACAAGGCAATTATCTAATTTGAATACGATATTCTACCAGTGAAATGGACACAACTTTTATTTGAATTTTCATCTTATTGCATTTTCTGTTCGGCCTTTGCACGATCTCATTTTCAAAAGTTTGTCTTTTCTGATTTTTTTGAACATGATAAGTTTATGGAGTAATCTATTGTAAAATACAAGTAAGTTATAATAACACATTATTTGTCATGCGGGAAGGATGAACTCACCCACTGGAATTTAGGTATCACACAATGGGAAAATCCTTTATTTTTCAACAAAAAAATAATATTTGATACTTCTTTTAGATAAATCAGAGTTACAATAATGTTAAACACGTTATTTGTCGTGCGGGAAGGATGAACTCACCCACTGCAATTTAGGTATCACACAATGGGAAACATCTTTATTTTTCAACAAAAATTTTTTATTTGATACCTCTTTTAGATAAATCAGACTTACAATAATGTAGCTTTTACACGGAGATCGGAAATCATCCCATGGGAACATATAATACTACCGAGATAAAAATGTATCGTATATCCTAACCCAGGTCATGGTCTACCTGTGTGCCAAATTTCATCAAAATCCTTTAATAGTGAACAGGTAACAGGCAGGCAGAGTAATTATTAATATTATTATGTATACACACCCGAAGGTCTTACCAAGGCGTATCGCATTACCCAGGCTCTCTAAACTGTCCCGATTTGCTCAGTCGGGTGTTATTCCATGTGCCCCGTAATCTGCCAAGAAGTTCTAATAGGAGGCTTTTCTGCATGCCAAGATGTCATACCAACTTGAGGCAATACTGTCCACTTTCTAGAATGTATGCTGCATACAAGGAGCATGAAGTGGACATTGACCTCTTTTACTCATCAATACCTACTCTAAAAAAAGCCGCGCTTGCCATTTAATGGGTATCTCTAGTCTAAAATTAAATAACCTAATCATAGTAATGAATTATACAATTCAATCTAATTTACATAATTTAATTTAATCTATAATTTATTGTTATTAATCTATTGTAGTCATTTTAGTTTTTAATAATTTATTTCTTAGTTTTGACTAAACTATGTATTACTTGATTTTAATCCTTTATTGTGTTATTATGTGCGCATAATGTAGTGCATGTTGTGCTTTTCTTTAAGTAATGAGGCGCTTAGACTTAAGTTTGCAACGTAAAAATTGTAAAATAATAGTGTACTCATTGTTGAAGAGCCTAATATTAAATAAATAAATAAATAACTGGGTTGTGGAGGTCAGATAGGCAGTCGCTCCATGTAAAATACTGTTATTCAGCTGCATACGGTTAGACAGGAAGCCGACTCCAACATAGTTGGGAAAAGGTAAGGCAGCTGATGAGTACATCATGATGCCTTACCTTGAATTTCGTAGCAAAATTCGTAGCCGCATGGTTACGCATTTCTCTGCTACGAGGCTACGCCGTAGCAAGGAGAGTTCCGCTACCATCTTGCTGATTGGCAAATATTTTTACTACGGCATTGAACTATTCTCATAGACTACGTGCGAAACGAGAAAAAAAATGGGGTTTCCCCCTAGACCCACTGTACGCCTAGTAAGTTGGATTCCCGTGACCAATATGATAATTGTTACATATATAAAACATTGTGACGTATTTGATTGGTAATAGGAGGATAAACCGTCGAATTATGGTCATGTAGCTTTATTGTTCCAATAGTTGTATCTGTGTTTTGGTCTTTTCCTTAACGAGATGGGTGTTATTTCACATAGTTAATCAGGACTAATATTAGAGCTCAGACCAAATAAAAAACCAAGAGAGAGCGCTGCGAACAATACAGTGAAGCATGCCAAAACTACACCAACGCTCTGTGCGTACACGCTCAAACGCACACATTTATAACAATTTACAATCAAACTACACCAAAATATGAGCACACATGTTTACGAAACCGGCTTCACGTCACTTGACAGCGCTCTGTCTTGGTTTTTTATTTAGTTTGAGTATTAGAGCAGCACGAAGTCTGAACCCAATTGCGTAACACTTTTAATCACACTCAGAGAGTTTTGAATAGAGCTGGCTGGGTTTGTATAAAGCTCTGAGGCCCTAGATAAAGTGACATTCTATCAGCGATAACGATGATGGAAAAGGCAAAAATGTATAGAACTGACATAAGCTTTCGAAAAGCCTATGTCAAAGTCTTTGTAGAAATAGGAAACGCTTTCGAAGCGATTGTCACTTGTCTAGGCCCTCTGAGGGCCGATCATCGTTATCGCTGATAGAATGTCACTTTGTCTAGGGCCTCTGTTGAAAGTCGTTGTAGAAATACGAAGCGCTTTCGAAGCGATTGTCACTTGTCTAGGCCCTCTGAGGGCTGATCATCGTTATCGCTGATAGAATGTCACTGTGTCTAGGGCCTCTGTTGAAAGTCGTTGTAGAAATACGAAACGCTTTCGAAGCGATTGTCACTTCTCTGGGCGCTCAGGTCCGTTCCTGTATGGAGTATTGCAGCTTAGCGTGTTACTGGGTTGTGTAAGTCAGATAGGCTGTCGCTCCATATAAAATACTGGTAGGTATTCAGCTGCATCCGGTTAGACTGGAAGCCGACCCCAACATAGTTGGGAAAAGGCTGGGCAGATTGATTGGTTGATTGACTCACTGACAGAGAACGCCAAGTCTAAACCTCTGCATGGCTCTAGACACATGAAAATGGCCAACCAACTAAAGGCCTATTCAGATCGAAGCGATATCGCTTATATCTGACTAGGCCGACACTTTTACTGCCAAGTACATAGACTGCATACAAATTAGCATGCCATAAAATGTGTCTCATATATCTATAACAATTAGTCAGTCGAGTTCATTAGCGCGTCGCGTATATCTAGGTATATATATGTACGACCCGGATGCGAGTTGTGGGCGCGCGAACGAACTATCGTTGCACTCGTGAGTCGGGTGCTTGGCACCAAAAGTGTTAAAGCCCTATTCCTCTCTCCAACTTTGTTGTGCCCGACATACAGTATGTTAACTAACTAAGGGCGTTCCCGCTAACCCGCAATAGCATAGCGTCCACATTTGCTAAAAAAATATTACCCATTTTTTTTTTAATGCAAGTATTGTTTTATTCACAAAAGTATTAAATTGATACGTAAAAGAGACACTGTACACGCACACTTGTATTTCAACGTAGAAATACAAGTGTGACAAGTGTGCATGTACTGTACACGCACACTTGTCACACTTGTGTTTCTTGTCCGTATCAATTTAATATTAGGTCCCACCTATGAAATTGGCGTTTTGAATGGGGAATTTTAAAGAAGTTGCATTTTTCATACTAACATTTTCTTAATATAAATTAAATAACAACCATTATCACTAATGTTTTAAAACTTTTATGCACTAATGTTTAAAAACTAAGATAACGTATGCCACTTAGATTAAGCGACAAAAATAAGTTGTGGCTAAGTTAAAAAAAAAAATAGTGGTAATTTCTGCTAACAAAATGAGGAGTAATTTTTAAGGTATTTTTTATGTATAGAAAACTATAAGTAATAAGTTTTTTTACTATTGGTAGTTGTCTATGATGGTCTTTATTCGATATAATACCAAGCGATTGATAAATATTTTAAATCATAGCAGTGACGAGGTTCTCTATTTGTGAGAAAAAAACGCCAATTTCATATGTCTGACCCAATATTTTTGTGAATATTTTACTACAAAATAATAAAAAAAAAAAATTTTTTTACTGGTAATATTTTTTGTGTGTATTGCAGGTTAACAGAAACGCCTTTCGTTAGATAATATAATGTATATTGAGATTTAAAATTCACTGTATTATTTCAATTACTTGTAAAACCACAAAAACCTAATAATAGCTGTGATTCATACAATCACATGAAAATGTAAATAATGTATGATCCGCTTTTCTGCACTGAATATACCTATTCGCTTATTCATTTATGAGTTATGAGGAAGGAACAGGATGCAAAGTTCGTAATCCTCCATAGAAAAGGGAGGATCCTCCGACCAGATGCCCTAGACAAAGTGACATTCTATCAGCGATAACGATGATGGAAAAGGCAAAAATGTATAGGACTGACATAAGCTATCGAAAAGCTTATGTCAATCCTGTTGAAAGTCGTTGTAGAAATACGAAACGCTTTGGAAGCGATTGTCATTTGTCTAGGCCCTCTGACGTGTCATGTGTCTGGTGGGCTACACTGCCCAACTAAGGAAGGCGAGACGTTGCATGCTAGTACCGCGTCGAACTTTGCTTTCGCGATCCCGGATTTTGTGGGATTGAGAAGTTCCCATGTGGCGTTATAGATGCCGACATTTTCTTATTATATCGCCTCGGCCCACAATTTCACGATCGTCCATCAATAGCCCAGTTGCAGGCCGCGACAGTAATGTACTATTCCACGTTAGCGGATAAAATGCACTTTTGCACTCAGATTTCGAATGACAAACAGACTCTCCAAGCTTGTGAGGTGAAAAAATATTTATTTTTTACTTTTTACATGTAAAGGTGTTTTACGTAAATAATCGTGACTGTGTCGAATTATTTTTGTGTGAAAAAAGAAACATGACAATTGATTCTTTGACATAGCCTCATTGGATTAAAAAAAAAACACGTTGTAGAATAACTATCTTTCATTTACAGATTATGTTATGACTATAGAGGTAAAACCCGGTGTCGACTGTATTTTCAACAGCAGTAACTACACATTCACGGACGGAAAATATATCACTCTGGTTGTCACATCACTCATGCACATAAACCACGGCTGGTAAGTTCTGCCACGGAAGAAGTGAAGAAGTATGGCTTCACTTGGAACCTCACTCAAGTGAGCGCACACAATTCGAAAGCGAACTCATTTGTTTTTAAAGTAAATCATCGCGGATTCACAACGAGACACCGTTCGAATTTCGAAGTCATGCGTTGCTTTTGAAATGAGTGCGGTCACTTGACTGAGGTTCGATGTGAACTTTACGCTCACTCTGACCACACTGAGATGAATCCCGCACGAGATGACCCCAAAAACTTCACGAAATAAGTTTTTTCTTTTTACAGGTGGCAACTTTTAAATACAACTGCCCCAAGAAACTTGTCTTCCGAATTAAAGACAATTAAACAAAACAAATCAATTTTATATGTAAGTGAAGCTTAAATTTTTCAAAGTCAAAATCAAATCATTTACATCAATGCACTTTTGAAACGTCAAAAAATTACAAAAATTAGAATTGATTCTAGTCGATTCAAGTCTAAGCTAGAAGCCCGCATGGTATGTCGATAAAAAGTAGCCTATGCCCTTCCCCGGGATGCCATCTATCTCCTTGCCAAATTTTATCGAAATCCGTTCAGTGTTTTAGGCGTGAATAGGTAACATACAGACAGACAGACAGAGTTACTGTATGGAATTGGCCTGCGAATTGGAAAAAACGTAAGATTTATCTGGCACTTTCGACATATAAGGTGATTTTTGTAAACAAAAATAACAACATTATAATTTTTACGTTTGACATTTTTTGTTATTTATTTTAATTATATTTTTTTTTATTTTCAGCCATCTTTAGTCGATAAATCTATGGAAGGGATATGGGAGTTTAAATTTTATTATTTTGTTGGCGACGTCCAAGAACAATATAAACATCTAAAGAGAATAATTCACACTGATGGTCGCGAATACTCTGAATCAGTGTGCAGAACAAATGTCAAAATAGGTAATGAAGCACATTTATACATAATATTATAACTCTATGTCGTAGGACGATTTGATAATTCGAATTTTCGCGAAATTCATAGGGATATTGCGAAAATACGGATAATTCAAAGTCAAAGTCAAAGACAAATAATTTATTTCAAATAGCACATATATGGAACTTTTGAACGTCAAAACAAAGAAATAGAATTGATTCTAGTTGCTCCTTCCAAAAGGTAGTTTTCGTATGGAGAAGAATGGGCAAGAAACTCCACCGTTACTCTTTTTAAAAATGTTTTACAATATTTTGTATACATGAATTATATAATTATATGTGAAGACGATGCACCTACAATAAGATTACTGTACCACAAAAGGTAAAAAGAATTATAAATGGAGCAATAATGAATAAATTAATTACCAGATACATGGTGCTCACATATTTACAAAGATTGTAAAAGTATACGATATTACAATAGTCCTACCATTGTTACAAGTAGTACTAATAAGTCAGTGTATTAATAAGTCAGTGAATTAGACACTGGAGAAAACATTTCTGCGAGCGACTTGGAAGTTGCCCTCGCCGGCTACTGCTGCGGCACCGCTCGCTCTAGTATAGTTGTCTGAGCTTTCGATTGACATCGTCTGTCGTGCGTGTCCGTCCGCAAAATTGCGGATCGTCCGATCTCGGCCTCAGACCGCCACGCACCGCGCACCGAGGAACTTCCGATGTCTGCGATACCCCGCACGTACACCTTCCCACGTTCGGGCTCGTCGCTGTCCGTCCTCAAAATCGGAGTCGTGAGATTTCGGTATTACACACGTACACCGCCCAACCGCGAGGAGAGTCCGCAGCGGTGCGCGGTGCCGTGTGTTAATCTCCTTAGGATGTTTGTGATGTCCAAGTCAATAATATCACTGATTTTTTTTTCAGGACCTAAACATACAGAAGAGCCATTGGCAACTCAAGGCAGTAAGTTATTTATTTAATTATCTGTTGGAAAATGACTATTCAGACACTGTGCAATAGAACTTACTTTTTTAACTGAAATTCGTATACACGTCGACATAGGTACAGCTCGAAGCAAATTTTATGACGGCTCGGAACATTGGGCGAGTCGCTGCGCAGTAACAAATTCACGTGCTACCGGGGGTGAGGGGTGCACAACTGCGCAGCGAGTAGCCCACTTCAGAGTTGCCATACAGTTTAACGTGTATCAAACACAGAGAACTAAACGCCGCAGCGTCTAGAGACGGCATTACCGCATCTACGCGCATGGTAATGCGGATTTCTACGGGTAAAGGTCATAGCACACAATATCAACTAGGAAACGGATCATAACCGTATCAACTCGAGCCGTTTAGTATTACTTGTATGTACAGTCACGGACTTTAATTGATGAGCCACCTTCAAACTTTTCAATTTTGCAGTTTCATACATTCCCGAGATTACACGATTAAAAACGAACCCAAATCGCACGCTCGTAAACAAGATGACAAATAAATTACTTTTAATCGGAAATAGTCTTATCCATAGAGTTTGACTAATAAGTTCTCAATGATAAAAATAAATACAATTTTGCATTAAGTTTATCCAATCTATTTGATACCGACCTCCTTTGAATCATAGCTCATTAACTCATAATTCTGAAAACAAAACTGAAGACACTGACCGTTGAAATATAGATGTCAGAGACGTTACTTTCGAACTTGTCGAAATGACTATTATTATTTCTCCGTACGCTAACGTTGCTATCACAACAGTAACCTAGCAACGATTGTTTATCGTTGCGAGGTTACTGTTGCTAGACCTGCAATTGGTTGACTTTGGGAGTCACTCTGCTGTCAAGTTTGTAGTTCTGGCTCTCAGGTTAGCCAACCGGTAAAGATATGAAATATAATTTTCTTCTTCTAATACAAAGACATATGACTTTGCGTGTCGGGAACCGAATAAACCCGATTTGCATTACACGGCTAAAATACGAACAGTGCCAGGTGGCTCATCAATTAAAGTCCGTGACTGTACTATACTGAATAGCACACTAATTGGAATCGTAACGTAAACGATTCGCCTTGGGACAAGCTGACGAACCGCGGTGTGGCGCGTGGTCAACCAGCGGTTCCCGCGCTTACGCTTCTCCGGTCGCCGTGCTCGCGTCTCTTGCGGTCACCTCTCCTGCGGCCTGCTTGCAGCACACTATTCTTGCCAGCAGGGCAACCAGCGGGCTGCCATAAGCGCGGCGTCGCCTAGCTGTAGCCGAGTCGACGTATCGGAGCTGCTTGTCCGCTTTTGTCACGTGCTTACGTTACGTTGATGCCTGTTGGACGGCAAGGCGAAAGACGATACTGTAACGATCCCTTTCCGAGTTTAAATATACAGGTTGTAAGGGTTTAAATATACAGGTTGTAAACACCGTTGTCACTCAAACCATGCGTAGTTGACTTAAATTTAAAAATAAATGACCGAGTATTCGTTATTTTTATTAAAAGATTTTAAAAAGTTTCTATCCGACACCGCGCTCGCTAGCGAAACAGCTGACTGACTGAGGGAGGGGTCGCGCCGGTCAAGTCACGTCCCGCGCCTCCCACCCGTGTTGAGACGCAAATTCGTTGCCCTAGTGAAAGGGTGAAGTACTCTAGTGGTAAAATGTAATTTAAAAAACTAAAAAAAGAAGTCGTAATTTTCTATTGATTTTACGTTCAATAAATTACACTAAACCACTGGTTTCAAGGATAACGGTGTTTACCCTAACACCCTGTATGTGTGCTATGACCTTAATGCGGTAGTGGGGCGCTTAATTTTAGATAGGAAAAGCTAGAATACGTTTCTGTGGGATAATTTCCAACATCCACTCGGGCGTAGCTGCGGACAAAAGCTTGTCCATAGTATGAATGGGCCCCTTGGTCTCGTGGTCGCAAGCGCGACTGCTGGCAGTCGGGGTCCTGGTTTCAATTCCCAGGTGTTATTGAGTTTTTACCCGACTACGGCGAAGAAAAAGGAGGGTTATGATTTTGACCGGTATGTATGTATGTATGTATGTTCATCTGTTCCCTTGTATCTTCTAAACCACTCATCACAATTTGACAAATAAGGTATCGTTAGAAGCGTCTTGATTGTCCGCTGGTTATAGGCTATGTGACGTCACATTAAATGGCGCCCTCTAGAGGAAATAAAGTCAGGAACTAAAAAAAAAAAATTGTTTAATAAGCCCTTTCATTTGATACCCAACATAGTACGCTATGTTGGGTATCAAATGAAAGGGCTTAATAAGCACATTTCAAATATATATATATTATAACCCCAAAATAATTTAAAAAAAATTAAGTAATAAAAACTAAAACTACGACTGAAAAGATATAAACAAGACACCACAGACAGACAAATTAAAAATCCGGAGTCACACGTAATCTGTTTGATTTATGCCGCCCTAACACGTGTGACTCCGGATTTTTAATTTGTCTGTCTGTGGTGTCTTGTTTATACCTTTTCAGTCGTAGTTGGGTTTTAGTTTTTATTTCTAAATTTTTTTTTACCATTAGGAATTTCTCAGTAACAGCCCGAAATTCGAAAGTACTTAGGCTGGCCTGAGCCTGATCTCTCTCCAGTCGTATCGGATTGCCGTTCCATCCGACTATGAGAATAAGGGAAGAGTGAGTGTGTGTGTCTGCACACACACTTGCACTATGATATCAACCGCGTAGATAGCTAGTCTGCGCTAAGATTGGCTGTCATGGCTGAAATTCGGTCTGAAGGACTTTGCCTGCCTTGCCTTTTCCCAACTATGTTTGGGTCGGCTTCCAGTCTTATCGGATGAAACTGAATACCAGTATGGAGCGACTGCCTATCTGACCTCCACAACCCAGTAACTGGGAAATACGATACTCCTTGGTAACGTAACATCCACGGACCGACCCGGGCAAGCGTAGCTTAACCTGATAGATCGACCCGTGCGGTTAATGTTATTACTGAGCCACAAGAGGTCTGGTGGCCTATTATTATATAAGAAACAAAGATAAGATAGAATACATTTATGATTCAGGACCGACTAAAAGGCACTCAATATACATAATATACGGCAGATAACAAAATGAAATAAACAAACAAATAAAAAGTGTAAAAGTGTAGTATATTATCAGGGGAGTATGCCTCGTTGCGGGAAAGTCCGAAAGGGATACCGGGACCTTGGCAACAGGCAACTGAAGGAACACGGATGGGTTTTAGTCAGTAAAAGTCTGACACGCCCTTCCGGTCCGCCCAGAGCGGGAGAAGTCATTGGATGATTTCCAAACCTCAAAAAAAAAAGGGGAATGTGCCTCAAGGCTGCGCCAAAAAGGCCCAGTTCAGCAAAAAATGCTAGACAACTAGTGCCTGACTCTGGTTTTCAACCGGACCCGAATTGAATGAGTGATATTTAGGGTTCAGATGCCAAACATTCGGCACAAGAAAAATAATACCTACAAGTTGCACTTTTTTAACAGAAATTTAATAGAATTTGAATAACAATTCTGTAAAATTAAATTATGTCTTTTACTCACTCATGGTCATTTATTTTAGTTAGGTAAATGTAAAACAATTAAATCAGTTCTTCTTATTAGTCTTGAAAATCTCTGCCTATAATTAGACATACTATTACAAAAATGAAATAAACTTAGTATTCTTCTAATAAACATCTGGATTACGATTCGTAAATTGAATTAAAAAAATCACGCCTTTGGTTCACAAACGAAACATTCATTAACTTCAAGTATTTTTTATTACAATTATTTTTTCAACAAAACAAAGGGTATTTTTTTTAACCGAAGTTCGGCTGAACTTCGGCCGAACTTTTCATTTAAACCGAATGTTCGGCCGAGTTCGAATTCGGTTCAAACCACATTCGGCCCATCTCTAGTGATATTTTCAGTTCCAACGAAGTTCCTCATCACTGTATGTGTCGTTGGTGGGGTCCTCGTAAGCATCATCATCGCTCAAGCCGCTTACATCATCTTCCTGAAAAAAAAAGGTAAGTTCCTAAAAATCCATACAGACACACACATAAACTCATTAAAAAACCGGCCAACTGCGTGTCGGTCCACGCACAATGAAGGGTTCCGTAGTTGGGGTGAATTTATCCCAAGAGAAAACTGAACATTGTAGTTGAAAAACATGTTCTCCTACACATTCCAACTGCAAATGCAAGTTTGTATGCACAATATTGAGAGATTTACTATGTTATTTTAAGACCATAGACTTTCTATAAATTTTCCTGTAATCTATGAGTAATGACTAATGAAGCACTCTCTGTATTTTTTTCAAAATTTTGTGGCTCAGTTGTTTTGGAGATAAAGCCTTAGGGTCGTAAACCGTTTTAAACATATTTAAAACGGGTTTTAAACCATTGATTTTGGTTTAAAACGGTTTTTTTACAATTATACACACCGAGTGATCCTATAAGGGTTCCGTTTTTTCCTTTTGAGGTACGGAGCCCTAAAAAAACCCCGACTGCATCAAAAAAGTTCAAAATAAGATCATTTTTAAAACTGTCTGATGCAGTAGCAGAAATCAATTCAGTTTGATCTTTTTAGATCTATATAAAAAAAATCTTAGGGCAGACTTCCTTAACATTTTTTTTTATATTCCAGCTCGAAAACTGATCACACTGAACACTCATAACAACCTATCGAAAAAAACTGAGTCCGCGCCAAATGATACTGGTAAGCTCATCACAGTAATATTATAAATGCGAAGGAATCTCTGCCTGTTTGTTTTTTTCCACAATACTACTAAACCACTGAACAGCTGGTCTATGCTGTTGTGCTATTCTGTAAAAATCTCACTGTGAAAACTTAGGTGAAGTGAGCTTGAAGTGAGCTGTCACTGCCTTAGCATTAGTAGGTATCGATGACACTGACAGCTTACTCCACCTTAGTTCACCTTAATTTTCACAGTGAGGTGGTTACAGAATAGCAATGCTGTAATAACCTCACCGTGAGGACTCCGGTGAAATGAGATGTAAATCCTACTGATTTTGGGGAATGACAGCTCACTTCACCTATGTTTTCACGGTGAGATTTTTACAGAATAGCACTACAGGTTGCGGTCGTAATGAAATTTGAGGACGAGGTACCCTTGGACATCCATATTGGATGTTAAAGGATTATGTGGTTTAAAAACCTACCCTTGACGCAATCGGTCAATCGTCTTTTCTTTTCTACGTCTTAATCTACGGGACAAATGGACGACCTTTTCAAAACTGTATAGCTCTAAGTACAAAAATATCTGCCCATACACTGTTTGTCCACCGCAACGTGAACGGAACGTCAATGGCAAATATACTGTCGCTATTTGGCACCGTCATCTTTTTGTCAGTGAGACGTCCCGTCCACGGTGCGGTGGACAAACGCCCTTACTCTTGGTGTATTCCGAAATAGTCTTCCTTTAATATTTCTTGATTGCAACTATGTATATATTCTGTATGTCTTCAGCGCGCTACTGCTCCAATCCTGGCCAGAAGATGATGAAAGCAACCACCCCGGAGGATGACGATGATAATCGTGATGGTGTCATCTATGAAGCACCGAATATCGAAATATCTGGGAACGGTAAGTGAATCTAACTCGCGCATAACAGCGATCATTACCGCTTTTTTTTTTTGCATTTCTTCTCATAGCTAGTAGCTCCAGTTGATTTATTCTGTTAAAATCTCACAGTGAAAACTTAGGTGAAGTAAGCTGTCAATAGTGTCAATCCCTAGCATCAGCCATCTATTCTGTAAACACCTCACCGTGAAAAGTTAGGTGAAGTGAGCTGTCAATCCCTAGCGTCAGGTGAAGTGACAGCTCACTCTAAGCTCACTTCATCTAAGTTTTTAAGGAGAGATTTTTATAGAATAGCAATGCAGGTGAAATTACATCTCACTTCAAGCTGACTTCACCTTAGTTTTCACGGTTAGATTTTACAAAATAGAACAGCAGTAAGTCTATAATGTTTAAACTCACCAAAGCCAGTCCTCAGTCTTATTCCATAAAAAAATCAGTCGTAGTCAGAAGCCCGAAACTCTGACAACCAGTCTTACCAAGAGGTATCGTAGTACCCAGTTACTGGGTTGTGGAGTTACAGTGCACCTAGCTTCTGACGTTTCATAAGTGCCCAGGTTTATGTGAAATAAAATATTTTGATTTTGATTTTTGAGGTCAGTTATGCAGTCGCTCCATGTAAAATATTGCTATTCAGCTGCATCCGGTTAGACTGGAAGCTGACCCCAACATAGTTGGGAAAAGGCTACGCGGATTGATTGATTCCATAAAAAATCCTTGCTGAAATTGAATCCGCGCAGACAGACGCCACGTGACCCTGGTTGAACAATTTCTATGGAAATTTCATGGAAATTGTTCTACCGTATACGCATCGCGCCGTCGCGTAGTCTCCTTCATGCTATTAATTATCTATTATTTCACTTGCAGTACGAATGCCAATGCAACCACCGCAGCCACCAGCAATAAACACTATGCCTCGTGAGTACTCTTCATTTTGTTTATTTATTACTAGCTGATGCTCGCGGCTTCGCCCGCGTCTTGACAAATGATATAGGTACTAAAACCTTCCTCGAGAACCACTCTATCTATTGGTGAAAACAGCATGAAAATCGGTGCAGTAGTTTTTAAGTTTATCGCGAACAGACAGACGGACAGACAGACGCGGCGGAGGACTTTGTTTTATAATATGTAGTGATAAACAACTTAACACGCGTCCTATTTAAAAGCGAATGTTGCAAGCGAGAAAACGCATTACGGCTAAACGTGTGTAGCATTTTTGTAAAGCGTAGCGCAATGACAATCCAGCTGCATGTCGTTCAGCTGCCTGTTACAAAGTGACATTCTATAAGCGATAACGATGATGGAAAAGGCAAAAATGTATTGGACTGACATAAGCTATCGAAAAGCTAAATGTTAATTTTGTTGAAAGTCGTTGTAGAAATACGAAACGCTTTCGAAGCGATTGTCACTTGTCTAGGCTCTCTGTTATGTAATACAACTAGCGGTTTTGCAAAACAGCGGATTCTACAATCCATCTGCGACAACGTCCCGACATCAATCGTCGGGCACTAACCCACCAGATACGACACCCGTCTGGTCGGGGGATCCTCCCTTTTCTATGGAGGATGAGTGAACTTTACAATCTGTTCCTCATAATATTGGCAACTTTTAACAACTTTTACTATGGGACCAAACATGAAAACTAAATTAGTAGTTCGTACTTACACGCAAGAAAACGAAAGTTCTTATACAATTTATGTTTGTAGGAACACCCAGAGCAGGCCACAACATGAAGATTGGTCCACAAGCGATGCTGGGTGAGTTTCAAAGGCCGAAACTTGGTTAGTATTATCTTTACCGTTTAAAGATCCTTAACCAGTACCTAAACATTAATCAGTTGGAAAAAAAACTACAGTTGCGTACATGATGAATCAGTTGTTTTTAATAACTCTCCTAAAATTTCGAAGATACAATCGAAATTGCTGTATCATGGTAATAGTTTCCGCGTCGATGTCAATTTTTTTTTAGTAGCTTTCTTTTTTCTCTTACAATTAGTAAATTACTGTCGCGGCCAGCAATAAAGGGATTGATGCATGATCATGAAAATGTGGGCCGAGGCGAAGCCGAGGCACACATACGTGACATCAATTCCTGATTGCGGCCAAGACTTGTATAGTACTTTTCTCAAATAATGCCCGGAAATTCAAACAAAGTAAATTAAATAAAAAATCCAGAATCAATGACGAACAACTATAATTTTTCACAGTTCGATCCATTTTTTAAACACGACGGATATGAGATTTCATAGTAATTTATTTGGCCGCTAAACACGCCAAATATGGATTTTCATTGTACCTTTGCTGGCCTCATCGTCATTTGTTTTTGACCCGTACAGCAATTTCGATTTATCTCGAAGAAGGCTGTGAAAATAATGCTCGAATTTCCAAGCATGTTTGAGAAAAATTACATAGCTGTACTTAAAAATAAAGTAACAGTTACACTAATAATTAATAACAACACTTTTACAGGCTACATTTCCCCATTCTTTTTCTTGTCTTCAGGGAAAATTAATTGATTGAGTTCGTTTTTTTTTAGATCGTGAAATCAATGTGGCAAACCGACCTCCATTGCCGTTGCCAACTCAAGGTCACCCTCATCAAGGTCACCCTCATCAAGGTCACCCTCATCAAGGTCACCCTCATCAAGGTCACCCTCATACAGGTCTTCCTTATCCAGGTCATCCTCATAACGATATGTTTCAAGAAGTTTACGAAGGTAAGGCTAATTCTAGATAGAATTACAAAAAAAAAACAACCGACTGTCTTTGCTTTTCAATTTTCGTTTTTTGCCACCGACTTCCGAAATTAAAGTTATTTTTCACTTTTTTAGTGTTTTTTTTTGGAAGTCGGTTGTTTTTTTTTTGTAAAAAGGTTTTATTTTTTTGTTTTGTATTTACCCCATACAAATTAGAATACCACTACCTGTTATGTAAATAACAGTGTAACGAAGTCCCTTATGATGTCGTCTGCATAGACTAAGTGGGAAAAATACGTAATTTTGAAGCTAACTCAAAAACTACGCAAGCATAATTGATAAAATTTATATGGGACCACGTATACCCTTTCGAACTAGAAAGGAATTTTTAAATCGGTTCATAATTGGCGAAAATATTGGATGAATATACACAAAAAAAAAAATTAATACATACAGACGAACATAGAACCTCTTCATTTTTGAAGAAGTCGGTTAAAAATAAAAACCAAATAACACTGCCCGACTTAGCACTAGTGCTTGCGACCACTAGACCAGACAATTACTACATTATATTGATATTTAATTTCATTTTTACCCGACTACGGCGAAGAAAAAAGGAGGGTTATGATTTTGACCGGTATGTATGTATGTATGTATGTTCATCTGTTCCCTCCTATCTTCCAAACCACTTATCACAATTTGACAAATGAGGTATCGTTAGAAGCGTCGTGATTGTCTGCTGGTTATAGGCTATGTGAAGTCACATTAAATTAAAAATGGCGCCCTCTAGAGGACATAAAGTGAGGAACTTAAAAAAAAATATGGTTTAATCGTACCATGTTGGGTATCAAATGAAAGGGCTTAATTTATTTATTTATTTAGATTTACCAACATTTGATTACACCAGTACAATATAATAAATACATAAAAGTTCTTAAAGTAAGTGTAACAAATACTTATAGGTAAATACAGCATTTTCAACTATACCTTACTGTTATATAATATAAGTGCTTAGTAAAACAGTTAATGAGCACATTTCAAAAAGATATATATTATAACCCCAAAAGACTTTAAAAAAAAAACAAGTAATAAAAACTAAAACCCAACTACGACTTAAAAGGTATAAACAAGACACCACAGACAGACAAATTAAAAATCCGGAGTCACACGTAATCTGTTCGATTTATGCCCTAACACGTGTGACTCCGGATTTTTAATTTGTCTGTCTGTGGTGTCTTGTTTATACCTTTTAAGTCGTAGTTGGGTTTTAGTTTTTATTATTTGTTTTTTTTTTAATACATATTATTTACATTGTTCAATATTTTTATAAAAACATTTAAAAAAACATACATAGAAAAATATTAAAAATAGTTGCCCATCGGCATCAGGATCAGGGTCCAAGCAGCCGGTGGTCAGGGCTCTAGCGAGAGGAAACTCCTCACTATGCGTGCCGTGTCCAGGAGTACTGCTTTCTGAATCAAGCCCTTGACCCAGCCGTGCAATGAGAGCCTCCTGAGATGTTGGTTGAGGCTCTTCACTATTAGGCCATTGACAGTAACGATTATCGGTTCAATGATTGCAGAGTCCACGTCCCACATGTCGACAACCTCGTGTGCTAAGTCAAAATACTTGATTTTTTTTGTCTTTCTCAGCTTTCACGAGATTCTCGTCATGAGGAACAGCGATATCAACAATCAGAGTAGGCAATTAAATAATTATATAATATTATTATTATATTTTAATTAAATTGTATTTATTCTTGACCACAGAAATGGAAGCTGAAGAGAACACTTATGAACCACCTCCTGTCATCAACACTATGCCTCGTAAGTAACTAAATTGACTTAAAAACCACCTTTATTGTAGTATACTGATCCACCTGCATACAGTAGTGCAAATCTGTAAAGTTCATTTGGAACCACAATCAAGTGAGCGCAAAAGCGAACAAACAAAAAACTAATAATAAAAAAAAATGTTTTTATTCGCAGTACCTCTGCCAAACTGCGCAGCAGTTGGCAGAAGTAGCTCCTTTTTTAGTTTAGTATATGTAAACATAACACTTTTTCACTTGTATGTACGCTAAACTAAAGCGAACTCTTTTGTTTTTAAAGTAAATCATCGCGGATTCACAACGAGACACCGTTCGAATTTCTAAATGATTTTTAGAGAACAACACTACTACTAGTATCTAATATAATCTAATGTAACTTGCCTTTGTCCCACTGCCCAAGCGTAGCATGCATGACCACGGTAGAATCGGGTTTTGTCGACGGAAGAATAGACAAAATGACAGGTTGGGATTGTTTATATTATGACAAAATGATTGTGATTGGGACCCAATCAATGGTTCTCTTAGCCCATTTGTCATCTGACATGCGGCAGGGCAGACATGTCCGGCCCAGTCCCTCTGCTTAGCGGCTTTCTGGGTAACGTACGGTGATCTTGGTTTTGATGCGCAGTGGTGTGTTCCATATACGGTTTTCGTAATTCGAACCCCCTAGATACATACCCCAAAGATACGCTCCATGCCTCGCCGGCAAACCTCGAGCTTGGACCTCTGCTGAAGTGACGTAGATATAATATATTTAGTAATCTATTCCCCTTACCTATTCCTCAAGATTCATAAGAAAACCCTGTAAGAAATGAAATGAACTCGTTGAGAGGTGAAAGACACTTGTTTCACCTCTCAACGAGGCATCCTCAGGATAACGATTGACCAGTCGCGAACCCAAACACGTGACATGTTGCCGCGCCAAGCGACTCAGAGTCAAGCGCAGAGCTAAGCGGAATAGGTTACTAAATATGTATATCTACGTCTATCGTGAATCAATTAACTATCTGTATTTCTAGTGTATAATGATATACCCTTTATCATTGCAGCTCGGCTCACCATGCCTCCGAAGAAAGTTCCCACAGGCAATCTTTTGGACGTAAAAGAAAATACATTGAAGATGAGACAAGGCAACAAGCCACTAGTCACACCGAAGCCGCAACAGCCTCGACCCAGTAAGTATACTTATTATCATAATTTCTACCTTGTTGGCTACCTTGTTGATCTTTTTGAAGCAATCTATTCGATCCCCAAATGGTTCGTGATATTAGATTTTTCCTAAACTAGCTAATGCCCGCGGCTTTGCCCACATGGGTGTCGGATATTACTAAAACCTTCCTAGAGAACCACTCTATCCATTGGTGAAAACAGCATGAAAATTGGTGCAGTAGTTTTTGAGTTTATCGCGAACAAGACGAGAGACTAAGCGGCGGAGGACTTTGTTTTATAATAATGTAAGGAAGAGCGGAGATGGCTGGGCGGTCGCTGCTGATACTGTCAACAGATCTTATACAAACCAAATGTGACATTGAAGGTCACCGTGTACTCAGACAAAATAACGGCCCGTGACAAGTTCTAACTACTGACAGCTAGCTTGCAGTCAGTTGCGCCAAATTCGCACATGAATATCATTCGTAAAGGCATCTCCTGTCCGATTTGGTTTCGTTTGTGGATAAATTCACAGAGGCGAACGAAAAATCGGAGAACGAAATCGGCGCGGCGGCATCAAAAAATTTTCAGTTACAACCTTATTGGCACAACTTTGTCTTAAAAAAAATCAAGTAACAAAAACTAAAACCCAACTACGACTTAAAAGGTATAAACAAGACACCACAGACAGACAATTTAAAAATCCGGAGTCACACGTGTTAGGGCATAAATCGAACAGATTACGTGTGACTCCGGCTTTTTAAATTGTCTGTCTGTGGTGTCTTGTTTATACCTTTTAAGTCGTAGTTGGGTTTTAGTTTTTGTTACTTGATTTTTTTTTTAATTCTTTTGGGGTTATAATATATATATTTTTGAAATGTGCTCATTAAGCCCTTTCATTTGATACCCAACATGGTACGATTAAACCATTTTTTTTTTTAAGTTCCTCACTTTATGTCCTCTATAGGGCGCCATTTAATGTGACTTCACATAGCCTATAAACCAGCGGACAATCACGACGCTTCTAACGATACCTCATTTGTCAAATTGTGATAAGTGGTTTGGAAGATAGGAGGGAACAGATGAACATACACACATACATACATACATACATACATACATACATACCGGTCAAAATCATAACCCTCCTTTTTTCTTCGCCGTAGTCGGGTAATAACCCTCCTTTTTTCTTCGCCGTAGTCGGGTAATAAAATAGCAATTGAAAGTATATCGAAGACTTCAAACACCGGGCAATAAGGGCGCACCCTACCTCAGATTTTATCCCGTTCGCACCATACGACTCGCGACCTGAGTGAGAACAAGACGGAGTAGGGCGCTAGCGGCTCTGAAGCGTCGAAAAGTTTAGGTAATTGCTTTTTACGGGGAAAATAATGGTAATTAAAAAAAAATGACACACATAAGACCTGCTTTATAGTTAGTTCAGTTATCATGCAAAGTTTCATTATCTAATTTGAAGTATTTTTAGCGGTTTATAAGTCTGTGCAGAGGTAACTTTGGTTTATTTTTCTATTGAGAAAATTTTATGTAATCGTGTTTTCGCCTCACATAAGACCTAGCATCAATCCTCAACTTTAACATATATTTATTTCAAAATTAATGCTGCAGTATTTTCGGCATAACAGAGGATCATGCTAAGCAATTTGTGATTGGGTGCGCCCTTAATCAAGTTTTGTTCAAACATTCGAAATTCGAAGTTATCTCGTTGTGAATCCGCGATGATTTACTTTAAAAACAAATGAGTTCGCTTTCGAATTGTGTGCGCTCACTTGAGTGAGGTGAGCAGTGAATTTTACAGAATAGCACATTTCTGAAATTAAACTTTTCTTTCACAGATATCATGACTGCCAATGAGTTCGAACAGCGTCTCAGGAGGAGAAACAACGGTAAGTATTCTTTGTCAATTTAAAGTTCCTTCATTTGTTTTTGCCCTCAGCTTCGTTTTCATTCAATCCCTACTATGATGGGTATCTTCCATCTATCTATTGTATCTTCCATCTGTTCCTATATTCAGCATTTTATCTTGTGCTTTATCCGGCAGATAATCAATAGAAGTAGTCTCTTCAACTATTAATAAGCTGGCCATTCTGATTACGTCAACCACCATGCCTATACTCCATTTGAAATAAGATTAGACGTTTAAATAAACCTTTTTTACTGTCCGTTCAACCGATTTTGACTTCTATTGCGTTGGTCGCATGACAAATGGCAGCTGCAGTAGACAGTTGGTATTGTGTAACCTTTTTTGCTTTTAATGCCATCCTTATGCCTACGGTATAGAAGTCAAAATCGGTTGAACGGACTGTATAAAGGTTTGTTTCAATGTCTAATCTTATTTCAAATGGGGTATAGGTTTGTTAAAACAAACCTATTTTTAATTATATTCATATTTCACAGATACCATGACAAAACCCAATCCAGGAAACAACATGTCGCCAATGCACCAAGAGCAGGCCATGAGGAGGAGGCTTAACAGTAAGCAATATTAAATAACACTATCCAATCTCATTGGGTCTTATATGTTCGAGCCGTTTGGGGTTGAAATCTGGGGCCATGTAGTCTGAGTACTCATTTAGTCTATCAAGATATCACCAAGCGGTTGGTGGACTCTTCACGTAACCAGAGGGCTAGCCTATTTTTCGGCCAAAGAATCAGAATTGCCATACAACGTGGCTATACTGCCAGCCTTTTGGGCACTTTTCCTGCTGACAGCGATGCGGACGAATTTTTGATGCACTATAGTGATTACCCCCCGCCCCCCCCCCCCCAAAACGACCCTCAGAAACGACGTAATGAAGCCACTTCCCGTTTTTAATGAATACCTAAATAAAGGGCCCTCTTGCCTGAGCCGAGCGTGGAAATCCAAACTACGTCACAGACCAAGACAGAGCGCTGCGAACAATGCAGTGAAGCATGCCAAAACTACACTACCGCTGTGCGTGCACGCACATAATTATTTACAATCAAACTACACCTCACTAAGTGCACACATGTTTACGAAACTGGCCTCACGTCACAGTTGACAGCGCTCTGTCTTGTTTTTTTATTTGGTCTGAGTACTGCTCACTGTAGTTTAGAAATTCATTTAGGAGTCGTCTAGTGTTAGTATAAACAGGCATAATCCCTACGTACCGTTGCATATGCTATACATTCTATTAAACTACGGTTTCTTAGAAGAGCGGTGGCCGCCACATAACGGCCGCAGTGACGATTGTCATAAAAAGTATGATGGCAGCGGGGTTTCACATAACGGCATCAAGCAAACATTCTTTATGAAAACACACCAACTTACTTTCATGACGTTTCAGTGACAGTCATTCATCACCGCTCTTCTAGTAAACCGTACTGTCAATGACGTCATCGGACCATTCTACCGTGCGTCATCCTTATGACGATGATGCTCATTCCTTGTCTGTACGAGGCAAGTCCTTGGTTTACATTGAGACAACGATGAAAGAGGAATTGTATGACAATGTACGACTTTGCTGAAGAATTCTTAATTTCTTTAGCAGGTGATGGCCAGACCAACGAACTTGAAGAAGCTTTAAGGAGGAGAAATAATGGTAAGAATACTTCTTATACAAGTCTTAATACTCACCCACACCTACCCATCCACTACCCACTTGTATAATCATCACTAGCTTTAAAAACGGTGAAGGAAAACATCGTGAGGAAACCGGCATGCCTTTTTTTTTGTTTTTTGAAGGTCGGAAATCATCAAATGACTTCTCCCGCTCTGGGCGGAGCGGGAGGGCGTGTCAGACTTTCACTGACTAAAAACCACCCATGTTCCTTCAGTTGCCTATTGCCAAGGTCCCGGTATCCCTTTCGAACTTTCCCGCAACCCTGGAAACCGCATGCCTGAGAGATAGTTCTTGACGCATATCAATCCAAGTTAGAGGCCCATGAGCGGCATAAAAACTCTGCAAAACCAGAAGCCCTAAACAAAGTGACATTCTATCACCGATAACGATGATAGAAAAGGCAAAAATGTATAGGACTGACATAAGCTATCGAAAAGCTTATGTCAATCCTGTTGAAAGTCGTTCTAGAAATACGAAACGCTTTCGAAGCGATTGTCACTTGTAACAGCACGAAAAAGAAAAGGACAACTACACAGCCTGGGTTTAAACCAAGGTAAAACATGTTCTCTGCATGTTTTGTCCATCGTTTCCTGTTTTTGTTTATCGTTTACACTTGAAACAAGACTAAAAAACTAGTAGATTTGTCAAAAAGGTGAAAAAAATATGTCTGAAACAATATCTCTCAGTCGCGGGCATTTATCGCGATTTTTGAAAACCGTTTTCCTGTAGCTACAATGGTCAAGGTACTGACCTTACTGTCCCATCGCAAAAATTCTGTATAGATAATGTTCACATTATATTATGCAACGCTTACTTAGCCAAAGTAAAACGTCAGGAAAGCCTGCGAAATTTTCTCACGTTTGTAGTGGTATGTAACCCACACATGCAGACGAACTTGTAAACTCAAGTGCCTGTGACGTCACACGAATCACACGTCCCTTACAGGTCAGTATCAGGTTGTATATTGATCTAAATATGATTCGCAGCCGTATCAATTTTTTTTTTAAGAATTATTATCTTAGTAAAAATCATCAATACACGTCTCTAAGTTCACTTAATCCTATTGAATGACTATTTCATGAAATTATGACATTTTAGAATTGTTCTAACTTAAGGAGTATAGGTACTCCTTAAGTTGCTGATTCTAATGATTATAATTCTGTAAAGCCATATTTGTTACGATCGCGAATCATACATTTTAATCAACATACAACCTGACACGGTGACCTGCAACTTGCAAAAAACTTTGAATTTCGCGGGCTACCATCGCGCCTCTCTTATCTCCCATAATATGTCGCTCATTTGTCGCAATTTGTCGCCAAATATCAGAATTTTTCGCTCACGGGTTCAAAAGATATAATGAATTCAATACGATATCATAGTCCAAGAGCTAGATCTTACGCGTAAACTCTTCGATCTAGCTCTTGGACTATACCTTAAAAATTGAACTCATTATATCTTCTAGACTAAGACCCGAATAAATCTGTGACTTGGCGACAATGCAACAAATTAGCAACAAATTATGGGAGAAAACAGATCTTCGCTAGGTGCCCTAGTTTTTGAGATATAAATGTAGCCCTGCTGTGGAGACTCTCTCCAGATTGGCCACCTATAAACCCTTATATCTTTTGAACCAGTGACCGATAAATTCTGATATTTGGCGACAAATTTCGGCTAATTAGCGACTAATTTTTTGTGTAATTAAAATAAAAATCCTTGATGGTGGCCCTGCCAGAGTCAGTGACACGAATCTTGCCCTTGGCATCCCAAATAATATCATGATTTCTTTTTCTTTACAGTTATGCAGGTGCCAATTGCGACAATTCCTGATCCTTCTTCGAGAGTATCACCGAAACCCAGTGAGTACTCATTTGTTTTCTTAAGTATCATCATCTGCCTAGCCTTTTCCCAACTATGTTGGGGTCGGCTTCCAGTCTAACCGATGCAGCTGAATACCAGTATTTTACAAGGAGCGACTGCCTATCTGACCTCCACAACCCAGTAACTGGATAATACGATACCCCTTGGAAAGACTGGATGTCAGACTTTCGAGCTTCTGACGACCCGTAACGACTGTCAAAGATCCACAAATGACAGCCAGGACCAACGGCTTAACGTGCTTTCCTAGGCACGGAGGAGTCTCGGTACGTAAAGATGGTCACCTATCCACGGACCAAACCCGGCAAGAATAACTTAAACATGATAGATCGACTCGTGCGGCTGTTATTGCTTAGCCACGTAAAATACTGGTATTCAGCTGCATCCGTTAGACTGAAAGCCGACCCCAACATAGTTGGGAAAAGGCTGACTCCTCTGTGTCACGTTAATATAATTTTCAAATTATATTTTTGAGTTACATCTCTAATTAAACTTGTTTTGATCCAGGACCACCACCTGCAGTTAAATCGAAGCCGAGGGGACCCCCAGTCCCTCAGCCAGTGCAAGAAGGTAAAATATTATCACCTTATTAAGAGAAGCTTTGCATAAGGTGTATCTATACATACAGGAAATATTTAAAGAGGTCATTGTACCCATCATTATGAACAACTTTTACTATAGGACCAAATTAGAAATGACGAAAAAAAAATCTGCTGTTTCCTACATTTACTGGATCGCACATACTCAGCAGTAACTGTAACTTAAACACAGTAACTTAAATGCGAAAGTATCTTTAGGAGTATGAGGAACAGGGTGTAAAGTTCACTCATCCACCATAAAAAAGGGAGGATCCTCCGACCAGATACCTGGGTGTTGTGTCTGGCGGGCAACTGCCTGACGATTGATGTTGTTTTTATCCATCGCGCGGTAAACTCTAATTGCGCGATGTAGGATTTGTGTGACGTCAGGATTTTTGTGTGACGTCAGGTCTTTGATGCGTAGTTCGCATGTGGCGATGTAGATGCCGCCTTATCTGTTTGTGTGTTACATTTTCACGCCATAGCGGCCGAACAGATTTCGATGAAATTCTGCACACAGTTAAACCTGGTTTGGAACATAGGATACTTATTATACCGGTAGTGCGTTGTCGTGGGATAATACACGAGCGAGCCGAGGACAAAAGCAAGTCATAAATAATTTACTTAAATATAAAATTTACTGTTTCAGAAATATATTACAACGAAAATCAAGCATCTTCAGATGAAGAATGGACGTACGAGCCTTTGAAGCCTTTGAACAGTTATGAAAAAAACATATACAATGTATAATTTACCTTGTTTTAGGGAAAATAGGGTTTAAATTTGAATATTAAAGGAGGCTTGTTATATAGCATGTACCTCTTCCACTGCACTCACCTTTTCTTGGCGATTCAGAGTACAGTTTACAAGTCCAGTCCACGTTTCCTGTCATAATACGTAAGCGAAGATCGACAAAGGGTGATAACAAGGTACTTTTGGCGCGTCGCCAATATCAGAAGAACACCGCCATCTTGTTTTTCAATACATTACCACCAGTTGGCGCCACTTTGACAAGAGGTCATCCATTTCGACAATGAACATATAATAGTTATTATTAATATGATGACGTTCATCATGCGTTTCATTCATTCGTTTATCATTCTGTCACGACTAAAAAAAATACAGGAGCTTTGACACTTTTGTCAAGACCTGAGGCCCTAGACAAAGTGACATTCTATCAGCGATATCGGTGATGGAAAAGGCAAAAATGTATAGGACTGACATAAGCTATCGAAAAGCTTATGTCAATCTTGTTGAAAGTCGTTGTAGAAATACGAAACGCTTTCGAAGCGATTGTCACTTGTCTAGGCCCTCTGACGTCTAAGTGCTGCCACCTGGTGAACTTCATTACAGAAAATCCACATTATTACCGACGTTTATCGATACAAGGTTCTATTGGTGCGAGGCCAAAATCAGAACTAACAGTGCCATCTTGTTTTTCAATACATTTCACAAAACCAGTTGCACAAAAACATTCGAGCGTCAAAGGTCCTTGTAGCAGTAATATGTTTAAGATAATGTCAGTCACTCATTCACTCTCAAAATGTATGTACGTACAGTTTGTAAACACATATACTCTAAGGTCGCATGTCCACTAACGACCAAACCTCTGCGAGAAAAGCATGTTTCAGGTAGAAGAATCCATTTTGAAACATATGTTCTTTCCAAAACCATCTCCGTATATATATAACCATAGCATAAATAACATATCCTCACGCCTGTAATTCCGAAGAGTTAGGCAGACGTACACCCTCATTTCGCCAGTTATGTTTAAGTCCCAGCGAGCCTATTGCCATCAACCGGGCACAAGTCCTCCGGGCTGCTACTGAGAAATTCCTAATGGAAAAACTCAATAACACTTTGCCCGACCTGGGAATCGAACCCAAACCTAACTCTCCCGAACCTAAATTCAACAAAATAAAAAATATTGAATTATGGAGAAAATGGAACTGCAAGCTGCAGTCTACATTTTTGAAAGTCGTTTTTCTGACAGGCCATCTCAAAACTCACGATCATTTTGTCGCATGTGAAAATACGACCTTATGGAATTTGCGATAAAAATATACCATCGATTTATTACTTTTAAGTTGGAAGTTAGGCAATACATATTTTTTTACTAAAACTACGGTTTCCCAGAAGAGCGGTGGCCATCATAACAATCTGTCATTTTCAACAGTATTTGACATTCAATCAATCAATCTGCCCAGCCTTTTCTAATTATATTGGGGTCGGCTTCCAGTCTAACCGAATGCAGCAGCTGAATACCAGTATTTGACATGCTAAAAAATGCACTGTATTTTGACAAAAATGTACTGTACTTGGCCAAAAATGCTCTGTATTTGGATAAAAATGCTCTGTATTTGGACAAAAATGCTCTGTATTTGGACAAAAATGCAATGCTATGTATTTGGACAGCCGTTATTATTGTGACAGTTCACCGCTTTCTTAGGACTTCTTTTTTTGTAAATTCACAAGGTTTATGAAGTATTGTTTAAAGCATTTCAAAATTAATTTATTTTCACGATTAAGTCAATTTATAGTCAAGTCTATTTATTAATCTCAGTAATTTGACATTTCAGTTGTTTGTTTTTTCAATTTGGAGTTTGACATTTGCTCCTGTCAAATTAGTCTACGAAATTAACTGTTACGACTTTAATTTAGGTTACATATTATAAGATTCTATTTCGACATCATCATTCAGTATTAAGCAAATAAAAATGTAAGATATTATATGTAAATAGTTTATTTGTAACATTTAATTGTATTTTGTAAGTACTTAGTTGTGAAGTAAAAATTATAAAGACATGACTTTAATTAATTAAATATACAGGGTGTACCAGAAAGGTATAGTCAAATTACAGGGTGTAGTACAGAGTACGGACTATCAAACTCAACAATTTTCTCCATGGGACCAACATCGTATTTAGGAAAAACTAATCTGCCGTCTCATATATTCCGATCGAGTAGGTATTGTAGTTTTGTATGGGACAGTTGACACACCCTTCTGTTACACCCTGTATAAATTGGTATTTTATGTGAATAGGTCAAAATTGTATTATTAATTTATTACTAAGATGAAAAATTTAATAAAAAGATTGACTTTAGGTCTTTTCTTTTATTTTTCACTTATTTTTGTCTTTATTGTCCTTATCTACGACTGAACTACCTAAACTGAGTTACTTCAGGCAACCCCTGTAGTGGTATTCTGTTATTATACTATACAGGGTAATACAGCGAAAAATAAATTTTCGACTAACAAATCGAATCGATCACAGTTCGAACTATAAATTGTATTTTATACCATTAATATTTCGTAAATAGTTTAGTATTAATGAAACAATCAAAGAAAATCTATAATAACATATAAATATTTTATTTTCTACCTTATTATTAATTATTTACAATTTATTTACACATTTAGGTTGAGAAGGCCGGATAACAGTCCGCCATACAAAAAAAAAAATGTACCGTGAGTGTCCACGTTATGGCTCCGTAGGTCATGACAGGCAGGACGCACTGATTGAAGACTTTAGTTTTTACGCTCTGCGGAATATGTGACGAGAAGACTCGACGGAGCTTCCCGAAATCTGCCCAGCACGGCTGAATTCTTCTGTTAGCCTCCAACGGTTATGAAGTCAATAAATCACGCCTAGCCTTTTTCCAATTAAGTCGGGAGGCGGCTGTATACCAGTATTTTACATGGAGTAACTGCCTATCTCAACTCTCAACAACACAGTTACTGGGTAACAGGATACCCCTTGGATAGACTGGTTGTCCGACTTTTGGGCTTCTGACTACCTGTAACGACTGACGATCTACTAATGACAGCCGGTACCATCGGGTTAACGTGCTTTCCGAGGCACGGAGGGATCTTGGTATGTTGGATCACGAACCTTCGATCACTCGTGCGGCTGCTATTATTTAGCCACGAGGCCCACGAACAATTATGAAGTATACCTAATTAATTAATTAATTTTCTACATATTATCATAAGGTGTATCAGAAAATGTATTGAGGTATTTACTCGCTGGCTGCAATTCCTCATACTGCCAATCAACATCGGACAATCGTGACTCTGTGAAAAGAATACAGTTTGTTATTACAACGCCAGAAGGTCAGTTGTTGAAAATTTCTTTCTTTATTTAGTTTGTTTTAGTAAAATGGAGCAACACCAAAACGTGACACAAGGCTTTAGATTGATAAATGACATGTGGCGTCACGAAGCTTATGACTCTCCTCCCACTTGCCAAACAATGACACTTTAGGGGTATGAGGAACAGGGTGTAAAGTTCACTCATACTCCATAGAAAAGGGAGGATCCTCCGTCCAGACGGGTGTTGTGTCTGGCGGGCAACTTCCCTACGATCGATGTTGGGTTCTTGTATATAAAATATACTAAACTTTAATTGCGCGATGCAAGATTTATGTGACGTCAGGATTATTGTCAGATCTTTGATGCGTAGTTCGCATGTGGCGATGTAAATACGGCGGTATCTACATCGCCACGAATCACACTTTGCTTACGCCCCTTACCAGAAGGTAAAGGCCATAAGCAAAGTCTATGGGAGGGCCAAGACAAGTAACAATCGCTTCGAAAGCGTTTCGTATTTCTACAACGACTTTCAACGGGATTGACATAAGCTTTTCGATCGCTTATGTCAGTCCTATAGATTTTTGCCTTTTCCATCATCGTTATCGTTGATAGAATGTCACTTTATCTAGGGCCTCAGAGCCAAGTGTTGTAGAAGCCTTCTTCTAGATGCTTAGTTTTGTAGCTTAGCTTCACCGCACATCTCAGGGGGCCTACCACCACCGCTTACAGCAGTATTGTTTTAATCTTACTTCAGTGGGGGAAAGAGATGGAGCTATACGTCCTGTAGAGCTTCATCTCTTTCCTATACTGAAGTAATATTATTAAGGGTACGAGCCTGGTATCCGACATGGTGCAGGCGGTGGTAATACAGGCATATTTTTGGGATGCAGAGGCGGAGCTGGTTCTGCAAATATAAAATAATTTTCCTTATTTACTTAAACCAAGTATTGATAATAAATGAACATTATTATGCATTGACGCTTCTAATGACGCAAATCAACTGACGGGAAAATAATAAATATTCATTTTCATTGTTTTAAAGCAGTCACTAAGCATGTAGGTACTATCTGCCTAGCTTTTTGCAACTATGTTGGGGTCGGCTTCCAGTCTTACCGGATGCAGCTGAATACCAGAGTTTTACATGGAGCGACTGCCTATCTGACCTCCACAACCCAGTCACTGGGTAACACGATACCCCTTGGTAAGACTGGTTGTCAGACTTTTGGACTTCTGACGACCCGTAACAACTGTCAAAGATCCATAAATGACAGCCGGGACCAAGGAGTCTCGGTATGTAAAGATGGTCACCCATCCACGGACCAACCCCGGTAAACGTAGCTTAACCTGATGGACCGACCCGTGCGGCTGTTATTACTTAGCCACGAGCTCCTCAACTTTATGTCTTTGTATTGCAGTTATTTTTCAAAAAAAAAAAGAAATTTGTATACATGTTTGGTAAAAGTCGTGAACGCAGTATAGGTACCTTTTCTGTGTGCAGGGTGAAATGCTGGGGCCTTCTCCGGTTG
Source organism: Lithophane semibrunnea (assembly GCA_947363905.1). Taxonomy (NCBI): domain Eukaryota; kingdom Metazoa; phylum Arthropoda; class Insecta; order Lepidoptera; family Noctuidae; genus Lithophane; species Lithophane semibrunnea. The sequence goes on along the minus strand of OX376213.1, from coordinate 5,181,064 downwards.
CGGCGATGACGGTGAACGTGGTAAAGGTTCTGCAATAATAACTTTGTATTTCTAACATTATATAGAGAAAAGATTTGTATGTTTGTTTGTAATGACTAAACTCAAAATAATAGACCGATTTAAAAAATTCTTCGACCAATATAATGCTATACATATACCTGAGTACAGTGGCTATGATTTCTACAGATATAACGCGGGCAAAGCCACTGGCGGAAGCTAGTAATTAATAACATGGATACACTTACTTGGAACCTTACAAGATTTAGAAGCAGTAACTGCTTTTGGAGGTAATTGAGCAAGCTTAGCTGAAAAAAAAACATAAATTAATGTCATCCCACTATCCCTACTCATCAACATCTGCCTAGACTTTTTCCAACTATCTTGTGGTCGGCTTCCACTCTAACCGGATGCAGCTGAATACAGGTATTTTACATGGAGTGACAGCCTATCTGACTTCCACAACCCAGTAACTGGGTAATACGATACTCCTTGGTAAGACAGGTTGTCAGACTTTCGGACTTCTGACGACCCGTAACGACTGTCAAAGATCCATAAATGACAGCCGGGACCAAGGAGTCTCGGTATGTAAAGATGGTCACCCATCCACGGTACCTTCCATTTGTCTCCGGGCAAAACCAGGAGTCCTCAGTTCTTCTTCCGAATTATTTAATGGTTTATTTCTCTGTGACTGCTTTGGTACTAATGGACCTGCAAATAAATATTTATGTAAAAAGATAGGTAAATAAGTATTATGTAGCTACAGAGCGATATTTCATAATTCCACTCAGTATGTAATACTGACAAATAAATCAAACAAAACAGCGAAATATTTGTCAGTTTTTCCCCAAATTTTGCCAGTTAATTCTCATAATGGACACATGGACCCATGGACACAATGGTCCCGTGAACACCTGCAGGCGTAGCATGGCGTTTTCTATCTCTACGAAGAATAGACATAGCTTTTTCTATACAAAGTGACAGTTCATTTCTTCATTTTTGACATCGCACCGTAGAAATCTTTCTACAATCTGTCATTTTGTCTTTCATTTCTAACGATCTTTGTCTAGGTCTTTTTCTATGTAGACAATTTCGGAAGAAAGTTTTCTGTCCTTACTGTCAAAATCACACTGACAACCGATAAATCCTATGAAAAAACCGACAAAACAAAGAATTCTGAGTTGAATTACGTAAAAAGTGCTGTTGACTCTTTCTAATTTGCTGCCGTCGTACTGTCTACAGGAAACGTCATTTTTGTCTACTCTTCCGTCGACAAAACGATGCTCATGCTACGCCTGATGGAACCATGGACACATGGACCCATAGATTGGATGGATGGGATTGATGGACCTTTTCCAAGGAACCTATACCACAACCCAAACCAATTCAATTAATGTAAAGGGAACAAAATAAAATTACTCATATATGATGTGCGCCCTTCAGGGCAATCGTTCCATTTCTAGCTGACAGTTGCTTCTTGACAACTGTCATTGAATCGACATCCGACCACTAGACCAATGAGTCACTAATTTATGAGTCATGTTCTTGTCCCACTGCTGGGCAAAGGCCCCTTCTCATAAAGAGAAGGCACGAGCGATCATTGATCACCACCCTTGCTCGGGTTGGCCATTTAAATTATAGATTTATATTCAAACCTTCTTGTCTCCGGGGGACACCAGGACTCCTGAGTTCTTCGTGAGAATCTAATGCCTTATTTCTATAGGGACCTGAAAATTTAAGTTTTTTAAGTAAAAACTTCTTTAGGCGCGTTGAGCACTTTTTGGGTGAACAAAAATCATGGAACTCGTGTCATCGTCACGCTTGAATTACATTGAGGTTACGCATTGTTGCTTTGTTTGTCACTTCTATTGGCAGTCCCCAAACATTGCCCCGCATTTTTTTTTTATGGCATCACTTCTGTGAGTTTCCATTATGGCCTGTTGCAAAAGTATCTGATAATGCAAACAAATGAATTAGAAAACGAACATGTGGATGCAAATTTGTAGTGTTACTAACAATTTGAGGGCTGTGAATATTTTAATTCTTATTTTAAATCACCTTATAGAAGTGTTTCATTTGACAATAAAATCGACGTTAATTTAATAACCTCAATTTTCTTCGATGATTTTTTAATAACAATTGATTAATGAAAAAGTGGTGAGACCCTTCTAAGTACAGATTTTACAAATTCTAAATATAGAATTTTACCTGAACAGGTTTGTTTACACTTTTAACGTATACTTTTGGAATAGACTATAGTTAATTTAATTTGATGTTGGTGACCTTGACCTTGACTCATATGTTCAATGGAATTTATCTAAGTATTAAAACGACAATAACTTGTTTATTAAGGCTATCTAAGTAATTTTATCTACACCCATGCTATAAATCCTCTATAAAAGTTTCAGAAATAGTTCGCTTATTGCCAACATTAAAACAACCAGTGTCATAGTAACCATTATATCATCCAAACGGGTGTTACTACATTTCATAATGCAACTCATTTCAAAATAAGAACGCTGTCATGCAGGCGAGTTTCACTAACAAAGCACAGTCATTAACCGACTTCTTCAAAAAAGCCAATTATGAATCGATTTTAATGATTCTTTTTTTGTTTGGTAGGTCACGCTTCAGAGGTGGTCCCATATAAATTTTATTAATTTTGCTTGCGTAGTTTTTGAGTTAGCTTCAATAATTACGTATTTTTCCCACTTTGCGTATCTTAGATATCTTAGTCTTTATTTACATGGCAGATAACGGTATACGAATTTGTGTGGGGTAGGTACCACATCTAAAAAGTGAAAAATAAAAACTTTTTACAAAACAAAAAAAAAACCGACTTCACAAAAAAGTGAAAAATAACTTTAATTTCGGAAGTCGGTGGCAAAAAACGAAAATTGAATAGCAAAGACACCGACTTCCGAAATTAAAGTTATTTTTCACTTTTTTGTGAAGTCGGTTGTTATTTTTTGTAATTAAAAAAAAAACTTCTAGTTTATTCGAATTCTAGAAATTCGAATTCACGTGCCTTGTATCCCGCCATTTTTGTTCAATATTAGTATTGCAAAGAACCTTTTATAGAGGATTCATAACATGGGTGTAGATAAAGTCCTGTATGCAACTGTAAATAATTAGGTATTAAAACACTCATGTGATACTATTATCAAACCAACATTCGTGTTATAATACCCCTTATTATATATCAGTTGCATAAATAACTAATAAAATTGAGAAGTATTGATGGAGTTCGGATCTACATGAGCACCTTCCATTTGCCGCCGGGGAAAACCAGGACTCCTAAGGTCTTCGTGAGAACGATCGAATTGCTTATTCCTGTATGTCTGCCTTGGTACCAAATCTGAAAGTAAAAGTTTAATAGCTATATACAACATTATTTTTTGTTTACATATGCTAAACCCCAAAAGGGGTCATTGTACTCACCATTTTGAACAACTTTTTCTATGGGAACAAGCTTGACATCGCGAAAAAAAATCAGCTGTTCCATACATTTTGTCGATTTAAGTGAACACAAATGTATGGAACAGCTGATTTTTTTTTTCGCGATTTAAGGTTGGACCCATAATAAAAGTTGTTCATAATGATGGGCACAATGACTCCTTAAGAGGTTGTTGGTGTTTTACCGATAACCCTGTATACAGCAGGCGTAGCATGAGCACCGTTTTGTCGACGGAAGAGTAGACAAAAATGACGTTCCCTGTAGACAGTCTACTGTCTACAGGGAACGTCATTTTTGTCTACTACTACAGAACGAGACGGCAGCAAAATAGAAAGAGTCAACTGCACTTTTTACGAAATTCACTCTTTTACATAATTCGACTCAGAATTCTTTGTTTTATAATAGGATTTATCGGTTGTCAGTGTGATTTTGACAGTAAAGATAGAAAACTTTCTTCCGAAATAGTCTACATATAAAAAGACCTAGACAAAGATCGTTAGAAATGAAAGACAAAATGACAGATTGTAGAAAGATTTCTACGGTGGATGTCAAAAATGAAGAAACGAACTGTCACTTTGTATAGAAAAAGCTATGTCTATTCTTCGTAGAGATAGAAAGCGCCATGCTACGCCTGCAGGATGTAAGGATAAACACTCTTGTCACTCAAACCATGTTGACTTAAATACGTTTTTTTTTTTTAATGACCGAAAACAGCAAAAGAAAACGTTATTTTCATTAAAAGATTTTAAAAAGTTTCTATCCGACACCGTGCTCGCTAGCGAACAGCTGACTGACTGAAGGAGACCCCGGAGAGCGGCCGGTCAGGTCATGTCCCGCACCCCCCGCCTGTGTTGAGACGCAAGTTCGTTGCCCTAGCGCATAGTGCAACAAACTTGCGTATCTTGCGGTAAAATGTAGATTAAAAAAAAAGAAGTTGTAATTTTCCATTAATTTTACGTTCAATAAATGAAACCAAACCACTGGTTGCAAGGATAACGGTGTTTACCCTAACACCCTGTAGGATAACAGTATCTGACCGTGAAGTTTCACTAGTTAATTTTATTTGACCTTAAAAATCCACATTTCGGGCCTCGCCGCTAAATAATAACACGAAGGGGTCGAACGAAAGTTAAGTGACTCTTGTCAAGGTCGGACCGTGAATGGGTGACCGTCCATAACATTACGTGACCCCTCCGTGTCTCAGAATGCACTTTAAGGGGGATGCGCTCAGGTAGCCCGCGAAATTCAAATTTTCTTACGTTTTTCCAATTTGCAGGTCAGTGTCAGGTTGTATGTTGATTAAAAATATGATTCGCGTCAGTAACAAATGTGGCTTTACAGAATTATAATCATTAGAATGATTTCATGAAATAGTCATTCAATACACTTGTATGAACTTAGAGAGTCGAACTGCTGATTCTAATGCTTATAAGCATTAGAATCAGCAGTTCGACTCTGTAAATTCATGTTTGTTACGGTTGCGAATCATATGCCAATCAAAATAAAACCTGATACTAACCTGCAAATTGCAAAAAACTTAAGAAAATTTGAATTTCGCGGGGTACCCTGAAGCTTTCGCTTTAAGGGTGCACCCTACCTCAGATTTTATCCCGCTCGCACCTTACTACTCGCGACCTGAGTGAGAACGAGACGGAGTGGGGCGCTAGCGGCTCTAAAGCGTCGAAAAGTTTAGGTAATTGCTTTTTACGTTGAAAGTAATGGTAATTAAAAAAAAATGACACACATAAGACCTGCATAATTAGTTCAGTTATCATGCAAAGTTTCATGATCTAATTTGAAGTATTTTTTGAATACCAGCGGTTTATAATTCTGTGCAGAGGTAACTTTGATTTTTTTTTCTATAGAGAAAATTTTATGTAATCGTGTTTTCGCCTTACATAAGACCTAGCATCAATCCTCAACTTTAACATATACTTATTTCAAAATTAATGCTGCAGTATTTTCGGCAGAACAGAGGATCATGCTAAGCAATTTGTGATTGGAGTGCGCCCTTAAGCCGTTGGTCCCGGCTCTCATTTGTAGATCTTTGACAGGTAACACAGGTAGTCAGAAGTCTAAAAGCCTGGACAACCAGTCTTACAAAGACGTAGCGTGTTTCCCAATAACTGAGTTGTGTTGGTCAGATAGACGGTCGCTCCATGTAAAATACTGGTGTACAGCCGCATCCGGTCAGACTGGAAGCTGACCCATATAAGTAACTGAGTTGCGAAGGTCAGATAGACAGTCGCTCCATGTAAAGTACTGGTGTTCAGCTGCATCCGGTCAGACTGGAAGCTGACCAACATACTTGATGCTTACCTTCCTTACGTTTTCGGGGAAAACCAGGGCTCCTGATGTCTTCGTCTGAATGATCTAATATTTTATTCCTGTATGACTGCTTTTGTGCCAAAGGACCTGCAAATACATAATAAATACAGTATGTTAACTAACAAAGGGCGTTCCCGTTAACCTGCAATAGTATAGCGTCTATACATGCAAAAAAAAAAATTACCATTAAAAAAAAATGTTTTTTTTTGTTTTTGTATAGTAAAATATTCACAAAAAATATTAAATTGTTACGGAAAATAAACCCTCTGTGCACGCCCACTTGTCACACTTGTTTTTCTACGTTGAAATACAAGTTTGCGTGTACAGAGAGTTTCTTTTACGTTTAAATTTAATCGTTTTGTGAACATTTCACGACACAAATAGCATTTTTAGCATGTATACACGCTATACTATTGCAGGTTAACGGGAACGCCCTTTGTTAGTTAACATACTGTATAAAATGCCTTGTTGGTCTAGAAGTCGCAAGCGCTATTGCTAAGCATGAGGTCCTGGTTTCAGTTCCCAGGTCGGGTAAAGTTAGCATGTCAGCACACTTGACGGGGTCCGTTAGGACCAATGCCTGCCAGGGTTGCGGGAAAGTCCGAAACGGATACCGGGACCTTGGCAATAGGCACCTGAAGGAACACGGGTGGGTTTTAGTCAGTAAAAGTCTGACACGCCCTCCCGCTCCGCCCAGAGCAAGAGAAGTCATATGATGATTTCCCACCCTCAAAAAAAAAAACGAAAGATTTGTTGGGTTTTTCCATCTGGAATTTCTCAGTAGCAGTCTGGAGTCTGGAGTCTGGATTTGTGCCCGGTTGATGGCAATAGGTTCGCCCCTAGATTGGACTTAAACATAACTGGCGAAATGTCGGTGTACTATAGGTGCAACTCTGCCAACCCTTTAGCGAATACAAGCGTGATGTTAAGGTTTCAATTCGAATAGAATAGAATATATTTATTGTAAAATATGAGTGTACACATCAAATAATATGTGTGTCTTAAAATAACAGGTAGATCTGCATGTTTTGCCATTTATGGCGTACAAAACAACATATTTTTTGGTTTTGAATAAACCATAACAAGTAAAAATTGAGTTTACACAACAAACTATGAGATATTATTCCTAATGCTAATTTGTTTTTACAATTTCGAGGGTAAAATTGCGAAAATGTCGTAATTATAGGAATCCATTTAATTAATTGCGGTCATTTAAAAATTCCGATAGGGTATAATAGCATTTGGCTGTGAGATATTTTTTTTAATGTATTTTAAACAGAGCAGTAGGCATTTGTCTAATAGGTTTTGGGAGTTTATTATAAACGATTGGTGCTAAACAAAAAATCGAACAGAGTTCGGATCTAGTGGCCAACCCGTCATACAAGTTGTACAAAGTATGATTTGGATAGTTATTAAACCCGGTAGTACGTTCCCCATTGGGAAAATTTCCAATATCCGTGCGGGCGGAGCCACGAGCAAAAGCTAGTACATTATAAGAAGAAGAAATAATTACAAAAAATAAACCGACTTCCAAAAAAAACACAAAAAAAGTGAAAAATGACTTTAATTTCGGAAGTCGGTGTCTTTGCTTTTCAATTTTCGTTTCTTGCCACCGACTTCCGAAAATAATGTTATTTTTCACTTTTTTTGTGATTTTTTTCGGTTGTTTTTTTTTTTGGTAAAACATTTTTATTTTTCACTTTTTAGTTGTGGTACCTACCCCACACAAATTAGAATACTACTACCTGCTATGTAAATAACAGTGATGGAGAAAATGAATATAAATATCATCTAGATAAACTAAGTGGGAAAAATACGTAATAATGAAGCTAACTCAGAAACTGCGCAAGCAAAGTTAATACAATTTATATGGGACCACCTCGGAAGCATGACCTACCAAACAAAAAAAGAATCATTAAAATCAATTCCTAATTGGCGGAGTAATTGCGTAACAAACATACAAAAAATAAAAAACAAACAGTCGAATTGAGAACCTCCTAGTTTTTGAAGAAGTCGGTTAAAGAAAAGAAAGAACTAATCAAAGGTCGCTCAGCGAGCTATGAAATGGGCTATGCAGGATTCTGCGGGATAGTCTCTCCGAGGGATCGAATTCGGAACGGGGTGAACCAGAAGAGAATCAAAGTTGTCGACATAGCTCACAGAATAAGCAAGCTGAAGTGGCAATGGGCCATATTAGCCGTAGAACCGATGACCGTTGGGGTAAACGTGTTCTTGAGTGGAGACCGCGAATCGGCAAACGTAAGGTAGGACGCCCTCGGACTAGGTGGAGCGACAATCTTCGCAGGGTGGCTGGTAGCAGCTAGATGAGAGTTGCCGAGAATCGAGCTGAATGGCGTGGAATTGGAGAAAGAAGAAAGAAAACACATTTGTTCAGCACAGACAAAAAAATAAAAGTTGAGGCCTATGTCCAGCAGTGGAATGCTGGACATAGGTCTGATAACATCGAACTTGTATTCTCTAAAGGGGCAGACGTGATTATCCACCAAATTTTGCCAGAAAAGTCGCATGTCGCATGGGGCGAGTCTTACCATCAACCGCGGGCACAACAGACTCCAGGTTGCTACTGAGAAAACCCCATTATTCCCGACTTGGGAATCGCGACGAGAACGATTTTATATAAGAAAAAAAACTCACCAGAATTGTGGTTATTATAAGGATTCTCAACTGTCATGGGTGGCGCTGAAGCTGGAGGAACTGAAAATACAATATGGCCGCTATTAACGCAAATTATGTTTAATCTTATTAAATACACTGCATTTTTATGCTACGGCTACACTTCGCGTTATCGCGAACTTTTCTTCGTGCGCTCTCTCTCGCACACCCCTCGATTACTCCCTGAGCAACAGAGAGCGCACGAATAAAAGTTCGCGATAACGCGAAGTGGTGTAGTCGTATCACTAGCATTACTATCACTAATGCGAAAGGAGTTTGTTTGTTTGTTACGCCACGCCGTTCACGCTAAAACGGCTGAACAGATTTGGATAAAATTTGGCACATGGGTAGACCACATGACCTGGGTTAGGACATAGGATACTTTTTCTCCCGATATTCCCACGGGATCAAGACTTATGCCGGTAAAACCGCGGGAAGCAACTAGTTCATGTATAAAACCTTCTTTTTTTTTTTTTTTGTGTGCGAAATCATCAAATGACTTCTCCCGCTCTGGGCGGAGCGGAAGGGCGTGTCAGACTCTTACTGACTAAAACCCACCCGTGTTCCTTCAGTTGCCTATTGCCAGGGTCCCGGTATCCCTTTCGGACTATTCCGCAACCCTGGCAGGCTTATGTATAAAACCTAGTTTATTAATTAAATTACTATATAGCTACTGCCCGCGGATTCGTCCGGGAACGTTAAGCTACGCTTGCCGGGGTTGTTCCGTGGACGGGTGACCATCTTTACATACCGAGACTCCTCCTTGCCTCGGAAAGCTTTTAACCCCTAAATTGACAGAGTGTAGCCGGCTGGACGCCAATAAAAAGTAAACTTGTTAGCGAGTATACTGATTATACCAACAATTTCTTTATTCTGGTAACTCCACAAAATGGTAAGCACTTGGTAGAAAAATAAATTAGATGCCTGGCAACATCAAAATATGTCAAAAATCAAAACGATGTCGAAACAACGGTCGGCTAATGCGACACAGGTAAGTTATTGAATATTTTTTCGTATAAAGAATGGTTTAAATGGGTTCGTTATGCATTATATATTATTTCAAAGTGACAGTTTATTATATGGTATCAAATAATTACCCAGTGTTGTGTCAATAACGTTATAAATTGCACTTAAAACTAGCTGTACAGTATACTTCACACTGCCAATTGCTCACAATGCTATCTCTGTTTTTGTTTGGGAAGCGGGCTGGACAACGCCAACTAATTAGTATTTTGGTGTTTGGTATGGGTTGCATGTATCAAATGAACTTTTTCCTTTTGTTTTAGCGATTGATACGCTCCCGCACGCATAGACTAGTTGCTTTGATACCGCCTGAACATGCATGCTCCGATTCCAGTGACGCTTCGTCTACCGAAGACATTGAACTTATCAATAAAACTTCGACAAACCATGATTCTTCCGATGATAGCAGCTTAATTTCAGTCGATTCCGCCTTAGAGGCTTTGAATATTTTAGAATCTTCCGAAGACGAAAATACAGATAATAATTCAATTCCACTCACACCAATTTTACAAAATGTTTTTCCATCACAAAATGAACCAAATTACGATGCCATCCCTTCTATAAGTTCTTTACCGTCACTTGGTTCAGTGCAAACTGGCCAACCGTCCATTGATATATGTTCCACTAGAAAACGTAAAAAAGCGCAGAAAAAGAAAGTGGTTTCAAAAAAAGTCAAAACTACAAAGAAATTAGTTTTGAGTTATAAGTGGAAGAAGGATTTATTTTTTCATCGAGCTGAGCTTGATGAAATTACGCCGCTGATGCCGAGTGAAGACGAACAACAACCTCTTTCGTTGTTTTATCGTTTTTTTTCACCGAACATAATAAAAGATATAGTAGATCAATCGAACCTGTACTCAGTTCAGGTAAAAGGAAGATCCATATAACTTACTCATGAAGAGTTCCTAACTTTTGTTGCCATACAAATTTTGATGGGTGTGGTGCACATGCCTAGCTACACTGATTATTGGAGCCGCAGACTTAGATTTACAAATATCGCCGATCTCATGCCACTAAAGCGATATCAAACAATTAGACGTTACATACATTTTATTGATAATAATTTGGATGACGGTGATAGATACTTCAAAGTTCGGCCAGTAGTGGAAAAATATAGGCAAAACTGCCTGAAGATACACGAGGAACAAAATTTCAGTATTGATGAGATGATGATTCCCTATAAAGGGACCAAGGCGGGAAATAGAAGACACGGCAAAATAAAAATAAGGAAAAGTCGTTGAAAGAGTTCAGGTTAGATATATTTGAAAGTCTTGTGAAAAAAGGAAAACCAGTGAAAGATCGGAGTGATTTTACGGAAGATATAAAAGAAGATAGAAAAATTAAAAAACCTGCGGTAGCAAGACCAATTGAAGACATACGTTACAACCAAGTAGGTCATTTTCCGGATTCATGTAGTTACGGGAGATGCCGCTAGTGTAAGGATGGCAAAACAAACGTTATATGTATTAAATGTAACCAAAGACTATGTTTTGTCGCCGGAAAAAGAAATTGTTTTTTATATTTTCATAAAAAATAAATATAATTAATACTTAAAATCAATTTTTCGTTTATTTTCCCATTATTAAATTTATCTTAGTAAACTTGGCACTGTCCAGTATATTGCACATACATTTCAGCCTGTTCATTGCTAAGTATTTGGTAATGTCCAGTATACTTCACATATAATTTTCAGAAACCTGAAAGGTTCAGATTTTTATTTCTATTTTTTACCACGTCGAAGAAGTGCTAGAAATTGAATCATGATGTTAAAATTTCATTTTTATTGTTTTAATTGTTCTGCCAATTAAAGGGTTAAGCCGTTGGTCCCGGCTGTCATTCGTGGATCTTTGACAGTCGTCACGGGTCGTCGGAAGCCTGAAAATCTGATAACCAGTTTTACCAAGGGTTTACCAGTTACTGGTTTGTTGAGGTCAGATAGGCAGGCGCTCCAAGTGCAATAAATACTGTTATTCATAGTTTGGAAAAGACTGCAGATAATGACTTGTAATCATACTCACAAAAATGGTGACGTTTTGCTTCAGGTGACATTGGTGACGGCTTGGGCTCTGTAAAGTTTAAAAGTAAATAATTTTAATTTACACAAACGAGAGCAGTGGTGGCCCAGTGGTAACGGCCACGACTTACGAGTTGTAGGTCGTAGCTTGGAACCCTGACAGGCGCTTTACTTTGTATAAATTATTTCATCGCCACTGCTCTCAAAACGGTGAAGGAAAACATCGCGAGGAAACTGGCATGTCCTAGAATCAAAAAAATCGAAGACATGTGACATCTACCAACCCGCACTGGGCCCGCGTGGTAGATTAAAAAGCCCACTGATTACAAAACCCACAAAGAGAGCAGGCCTGTGTCCCAGCAGTGGGAACATTATAAGCTGATTATGCAATTTTAATTGCCATCAAAGAGAGTTTTCATGAAAATTCACGCCGCCAGTTGGCGCCACTTTGACAAGAGATCTCCCATTTCGACAATTAATTATCCTAAACCTAACTCCTAACTAATTTAAATGCGAAAGTGAGTTTGTTTGTTACGCTTTAAACGGCTGAACGGATGTGGATGAAATTTGGCACACTTTTTGGGGGTAGACCATTTGGCGGGGTCCGCTAGGACCGATGCCTGCCAGGGCTGCGAGAAAGTCCGAAAGGGATACCGGGGCCCTTGGCAACAGGAAACTGAAGGAACACGGGTGGATTTTAGTCAGTAAAACTCTGACACGGCCTCCCGCTCCGCCCAGAGCAGGAGAAGTCATCAGATGATTTCCCAACCTCAAAAAAAAAAAGGGGTGACCTGGAATAGGACATAGGATACTTTTTATCCCGATATTCCCACGGGATCGAGACTTACGCGCGTGAAACCGCGGGGCGCAGCTAGTAATACATATATTATAAACCAAAATTATGGAGAAGTCAAATTATTTGTTTAGGTATATGTTTGTAAAACGTAGTCTCTTTAAGTAGATACCTACTGATTCTATTAGGTAGTTTCTATTCCTATAATGTTCCCATTCCCATAGACGGGACACAGATAGGAGTGAGGCGTATTTATCGTCACAGATATTAAAAAATAGCAGATAGCAATTGCTCCTAACGATAAAAAATATCTGCTACTTAAAATCACAGATCCTCACGACTGTTACCGCGGCTGATACTGTTAAAATTTCGGATACGATTTTCGACTTTAACGAAAAGAAATAAAGAAGATATTCAATTGAGTTAATACGTATTTATCATCCGTACAAAAATAACAGGCTGTTATTTTATAACAGATAGATACGATTTTCGACTTTAAATAAAAGAAATAAAGATGATATTCAATTGAGATACGTATTTATCGTCCGTACAAAAATCACAGGCTGTGATTTAATAACAGATATTTGGATCTGTTATTTTTTTGTCACAGTCACAGTGATCACAGATATCGTGTTTCACCTGTTACAACCCATCTCTAGACACAGACCATAATCCAATTCTCTCTGTGAGATAGTGAGCCGTAACACACGCGGGCCCAGTGCGGGTTGGTACATGTCACATGTCTTCGAATTTTTTGTTCTAGGACATGCCGGTTTCCTCACGATGTTTTCCTTCACCGTTTTGAGAGTAGTAGTGATGAAATAATTTACACAAAGTAAAGCGCCTGTCTGGGTTCGAACCTACGACACGTACATACGTATATGAACATTATTTGCTTAAAATAAGGTTCACATTCGTATGAGACGCTAACTTAGCAAAGTTAAATTAAACTGTGATCTGTGAAACTTGCCCATTTTGAACTTCTCTTCTTTTACTACGTCGTCAGGTAAAGGCAACGGTGGTCGATCAGCTATGTTCCTTCTAGGTTCTGTAAAAATACAGGGTCACATTAAATTCAGTAGCAAAACTTCACAGATATCAAATTCCCGTGTCGACGGCGCGTTGTTCCACGCGCGCTTCAAAGAGATGTCAGCACTACTGAAGGGGTTCGCTAGGGCCGATACCTGCCAGGGTTGCGGGAATGGAAAGTCCGAAAGGGATACCGTGGCCTCTGGCAACATACAAGCAACTAAAGGAACACGGGTTGGTTTTAGTCAGTAAGAGTCTGACACGCCCTCCCGCTCCGCCCTGGGCGGGAGAAGTTATTTGATAATATCCCACCCATTTTTTTTTTTTTAATCAAATTCTGTGTGAAGTTGAATCACGACTGTATGCAGTTAATATTGACTTCACACGACTGCAGCCGACCGCGTGAAGTTAATCAGTGCAGTAGTTTATCATGATGCTACGGCTACACTTCGCGCTATCGCGAACTTTGTAGCGATATATACTTAGCGAGTAATCGAGGGGTGTGCGAGTAAGAGCGCACGAAGAAAAGTTCGCGATAACGCGAAGTGTAGCCGTAGCATGACTGAACGAAATCTAGTGCACGCGCGGTTGCTGCGATGCAGTCCGTCTGATGGCAGCCTTAATATGGGTAAAAAATAAAAATGAAAAAAGTTACTTACTGGCTCCACGCTTTGTTTTGGGTGACTTTGGTGACACTGGGTCTGCAAATATATTAATTTTGAATGTTAATAACCGAAATATAAGCTTGAATACCTCAACTGACATACTAATCTATTTATATATTTGGTTTAATTATGTTTTTTTCGTATAATATTACCTTCGTCATTATTTTTCTTTGATTTCCGTCCTGAAGAATAAAAATATTTGGTAAGTCTTGCTCATCAATATAACTTGCCGCTACAATGACGACATTAATTAACACACGGGTAGGGCTAGTCTCCAGTAACCATTAAAAAAAAAATATGATGAAAAAACATTCGTAAAGTGAAAAATTAAATTTTCATACACTTGTCGACATAGAGCTCTCTCTTTCGTTCAATTCGCCTACTCTTTGCAGGTTATTCCTTTTAATTTCATTGATGCGATGTTATGATCCGTCACACCGGCAAATGACCTCTGCGCTACAGCAGGCGTAGCATGGCGCTTTCTATCTCTACGAAGAATAGACATAGCTTTTTCTATACAAAGTGACAGTTCGTTTCTTCATTTTTGACATCCACCGTAGAAATCTTTCTACAATCTGTCATTTTGTCTTTCATTTCTAATGATCCTTGTCTAGGTCTTTTTATAAGGTAGACTATTTCGGAAGAAAGTTTTCTATCCTTACTGTCAAAATCACACTGACAACCGATAAATCCTATGACCAAACAAAGAATTCTGAGTCGAATTATGTAAGAGAGTGAATATCGTAAAAAGTGCAATTGACTCTTTCTATTTTGCTGCCGTCTCGTACTGTCTACAGGAAACGTCGTTTTTGTCTACTCTTCCGTCGACAAAACGGTGCTCATGCTACGCCTGCAGTTCTCTAAGTACAGGTTGCTCCAAGATGCAATTATAGAAAATTGTAAATAGGTCAATAAAACGCGAAGTCGTATACGTGTGTTAAGTTAATGTCGCCATTAAACCGGCACGCTGTATAATATTCACATTACAACATGGTTTAAAATTAAATAGTGCTATTCTGTAAAATTCACTTAGGCGGGACCTAAACGACCAATTATATTGCACAATATCACGAAATATTGCTCAAACTTAAGTAGGGGTCATCCTGGAACTCACTCAAGTGAGCGCAAGCAATTCGAAAGGAGTTCGAATTTATTTCAAAGTAAGTTATCGCGGATTCACAACGAGACTCCGTTCGAATGTCTAAGTGATGTCACAGATGTATTCAGATGATCCACTTCGCATTTTAGGTAAGAAGCTACATGCAGGTACGCGGCGGGTTTGACTTGTCGAATTCAGTGGGTGTCAGTCAGAAGTTACGAGCAAACTCTAGGCAAATATAACTGTAGGTAATTAGCGCTGTGCGACCTGAATTGCACTTTAAGCTAAGCGTATGCCAAGACGCAAGTGACGTCAGTCCACGCAGCGCAGGTTATTCGCAGCTCAACGAGTAGATTTTGTAGACCTGACAGCTGCGTACCCTGCGGCGCAGTCACGTGAGACGCAGACATGAGTCTGTCCTCCAGCCGGCACAGATTCCTGCGTGACTCGTGCTGTGCTGCGTTACCTGCGTCTCAAAAACAAGTGACGACCAGCTGTCAGTACGTCAAAATCTGCTCTGCCCTGCGCTGTGTGGACTTGTGTCACCTACGTCTCAGCATACGCTGATTCATAATTTTGTTGCAATTGTCTATTGTTTTGTAGGTACTTGCTAGGACGCGAATGTGTCACAGTAGCTACGTCGCAGCATGCGTTCGCGGCCTATGTCTGCCTAGCCTGATCTGCCCTGTAAAGTCTGTACTGGGTTAGTATTGTGAAGTACCTATTAATGCCGTCATTATTGCACGGGATGGTGCTAGCGGCCTTATCTAGCTCCGTCTCTCTCTCACACTAGAAAAATGGTGACATTAATACTTCATACCGACCTTTGCTGCGTCATCTCCGTCTCAGGATACGCTTGTAGCAAGAGTCAGTTTTTATTTATAGTCTGGCCAACGAAAGTTGTCCAAGAAAAAAGGCGGCAATTAAAAAAAATCAAGAACTGTAAACCCACTGCTTAAACGGAGTCGATACTATTTATTATTCAAGCAAGACATATTATTCGATACTTACATCAGTATTTCATATTTTATAATAATTAGACATGTTATATTGTATTTAGAAGTGAAATACAATATTCAACAGATAATCAGAATCACGAAGCAATACCAATCAACAAATTAGTAATAAGTGCATAATTTTGTGTATTTTGTTTAAATTAGTAAGATAGTATGTATCAAATTTATTTGTACTCCTGTTTTTTATCCCTAAATAAAAAAAAACAAAATAAATAATAATTCGTGGTCACCTTTCGTTGGCCAAACTCTAAATGATTTTGCGATGTGAACGATCTGTGTTCACCTGTGGTGATTTTTACAGAATAACACTTTCATTATTTAGAAAGTTGGTAATACGTACTTCTAATTTTTCCGAAAATGATAACTGATGTTTGGAGTAACAAAAGTATCCCAAACAAAGATACTAATATTAACAGCCAATCCTCTTTTGAAACTAAAAAAAAAATGTCAAGAAAAAATGTCAATTTAATGTAGGTAGGTACCTAAAATGGAGTAAACTGTGGATAAAGGGATGAAAAAGTTTGTTTTTATAGATTTGGCTGTGTTTGGAATAAGTTAATAATTTATCTGTCACTTGCCAATTCATAGTCAAACTAAATTAGCTAACGTAATGTAAATCCAGAAACGTGATGGGTATCGATCGATATCTAAATATGATAAAACAAAAATGCTTTTTTTTTGGGTCACGAGAAGTACGTTTAGAAAATACTATATTTTTATTTTTATCACGTTAAGATATCAATAGTATCGATAACTACCCAGGATATCATTATTTTTTTTTATTTTTTTTAAATTGGTTAGTATTTTAAGTAAAAATTTTATAAACTGCGGTAGTTCGAAAAAAACACCTATTTTTTTTGTCTTTTTTTTTGCCACTTTGGCAGATTTAGATTACGAAAATATTATGAATCATCGTAAAATGTCACAAACTGACAATTTCATAATATGGGGGCTTACCATGAACTCTTATAGCAGGTCAATTTTCGACGGAAAGTGAACTGTCGGGCTATTTTGTACCATGAACATGTCAAATAACAGGCAAGCCAGCGATGATCTGCGTGCAATTCGTATTACGAAATAATTCATCTGTTTGACAGTTTTCTATGGAGATTCGTAAAATTGTCCACAAATTATGAGTTGCTTTTGTGTCAAATTATAGGAATTGCTAATGACAGCTGGGAATTCAGGAAATGAATTGCTTTTAAAGAAATTGCTAATGTGGCCGTTTTAGGCCCCCAGTTATCAATGCCATCACGTACACGCGGCTAGATATCAAGCTATACATTTCCAGGATAACCTGACATCTCATTGTACAAAAATCCTCTATAATTCGAGATCAGCATATATTGGAAATGTTTAGCTTGATGTGTAGCCGTGTGTAGGTACCTATGTAGTTTCGCTTACAAATTTAACACTGTATTGCATCGACATGTGACGTCAGCCGCATGCACAATGACATCATTGAAAACGGCTGAAACGACGCGCTTCGAATTCTCAGTGTATGTCAGTAGTGTACGCAACAGAGGGCCTAGACATTACTAGACAAGTGACAATCGCTTCGAAAACATTTCGTATTTCTACAACGACTTTCAACAGAATTGACATAAGCTTTTCGATAGCTTATGTCAGTCCTATACTTATAATGCCTTTTCCATCATCGTTATCGCTGATAGAATGTCACTTTGTCTTTGCCTCAGTACCAAGTGCTCATCGCTGAATCGATTGCGCGGCAGTTACGCAGGGACGCGGAAGGTTTATCTACCGAGCGGCTCTAGGTAATTATTTCAAGGTCACTGCTGAGATATTATACTGCGAATTATTTATTCTGTGCTGCAGGGTATGAGTCCAAACAATGGGGCACTTGTCTGACTTGTCAGATGAACTAGAAACTTACCAGGAATACTCTTGGCGTCATCTGAGGTCTGTGTACCTAAACAAGAAAATAACAAAAACTTATTTATTATATAAAATACAATACACTTAGATTATATTTAGTAACCAAATTCCTAAAGAGTCATAAAAAATCCTGTAAGAAATCGACACGTGTTTCACCTCTCAACAAGACCGCATCCTCAGGATGACGATTGACTTGTCGCAAAACCGAACACGACGTGTTGCCACGCCGAGTGCCGGACGCAAAGTGAGCCATACCGTTTTTTTTATGGCATCTCGTAGTTCATTTCTGAAATCATGACTTAACCGGACTCTCCTGTGGCTGCCTTAAGCTTCTTAACTCAGGGCCGCCAGCCAGGGGCAATAAACTATTCTAAATTAAAACTAAGTGAGCGCTCGCTAAGGGCACCCCCTGTGGGGTACGAACCTCGGCTTAGGGCGTCACTGACGGGAGGACAGCAAGATGGGACAGGCTGGATCAAAATATCAGATTCATTATTATTAACAGCGGAATTTAAAGCTGCGTGCTCAGCTACGGCGCGGGCTGGCACATCATCGGACAAGTGAGCGATACCGCCCGCCAACCTCACTTATAGGATTACTGCTCAGTCCACCTCGGCTCGGATCGTTATCAGCGCGATAAGGGGGTGAACAATCGCAGTAAAGGTGACCTTGGACTACTCGTATTTGAATCGTTCAACAGTACGTTTGTTGTATTATTTTTAAACACTTGAGGCGAAACATTTGTGTCGATTTCTTACAGGGTATTTATGACTCTTTAGGAATAAAAAATCTCAATCTACCTAGCCTTTCCCAACTATGTTGGGGTTGGTTTCCAGTCTAAACGGATGCAACCAGTCTTCTCAAGGAGTGTCGTGTTATCCAGTAACTGGGTTGAGGATATTAGATACGCAGTCATTTCGTGTAAAATACTGGTATTCACCTGCATCCGGTTAGACTGGAAGCTGACCCTAACATAGTTGGGAAAAGGCTAGGTACATTTTGGGAGTCGACACCATGCGGTTTTAAGTAAAGCACATTATTATTGGCATCGTTGTTCTAGTGGTCGTAAGCGCTACGGCTGAGAATGAGGTCCTGGGTTCGAATCCTGGGTCGGGCAAAGTGTTATGGGGTTTTCCATCTGGAATTTCTCAGTAGTAGCCGGAAGCCTGGATTTGTGCCCGGTTGATGGCAATAGGCTCGCCCCTTATTACATGGGACTTAAACATAACTGGCGAAATGTGGGTGTAATATAATACACCTCTGCCCAACCCTTCGGGGAAACAAGGCGAGATGTTGGCGTGATGTTTTGTTATGTGTGTGTGTGTGTGTTATTATTATTTAATATGTAAGTACTTATAAGTACTTCGGGTATCAGGTACTCACCGCTAGCAACAGATTTTTGTTTATTTTCTGAAATAAAATTAAAATTGTAATATCCAAATCAGATTTCTAATCTTCACAAGGCCTGGAACACCTCACTACTGCTTTTTATTCAAGTACAAAGTGAGTTCGTTTTCAAACTGTGTGGGGTCACTTGAGTGAAGTTCCAAGTGAACTATGAAAAATAGCAGAACCGCTCTAATCTCACCGTGAAAACTTAGGTGAAGTGAACTGTCAATATTGTCAAATTCATTTATTGTTTATCACAGGTGAAATATTTGTTCTTATGATTATTATAAGGATCGCTGTAACATACCTCTATAAGGTGTACAATATATTTAATGTTGGCTCAAAATCATTATTCGTCCTAAGTCAACGTCCATTATTCATCATGCATTAATATAGTTGTTCATTAACAAAGTCAGATTTAAAAATTAAGTAATAGATACATTGATTTCATACTAATTCAATTATTCATTGATTTTTTGATGTCATACAAGTTAAGTCACTCATTGAGTCAATAGCATAGCTTATCTATAGTTGTAGTCACCAGTATTTTTATCATTAAAAAATTCATTGAAGGAATAGTAGGCTTTACTTATCAAGAATTCCTTTAGTTTGTTTTTAAAACTATGTAAGGTAACACTGCTTTTACAAAATTTGGAAGTTTGTTATAAATGTTTACTCCTATCCCAAATATACTCGTAACTGCCCTACACTTAATTCCGCATAATACATTTTTATACCGTGCACTTCTCAGTGTGTCATAATTATTTAAATCGCGTTTTATCATTACTGCTGCTTCATAAATGTCAATCCCTAGGATCAGTTGGAATGACAGCTCACTTCACTGGATCAGTTCAGACCGCGGCGTGAAGCGACGCAACGCTGCGCGCGCTTTTTAAGAATTATCGAACTTATTTTCTTCACAA
This sequence comes from Lithophane semibrunnea, assembly GCA_947363905.1. NCBI lineage: Eukaryota > Metazoa > Arthropoda > Insecta > Lepidoptera > Noctuidae > Lithophane > Lithophane semibrunnea. The sequence goes on along the minus strand of OX376213.1, from coordinate 5,160,762 downwards.
AAAAATACAATTTCAAAGCGAGGGTTGACACGACGCGACGTGTCAAAGTCCACTGAGACGCGCGGTGCTGCGCACCGCGTGTACCTTATTGTGTAGTAAATAAATTCGATATTGTATCGGATCATACAAAAGTCCCGTCTCGGTGTGAACAGATCCTTAAGTTTTCATGGTAAGATTTTTAAATGGAATAGATAGGCATGGCCGGTTGGTTGAGGCGATGCTCGACCTCTTGGGAGCACTTTACAATTTTTGACACTTTTAAGGGCGCACCTTACGTCAAATTGCTTAGCATGATCCTCCGTTATGCAAAAAATACTGCAGCATTAATTTTGAAATAAATATGTCAAAGTTGAGGATTGATACTAGGTCCTATGTTTGGCGAAAACACGATTACATATCTCGATATAAAAAAAAATCCAAAGTTACCTCTAAACAAAACTATAAATCGCTGGTATTCAAAAAATACTTCAAATTAGATCATGAAACTTTTGCATAATAACTGAACTATCTATAAAGCAGGTATAATGTTTTTTTTTTAATTACCATTATTTTCACCGTAAAAAGCAATTACCTAAACTTTTCGACGCTTTAGAGCCGCTAGCGCCCCACTCCGTCTCGTTCTCACTCAGGTCGCGAGTAGTATGGTGCGAGCGGGATAAAATCTGACGTAGGGTGCGCCCTTAAGGCGGTTCTGTCTTACCAGCAAGTAGTACCAGTAAGTTGTGTCGCGTGGAGGCCACTTTTATGTTTCTAGCTTTGGCCGCGGGTTCACCCGCGTGGATGTCGGATATCGTCTCACGAGAACGTACTACCAAGATACTTAGGAAATGCTAGGTTTCCTACACAAACTTCCATCCCCTATATCACCCCCTATAGGATTATTTTTTAAACAAAAAGTAGCCTATGTCCTTCCCCAGGATGCCATCTATTTCCTTGCCAAATTTTATCGAAATCCGTTCAGTAGTTTAGGCGTAAAAAGATAACATACAGACAGACAGAGTTACTTTCGAATTTATAAAATTTCTAGTATGGATAAGATGCTCATTTTGATTTCGGAAACTATCTTTCAAAGGGGGTGGAGAGGGTAGGTACAGAAGTTTTTAGACGAAAGTACGAAATCCACGCCGACGAAGTCGCGGGCAAAATGCTAGTGTATAATTATAAATTTATAATGTACAGTCACGAGCAAAAATATGTATACACTCAGCAAAATTCAATAACGATTTTCTCGAGGAATTACGATTGTAACTTTGAGATGATACGTATTTCACAATAATAGGGGTTTCAAAATACAATGTTCGTTATATCATAAAATTATAATCAATACAGTAGGGGAAAATCACTTTTAAAACTTGCTAAGTGTATACATATTAGTGCTCGTGACTGTACGTCGTCCGTGTAAGTTAAAACGGACAGAAGTCTACACAACGTGCCGCTACAATGGCGACAGTAATTTAACATACGGGTAGGGCTAGTGGCCAGAAAACATAAAAATTTTAATAAAATAATTCGTAAATTGAAAAATTTTAATTTTCAAACAAACTAATTAATAAAAACATGACCAAAATTGAGATCACTCTGTGTAAAAGATTCATTCATGAAGCCACCTACCAGCTGGCGTACGTTCTTATCGGTAAGATCCTTTGTCGGCATAATTTCTAAGAAATTGCGCGGCTTTCCTTCTATTCGCCTACATATTATACAGTTCTTTAAGTACGGGTTGCTCCAGGATGGTAACTTAGTAAATTGTAAATAAATAAATAATAACGTTTAATGAAATTCAAATATTATCATAAAAAGAATACGCGAAATCGTATACGTGTGTTAAATTAATGTCGCCATTGTATCGGCACCAGTGATATTATATTAAATATCATTGATTCACGTTGTGGAGCGGCGATTTTTGCTTACCGAGAATCTGGACATGAGTTTGGCAAAACCAAGTTTCAACATTTTTGTGTCGGTTGTTATACGTCCACGGATCGTAATTCCTTAACAATTGAAATGTGAAATTCCATGTTCCTCCTGAATGCACTTCGACGACCTTTTGAGTCTAAAATAAAATAGAACAAAGTTACCCGCGAAATTCAAATTTTCTTACGTTTTTTGCAATTTGCAGGTCAGTATCAGGTTGTATGTTGATCTAAATATTATTAACCCTCGTAACAAATATGGATTTACAGAATTAGAAACATTAAAGTCAGTAATACAACTCTTTAAGCTCATGAAAGTATATTGAATGACTATTTCATGAAATCGTCATGATTTGGCACTTTCATGAACTTAGAGAGTTGTATTGCTGATTCTAATGTTTATAATTCTGTAAATTCATATTTGTTACGAGCGCTAATAATATTTAGATCAACATACAACCTGATACTGACCTGCAAATTGCAAAAAACGTAATAAAATTTGAATTTCGCGTGCTACCCTAGCGCATCAACCTTAAATGAATTTATCTGTAAAATAAGTTTTAGTTAAAACTAGCTGCGCCCCACGGTTTCACCCGCGTAAGTCTCGATCCCGTGGGAATATCGGGATAAAAAGTATCCTATGTGTTAATCCAGGTTATAAACTATCTGTTTGCCAAATTTCATCCAAATCCATTCAGTAGTTTTTACGTGAAAGAGTAACAAACATCCATCCATCCATCCATACTTACAAACTCTCGCGTTTATAATATTAGTTAGACCATCCATCCATCCATCCATCCATCCATCCATACTTACAAACTCTCGCGTTTATAATATTAGTTAGACCATCCATCCATCCATCCATCCATCCATCCACCCATACTTACAAACTCTCGCGTTTATAATATTAGTAAGCATGTCTCCGGAGGTGGTGATAATAGTTAATTGGGGATAAAGCAGTGTCTTAAGTCACGTGAGCTGTATTGAATCTCGAACGCAACGAAGGATTCTAGGTGAAAATAAAAAAGTTCCGCATTCAAATAAGACGTTCTTGTTATTAATTACAAGTTAAATTAAATCTAAAATTTAAAAAAACCCCGACGAAAACAAAGCATCGATTTTTTTTATTTTGTTTTTATAGCTAGTACACTCTCGATCAAGTCACCTTTCAAACAAAACCAAAAAAATCAAAATCGGTTCAGCCGTTTGGCAGCTACCATGGCACAGACAGACACAGATACACACGTTAAACTTATAACACCCCTCTTTTTCCGTCGGGGGTTAAAAATACCAACGTACGTTGATATTTAATACAGATATTTTGGATTAGAACTCAAGGTAAAAGGTTAGTTTACCGTTAATTTGTATAGAGATTCTTTTTCCCAACGTATTTTGGTAACAACCAAGTTATGAGAAATATGTTCAAGATTAATACAATTATATTTGTCCGCTACTACAAACTATATTATATAGATTTGGCAAAGGGGCCGGCGGCGGCGCGGCGGCGAAGTGTCTGTCGTCGCAACTATGAATCGAGTACTACAAATGTTGCGCTAGTGTGCCTGTTGGAACGATACACACAGCTACCGTGAACTGTACGACCAGGCACAAATTGGCATTGACATGACATTTGCTTGACGCGATAGCAGTCTAGCTATTGAAAAAGATGTGTTCCGTAATATCAAAACTGATGAATGAAAACTATTTTTTTTCCCATTTTTTTTGTGATAATTTATAACTTTATAGGCTATGTTTCAGCTGAAACAATATTACAAGTATTGTTGTTTATAGTACAGAAAAAACAATATGAAACCATGTCATTTACGCTCGCAAAAATGTGCGAAATTCAATTCGCTACAACTTCATTTTAATTAGGTTTTTTGGAAAAAAAATAGATGTAGGAACCTATATAAATACTGTCTCAATCCGAATAACAACACATTATGGTGGAAATATGCTCAAATTGCAAATTATTTAGGTATTACGTTTTTATGGAGAATTCATCCGTCATCGTCACCGCGTTCTTAAGTCAAGCCTACTTTTACCGTTTGCCTGTTGTCAGCGCAGTTTAGTGAATGAATGAATTTAAGATTTTTAATAAGTAGGTAAGTAGTTAGGTAGATTAAAAAAATCGAAATCAATTCATAACTAAAAACTTTTTACAAAAAAAAAAAACAACCGCCTTCACAAAAAAATACAAAAAAAGTGAAAAATAACTTTAATTTCGGAAGTCGGTGTCTTTGCTTTTCAATTTTCGTTTTTTGCAACTTTTTTAGTGTTTTTTTGTGAAGTGGGTTGTTTATTTTTTTGTAAAAAGTTTTTTTTTTCACTTTTTATTTGTGGTACCTACCCCACACAAATTCGTATAACGTTATCTGCTATGTAAATGAAGACTAAGATATCATCTACATACGCAAAGTGGGAAAAATACGTTATTATTGAAGCTAACTCAAAAACTACGCAAGCAAAATTAATAAAATTTATAAGGGACCACCTCTGAAGCATGACCTACCAAACAAAAAAAGAATCATCAAAATCGATTCATAATTGGCGGAGAAATCGGGTAAAATACATACAAAAAAAAAATAAGGTTATACACATTGACATTATTTTAAATCAATGGTTATACATATAGGTACTTACATGCGAATATTTATAAGTAAAATTATTAGTTTTTTCCTTATTAGACGATATATTCATTTCATAAGTTATGCTAAACTTTGAATTTGGCAGCTGGTGAAAATGGTGGTGGTGTTCCGAATGCGTTTGATTCCAACTGAAATAATTTAGAAAATCTGTAAATAGCGAGTTGTACCCGCGCACTAACACTTAACACGTCTAAATGTAATGCGTAACAGTCAAGCAAAGGCTACATTGTCGCGGTAACGCGAATTAGAGCGGTAGCACACGGTGTATTTTAAACGCGCAGAGGACGCGCATTTCAAGAACTTGACTTGAAACTTGACTTCAGACGGCGAAGAAAAACTTAGAAACGCGCGTCGTCTGCGCGTTTAAAATACGCCGTGTGCTACCGCTCTTACACTTCATACGCTTTCTCTCACACAGCGCTCGACGTCCCGTTGTACACACGGCTACACATCAAGCTATACATTTCCAGTTTGTGTGCTCATCTCGCATTGTATAGGATTTCCGTACAATGCGAGGTCAGCTTATACTGGTAATGTATAGCTTGATGTGTAGCCGTGTGTACAACTGAGAGCGCGTTCGCGAAAATGTACCCGAAGCATTATTAAGGCGAAAGCGCCAGGGTAAACCCGCGAAATCCTTTAACTTTTTTAAAATGAAATGATGACATTTGAGGTCAATCTGACCACAATCGAGCTGGGCTGAGTAATGCTGGGGCTACATTGTCGCGTTATCGCGAACTAATAGGTATACTTCGTGCGCTCTCTCACGGCTGGACATCTCGCTGAGCAACAGAGAACGCGCTAAGTATAGTTAGTTAGCGATAACGCGACAATGAAGCCCCAGCATAATATGATATCCCGTGGTAAGACTGGTTGTCAGACTTTTATTTTATAAATATAAAATTAAACTTACTGGCTATCTTTGATGAAATAATCACTTCTTACTTCGATGGAGACATTAATGCCTATATAAAGTGTCACCTCACTTATTACATTGCACCTGTGCGGACCTTGTAGGTTGTCTGTGGCGTTGATGTAAATGACAATGTTTTCTGAAAAATAAAATTCTAGTTACTGCACGAGTAGCCATGTTACATACGTACCATGTTGTTGTCATGCTACGCGTGCTGCCTACATAAATGTAGAAAAAAAAAATACGGAAATCACGCTAAGAAAAAACACAAACAAAAAGAAAGAAACTTTTTACAAAAAAAAAAACAGCGGAATACACTCAAAAAGTGAAAAATAACTTTAATTTCGGAAGTCGGTGTCTTTGCTTTTCAATTTTCGTTTTTTGCCACCAACTTCTTGAGTATTTTTTTGTGTTTTTTTTTTGGAAGTCGGTTGTTTTTTTTATTTTTGAATTTTTTGTTGTGGTATCTACCCCACACAAATTAGAATACCACTACCTGCTATGTAAATAACAGTGTAACGGAGTCACGTCATAAGATGTCGTCTACTAAGTGAGAAAATACGTAATATTGAAGCTAACTCAATAACTACGCAAGCAAAGTTGATAAAATTTATATGGGACCACCTCTGAAGCATGACCTACCAAACAAAAAAAGAATCATCAAAATAGATTCGTAATTGGCGGAGTAATCGCGTAACAGACATACAAAAAAAAAAAAACATACAGACGAATTGAGAACCTCCTCCTTTTTGAAGAAGTCGGTTAACAAAATAAGAAATGACGGACCCATGCGCCACAGGCTTAAAGGGGATGCGCCAAGGCCATAGCATAGCCTATGTGGCATGTGAAGCCAAGTCAGAAGCCCATGGGCGGCTTTAAAACTCTGACACCGAAAAACATTTGCGTATGTAGACGATATAATTATTTCACTCCGTCACTGTTATTTACATAGCAGATAACGGTATACGAATTGTGTGAGGTAGGTACCACAACTAAAAAGTGAAAAATAAAAACTTTAAAAAAAAAAAAAACAACCGACTCCAAAAAACAAACACAAAAAAAGTGAAAAATAACTTTAACTTCGGAAGTCGGTGTCTGCTTTTCAATTTTCGTTTTTTGCCACCGTCTGTTGGTTTTTTTTTTTGTAAAAAGATTTTATTCTTGATAAAGTCATTATGTGCTGCACCGATTGACGTCATAAGTCATTCATGACGTAAACGCCGCCCGGCTGTCACTGAAAATCAGCGCTGGGGCTCTGTCTCGCATAGGGTCGCAGCATTATGCTGAGCGATGGCCGTTTTGCGTGAATGTGACGTATATTTTGCCGTAACTTGTTGTCATGTTTGCCGCAAATAAACGTATTTTCTTTCTTTCCATGTTTTAAAAATCAATATGGAGGCAGTATGGCTCATTTTAGAATCCTTACTTAAGGATTCTAAAAATACCCGATACATCCATATCCGTTCAGGCATTTAAAAGTTATGGTGAAATAAAGAAACTCCTGCCAGGGTTGCGGGAAAGTCCGAAAGGGATACCGGGACCCTTGGCAACAGGCAACTGAAGGAACACGGGTGGGTTTTAGTCAGTAAAAGTCTGACTGTCCTGCTCCGCCCAGAGCGGGAGAAGTCATTTGATAATTTCCCACCCTCAAAAAATATAAAATAAAGAAACTCACATACATACATACATACATGAACCCGGAAAACATTATGTACGCTACATTTTGGGCAGTCATGTAAAAAAGTTGAGGTTTGTTTTTAATTTTCCTTTTGGAATTTACGTCAAATGTGGTCACTTTATATGGAAATGCCTCGAAAACAGCTATCATAAACAGGAAAGTCTCTACTTAGTAATAATAAGTACCTACTAAATTCGAATTTAATGACCTATAATAGGTATATATTGCAAAGTGCAAAGGGCAACTGATAGAAATCCGACGACTGACGAAACACGAAGTTTTTCGAGGGACAAGAAAATAGTTAAAGGTACTGTACCTTCTTTTTTTTTTTGAATTTGGGAAATCGTCAAATGACTTCTCCCGCTCTGGGAGGGCGGGAGGGCGTGTCTGACTTTTACTGACTAAAACCCACCCGTGTTCCTTCAGTTGCCTTTTGCCAAGGTCCCGATATCCCTTTCGGACTGTCCCGCAACCCTGGCAGGCACCGGTCCTAACAGACCCCGTCAAGTGTGCTGACATCTCTTTGAGGCGCGCGTGGAACACAATGCGCCGTCGACCCGGGCCTGGTCCTTATCGGACGGCGAGCTACCCATTGCTCGCCGTACGCAAGCCCGCGCCTACGGTGTCCGGGAATCCGTCTGGGATTCCCGACGCCCAGGGCGTCGCCTGCAGCGGCGGTTAGGGGCGTGAGGGCGCATGCCCTGCCTTTTCCTCACGCGTTCCGCCTCCTCCTTCGCGAGCATTACTGCTTCGCAGAAGGAGGTGACGGCTCGCCATGCCCTCTCGCTCCGTAGGTACCATGGCCAGGACCAGGGCCGGACGCGAGAGGTCATTGCCGCCAATCGCCTCCCAGAGGACACGGCGGTGCTTCGCCCAAGCAGGGCAGACATCCACCGTATGCTCCACCGAGTCCTCCTGGCGATCTACACAATGTAGACACCCAGGCGTTTCCTCCAGCCTTATCCGAAACAGGAACCTCCCGAAGCAAGATAAACTGTACCTACCTAACACTTCGGGGACCTCTAGACGTGATGTTATGTTAGGTTAGGACATCCATCCTTCAAATTTGGGGAACATAGTTAATTGTTTTCGAGTCGCTAGTAGCTTTTAAATTGCCCGTTGGTCTCGTGTCGCAAACGCGACCGCTGAGCTTGAGGTCCTGGGTTCGATTCCCGGGTCGGGCAAGTGTTATTGGGTTTTTCCATTAGGAATTTCTTAGTAACAGCTCGGATTTTGGAAGTTGGCGGTGTGATATCCCCGTGCCTCGGAAAGCACGTTAACCCGTTGGTCCCTCGCCTGATCTCTCTCTGGTCGTGTCGGGTTGCCGTCCCATCGGACTATGAGACTTAGGGAAGAGAGAGTGAACCTGTCTGCGCACACACTTGTGCACTATTATATCTTCCGCGCCGAAGGCAACTCTCCGTTGAGATTGGCCGCCGTGACCGAAATACGGTCTGGAGGACTATAATATAGGTACCTTTTAAATTGGGTTGCCTACCTTCTTGAAATCGAATGACTTGCGATCGAATAGGTAATACTTCCTCGAAAACGTTAACTCGATAGTAGTTTTGCCCAGTAGGTGGCCATGTTAATTACAGCGTACTCATTAGATTCTCAAACGTCCATGTGTATGGACACCTGGGACATTCCAGGGACCGTAAATAAAAAGGCCGATGCAACTCAGACACCTTAGTCTGTGCTGCATTGCAACCATAGCTGTTCGTCCGACCCCTGCTGCAGCCGCATAAATTTGTTTAAGGCAATAAAAAGGCGGATTCAACGCAGATAAACTGTCGAAAAATTGTGAACTAGGTGAAATGGGCTATGTTAGAACTGTGAAAACCGCGCGCGAGCCGAGCGAGCGAAGCGAGCGATGCCGCGGCTGTGGCCGACAAACTTTACTTCCAAGTTGCTCGCAGCTAGGCAAGCTATTTAGTCGAAAGCAAGCTTGATACCTGCAGTGTCTTTCGGAGCCGATCACATTACACACAGTTTTCAAATGTCTGTGGTGTAAGTGTTTGTAATACTTTATTTATAAGGAAACGGCTGCATCTGCTGTTGCATTCGCCTTTGTATTTACGCTTCCAGGGACACTTGGTCCTTGCATCATATACACTATCAATATCTGACGCGCTCGAGTACTTCCATGTAAATGTATTTTAATCATATTTTTGAAAGCCTTTAGACGCTCCCCGGCTCCCACACCCGTGAAAGGGGTATCATATGACTTTCTTTTCTTTCTAATTTTCAAAATACAGTAGGTCCCCACGACGCTCGAGTAATCCCCTTTTAGTATCATGGCCTCTCCCCTACTATTGGGACATTCCAGCAAATGGACAACATAAATGGTCGTTAAATACTTACGAAGAATTTTCCTCATTCGAATTTGAATCAAATTAGTAATCCACTTTAGTGAACTGTTTGACGGTCAATACGAGAATCCTAACTAATATTAAAAACGCGAATCGCGTCTCCAGTTTCCCAATTCTCGTACTTAAGGCCCTCCCCTTCCTCAAGTTGCTTAGCATGATCCTCCGTTATGCCGAAAATACTGCAGCATTCGTTTTGAAATATATATGTTAAAGTTGAGGATTGATGCCTATGTTTGGCGAAAACAGGATTACTTACATCAAATTTTCTCGATAGAAAAAAAATCCAAAGTTACCTCTAAACCGAACTATAAACCACTGGTATTCAAAAAATACTTCAAATTAGATCATGAAACTTTGCATGATAACTGAAATAACTGTGACTAAATACACACAAGGACATTCAAAGTACATTATCATTAACAAATACAATAGAATTGCATGCATCTAAATTATAGGTAAGCACAGCATTTTAATTAGATCTCACTATACAATAATAATTAATATAAAGATGGATAACAATGTAATGTAATTAGAACCAGAAAATCATTAATCTTTTATAAGTACCTACTTACTTAAAATGAACTTAAATTGAAATTAAAATGAATTGAATTAAATTAATTTGAATTGAATTAAATTATGTTTCATAGAACGCCCAAATTCCAGCACGAGACACAACTAATTATTGAAGACTAGCTGTTGCCCGCGACTTCCGATGTAAAGCAGCCTATGTCCTTCTCCAGGTCATGGTCTACCCATGTGCTATATCCAAATCCGTTCAGCCGTTTTAGCGTGAAAGCAAACAAATCCATAAATCCCGTGTTGAATAGCAAAACCTCTTCCGACATGCAGTGTCTGTACAAGTAATAACAACAAAATATTATATCTTACCTTGCGTTCTGATCGTGAGCAAATTCATAGAAACTAAATACACGAACAAAATAAACATTTTTCACTAATTATTTTCACAACAAAATCCCACTAACGGCTTCAAACTAAAATAATTTAATGGCGACAGTGTTCACAGGAACTATCCAAAATAAAATTGACAGCTACTAAATCAGTGTACTTATTTAAATTAATTTACAATTTTCCTTATAATGTCTGTAATGGGTTAGGCAATGTACTGCATCATGGTAAAAGGATAATTAATTACTTAATTATTTTAAATACAATATTTTCCTTGGGGTTTCTGGAAATTTTGATGGATCGAGTTATAATTTTATGGCGTAATGCTAGCCCAGATTTACTTTAGTAAAAAAAAGATACTCTTTGTCTCAAAAAAACAGAGACCCCCTTTGTTTTATTTTATTTTTATTATTTGTCGTTATAGCGACAGCACTAAAAATACACCGCTGACAGACAGACGGACAGCGGAGGTTTATGTATAGGGTTCCGTTCGGCACCCTTCGGGCACGGAACCCTATTATTGAAATGCTGTTTGTTGGTAAGTGAATCACTTTAGAACGGCTGGACCGATTTGGCAAATTTTTGTTTTAAAATGTTCGGACGTCCGAATCCGGTTATTACGGAAATAAAAGTTCCGGGACAGTTTTCCCGGAACTTTTATTCGTCTATGGGAATTTTGTATTATGAAGTATTAATGCCACCATTTTTCCAGTGTGAGAGAGAGACGGAGCTATACAAGGCCGATAGCACCATCCCGTTTTCGCAGTAGAGTAACACTTTACCCCGACATTATTACTAAAACGACATAAATGTTGGGTCAGCTAAAATAAATGAGTTCATGGTTCCATTGACGTTGTTATATCCACTTCAAAGAAATATCAACTTTATGTAATTGTTCATTAAGTTAACTTTAGAATGACTACTACTATTTATCGCAGTGTAAATTTAAAATTGAATTCAGAATGCTTGTACTATTGAAAATGACGTCAATAAAAATTGAAGTTGTAGCGGAAATTAAACTTTATTATGAAGGTATTAAAGTTATTTTTCCGAATTCATACATTGGAATTTAAATCGCAAATAAAGACTTACTAAATAAAAATACTTTGAGTACGTACTATTAACAAGTTTATTTACAAAAACATCGTCTTCTCAATATTTACAAAGTCTTGTTTTTAAATATAAATAAATAAAATTAATTCTAGAAAAAAGATGGCGGGCGGGAACAGCCGAAAAAATTTTTTTTTTCATTTTACATCTTCATCCCTTAGTTTAACAATTTTCGGGTTGTCAATAATTTCATCAATCCTATGCAGGTCTTTGAGCGAAACCTGTCCAGTGCCCCGCTCTATAGGTTTAGGTTGTGTCGGGTCAGGTTTCCAACCTAGGAAGTTTATAATCTGGTATGTAGCTGGAACGCCGCGCTCTTTACGGTCCGGCATTTCCTGAAAAATTCGAAAGACAAGGATTCAAATAAATTATCTAGCGTAACATGGGTATTGATTCAAAGTCAAGGTCAAAGTCATTTATATGCTGTAAATGTGGTATTATAAAGGTGGTAGATAAAAATAAGCTTGAGCGATGACACATTTCGCCATATTTTGGCATGCAAATATTAAAAGTATGGGAAATAAACGAATAGGTAAGTAGGTAGGTACCTAAGAAAATATTTACCAAATATGAAATTATTTAAAGTAAGTACAGTCACGGACTTTAATTGATGAGCCACTTGGTACTGTTCGCATTTTAGCCGTGTAATGCAAATCGGGTTTATTCGGTTCCCGACACGCAAAGTCATATATATGTCTTCGTATTAGAAGAAGAAAATTATATTTCATATCTTTACCCGTTGGCTAACCTGAGAGCAGAACTACAAACTTGACAGCAGTACTACTCAAAGTCAACCAATTGCAGGTCTAGCAACAGTAACCTAGCAACGATAAATAATTGTTGCTAGGTTACTGTTGCGATAGTAACGTTAGCGTACGGAGAAATTCTCTGACATCGATATTTCAACTGTCACTGTCTTCAGTTAAGTTTTCAGAATTATTGAGTTAATGAGCTATGATTCAAAGGAGGTCAGTATCAAATAGATTGGATAAACTTAATGCAACATTGTATTTATTTTTTTCATTGAGAACTTATTAGTCAACCTCTATGGATATTTCCGATTAAAAGTAATTTATTTGTCATCTTGATATTTCAACTGTCACTGTCTTCAGTTATGTTTTCATAATTATCGAGTTAATGAGCTATGATTCAAAGGAGGTCAGTATCAAATAGATTGGATAAACTTAATGCAACATTGTATTTATTTTTTTCATTGAGAACTTATTAGTCAACCTCTATGGATATTTCCGATTAAAAGTAATTTATTTGTCATCTTGATATTTCAACTGTCACTGTCTTCAGTTATGTTTTCATAATTATCGAGTTAATTAGCTATGATTCAAAGGAGGTCGGTATCAAATAGATTGGATAAACTTAATGCAACATTGTATTTATTTTTATAATTGAGAACTTATTAGTCAACCTCTTTGGATATTTCCGATTAAAAGTAATTTATTTGTCATCTTGATATTTCAACTGTCACTGTCTTCAGTTATGTTTTCATAATTATCGAGTTAATTAGCTATGATTCAAAGGAGGTCGGTATCAAATAGGTTGGATAAATTTAATGCAACATTGTATTTATTTTTATAATTGAGAACTTATTAGTCAACCTCTATGGATATTTCCGATTAAAAGTAATTTATTTGTCATCTTGTGTACGAGCTTGCGATTTGAGTTCGTGTTTAATCGTGTAATCTCGTGAATGTATGAAAGTAAACAAGATGACAAATAAATTACTTTTAATCGGAAATATCCATACAGGTTAACTAATAAAGTCAACCTCTATGGATATTTCCGATTAAAAGTAATTTATTTGTCATCTTGTTTACGAGCGTGCGATTTGAGTTCGTGTTTAATCGTGTAATCTCGTGAATGTATGAAACTGCAAAATTGAAAAGTTTGAAGGTGGCTCATCAATTAAAGTCCGTGACTGTACATTAATCTTCAATGTCCACAACACAACTAATTTAACAAAAGATATATTTAAATGTATAGTATGTGATTGATTGCAATCTAAGCATAGAAGCATACTCTTTTCAATTTTTGTTACATCTTTTAAATCGTTATCTTTGACAGTCGTTACGGGTCGTCAGAAGCCCGAAAGTCTGACAACTAGTCCTAACAAGGGGCGTATTGCCCAGTTACTGGGTTGTGGAGGTCAGATAGGCAGTCGCTACATCTAAATACTGGTATTCAGCTGCACCGGTTAGACTGGAAGCCGACCCCAAAATAGTTGGGGAAAGGCTAGGCAGATTGATTGATTGAAAAAGGTCAGGTGCATAGTACTCGCCACCGGCGTGCGTGTATAACAAGATGTTTGAACTTAAACGAAGCAAAAGGAGTATGTAAGGATCGTAGCAGGTGGCGCTCTGTAGTTTCTGCCTACCCCCATGGGAAGAAGGCGTGAGTTTTATAATATACTAGTAATATACTAGCTTCCGCCCGCGTTTTATAATATGTCGTTAAAAAGCCTATGTCCTTCCCCAGGATGCCATCTATCTCCTTGTCAAATTTTGTCGAAATCCGTTCAGTGGTGTAGGCGTGAAAAAGTAAAACAGAGCGCTCGGAAGGTAGTATGAAATAAAGGCAATAATACTTACTTTACCATACATTTCATCATAAATGCTAGCAGCGGCGAACATCACGTCCTTGGACAGTCGTAATGGCCGGTTATAAGCCGCATTCCCTTCTCCTAACGCTCTGACGTCCCTCATTACTTCAAACATACTAGGATACCATACTGATATATTATCTACGTCAACCGTTTGTAGGGTGTAGCCGCTCCTGGAATTGGGAAAAGAAAAGTATTTGTATTGCTATTGTGAATTCTGTTGCCTGAAATCTTAACCACCTGGCCACGGGACGGGCGGCGCGAACGGCGGCGGTGAGGCGGGACGGGTGGCGCGAACGGCGGCGGCGGTGCGGCGGTGCGGCGGGACAGGTGGCGCGAACGGCGCGCGGCGGCGGTGAGGCGGGACGGGTGGCGCGAACGGCGGCGGTGAGGCGGGACGGGTGGCGCGAACGGCGGCGATGGTGCGGCGGGACGGGTGGCGCGAACGGCGCGCGGCGGCGGTGAGGCGGGACGGGTGGCGCGAACGGCGGCGGTGAGGCGGGACGGGTGGCGCGAACGGCGGCGATGGTGCGGCGGGACGGGTGGCGCGAACGGCGCGCGGCGGCGGTGAGGCGGGACGGGTGGCGCGAACGGCGGCGGCGGTGCGGCGGGACAGGTGGCGCGAACGGCGCGCGGCGGCGGTGAGGCGGGACGGGTGGCGCAAACGGCGGCGGTGCGGCGGGCGGGGCGGCAATACATGCGGCACAGGTTGCACGCCACACGCCACGGGCAGTAGCGACCAAAATGTCTTTATCTAAGTTATCTCGATATTGCTTGGAGATTAGTCGTTTTTTTAGTTCAAGAGGTAATATTTGGAAGAGATTGTGGAGTTCATGATTTAAGTAAAAATCGTGATATAGACGGAGAATTTCACAAGAAGAACTTGTTAGCATAATCAGCCTATAATTTCCCAACTGCTGGGTCACAGGCCTCCTCTCTGTGAGAGGGAGCGGGCCCAGTGCTGGTTGGTAGATGGCACATGTCTTCGAATTTTTTGATTCTAGGAAATGCCGGTTTCCTCACGATGTTTTCCTTCACCGTTTTGAGAGCAGTGGCGATGACATAATTTACACAAAGTAATGCGCCTGGCTGGGTTCGAACCTACGACCTACATCTCGTAAGTCGCGGCCATTACCAATGAGCCACCACTGCTCTGAGGGCCGGCGCACACCTGGTAAGGCGCAGCGCGGCGCGGTTGTCACTGTTAAGCAAATATCGACGTTGCGTACCTAAAAATAAAGTTGAGAATAGATAACCTGAGACGCGCGCCTCTTGCCGCTTACTGATGGAAGTTTATTTATTATCAAATTTATTTCAAGTGATACAAGGGAGATATTTGTTTGGCAGTGACGAATGCGCTGCGCTGCACCTTGCCAAATGTGCGCCGGCCCTAAGGGAGACAAAGTTTAACATGACCATAAATCACACAAAAAATTAAAGTTATAAAAACTAAAACCCAACTACGTCAAAGACGCCAACTAAAAAGGTATAAACAAGACATCACAGACAGACAAATTAAAAAATCCGGAGTCACACGTGTAAGGGCATAAATCGAACAAATTAAGATGAGTAGACTAGAAATTATGAAGGAACAGATGAAGATACATACATAATTAAATTATATACATACATATACACATACATACATACCGGTAAAAATCATAACCCTCCTCTTTGCTTCGCCGCAGTCGGGTAAATATAGAGAAACTTTTGCCCAGCAGAAAAACGATCAAAGTATTTTAAGTCCGTTTCGTGCGATTTACTCATGAAAATGTGAACATAACACACCTTTAAAAAATATAATTTATTTAGTTTTCAATTATTCTTTCTATATGCTTTTTCCATATTCATTTTTATTTTATAACATCTTCGTTAAAAAAAGTTATAGAATTAACAAACTAATGTTATTAAAATAATTATTTATGACTAACTTTTAGTTATTAATTTTTAGCATCCAAAAATAATATATTTTTTTTAAACGTTTTAGGCTCGGCACAGGCCAAAAGAGAGCGCCTTAAAGCCTTACGAACTCTTCCCTTTGTAAAATTATAAGAACAAAATATATAATGTATGTTCATTAAAACTACTTTCAAATAGGTTGATGTCGGGAAGATATATATATGCTGATCGCGCAGTAAACGCTGCTTGCGCGATGCAGGCTGTCGCGTGACGTCAGTGTGATGCGTAGTTCGCATGTGGCGATGTAGATGCCGCCACCTGTTCAATGTCAAACGTGTATCCGTTTGATGTTTCGACGCTGATGTTCGTACAACTTTTCACTCTATATCACTAGTTACAGGGTGTATTATTCAATGTCATTAGAAAATCTTCTGCTCCTTACGAGTTACGCTACCGATTTGGAGCCATAATTCTTAAAGAGGGTTGTGGAGGTCAGATAGGTAGTCGCTTCATGTAAAATACTGGTATTCAGACTGGAAGCCGACCTCAACATAGTCAGGAAAAGGCTAGGCAGATTGAATGACTCACGCAGTAAGCAGCCCTCCAATATCTCTAATCTTAGTGAAGGGCGATATGTGTGGAGATATACCGCCGCTCCGCTCGCTCTCCGCCATCTGAAGAGCTTGGCGCATCTCCATGAGAGTGTCTCCCCCGAATACACATGCCATGAACACCTGGAAAAGAAGGAATGATTGTGTGAGAAATGTTACCGTAATAATTGAAATACAAAAATAAAACAACCGACTTTCAAAAAAGCCGCGGACAGACTGACGGATGTCCGTCTGGACATGGCGACTATAAGGGTTCCATGTTGACTACGGAACCCTAAAAAACCACTATAGTGAAAAATAACTCTAATTTCGGTGTCTTTTTCGATTTTTGCCACCGAATTCCGAAATTAGACTTATTTTTCACTTCTTAGTGTTTTTTTTTTTAAGTCGGTTCTTTTTTTTTTGTAAAATGTTTTTATTTTTCACTATTTAGTTGTGGTACCTACCCCACACAAATTCGAATACTACCTGCTTTGTAAATAACAGTGACGGAGTAACATAAAACGTCGTTCTTAAAGACTAAGGGGGAAAAATACGTAATATTGAAGCTAACTCAAAAACTACGCAAGCAAAGTTAACAAAATTTATATGGGACCACCTCTGAAGCATGACCTACCAAACAAAAATCATCAAAATCGATGACCGCGTAAGTATTGCACTATTCTATGAAACAGCAGCTTTTTTTTTTACCACACATCAAATTTCTACGCTAGGGAGTATGTTGAATTCAAGGTTGAATTATTTACAGAATTAAAATCATAAACATCATCAATACAACTTTCTATGTTCATATTATAATCTTGTTGAATGACAATTTCATGAAATCGTTATTCTAACAGCCTAACTAGAGTTGTATTGGTGATTCTGCTGATTATAATTCAATAAATCCCATTTCTATCCTCCCATATCTCTCCAAAGTTCTTGAGCACATCGTTCATCAGCAACTTTTTGCTTTTCTCTCTACGAATGACCTACTTAGTCCTCTGCAATCTGGTTTTCGACCTGGTCATAGCACAGTAACGGCTCTTTTGAAGGTTACTGATGACATCCGCTGGGCTATGGACCACAAATCTCTCACCCTACTTGTACTCCTGGACTTTAGCAGCGCCTTTAACTCTGTTGATTTCGACATCCTTCTAGGGATCCTTAAATCTTTAAATTTCTCTTCTTCCACTATTTCTTGGTTTGACTCCTACCTCAGGGGCCGCTCGCAGAGGGTTCGTCTTGACGAGTTTTCTTCTGATTGGTGTTCCCTTACCGCAGGTGTGCCTCAGGGTGGCGTTCTCTCTCCTCTTCTCTTTTCTATTTTTATTAACTCTGTCACCAGAGTAATTTCTTCTCACTTCCATCTCTACGCCGACGATCTGCAGCTTTACAACCATTTCTTAAGGGAAGATGCGGAAGCCGCTGTGTCTGCCATGAACAGCGACCTGAATTTTATTGGCGAATGGTCGCGGTCCTTTGGACTGCGAATCAACCCTAGGAAATCCCAGGCTATAATTATCGGTGGCAGGTATATGCGGAATAGGCTCAATGTGGCGTCGCTGTCTCCACTCTATCTGAATGGAGTTCAGATTGTGTACGCAAACACGGTTAAAAACCTTGGGGTGACCATGGACTCCTACTTGTCGTGGACTGCCCATGTTGCTCAAGTCAGTCGTAAAGTGCACTTCACGTTCCATTCGTTGAAATGCCTCCAGTGCTTCTTGCCCTTGAACACCAAAATCTCCCTTGCCCAAACTCTCATTCAGCCCATTATAGATTACGCCGACGCCTGTTATTTGGATGCCACCGAGGAGCTTTTAAATAAACTAGAGCGTTTGCAAAATATCTGCATTCGTTTTGTTTTTAACCTTAAAAAGTATGATCACGTTTCTTACTATCGCAACCTACTCAAGTGGCTCCCTATTCGACTTCGCAGGAACTCTCGGATATTGTGTCTACTTTTTAACCTCCTTCACAATCCTAAAACTCCGTCTTATCTGCGGGAGCGTTTTTCCTTCGCCCGTCCTTCTGATGCGCCTTGCAGGTCGCATCATAGAAATCTCCTTAAGTCCCCTCCCCATTCCACTGACTTCTACTCCTACTCCTTCACTGTGCACGCGGTGCGGTTATGGAATTCCCTTCCGCCTGACATTAGGGACTGCCAAACTGTTGCAGTGTTTAAAAGAAGAGTGAAAGAACACTATCTTTCCACTTCGTCATAGTTGTGTATGTATTTATTTCGATATATATTTATGAAGTAGGTAGTTTATATTATGTATGTAGTATTTATATTTGTATGTAAGTGTATGATCATATTATTTGTTCTAGTTTATTAAGTGAATTGTGTTGATTTTATGTATTTTACTTTCTCTTGAATTTTACACACGGTGTCTACATCTCTTATCTACTTTTCTATCGCAGGTGTGCTGGAAGAGATTTCTTTAGAAATAAGCATCACCTTTGTACGTTTTTTTCTGTTCTTTTCTTCTTGTCTGTTTATTATGTGTGTACATAAATAGTTAAATAAATAAATAAATAAAGCCATATTTGTTATGGTCGCGAATCATATTTTAATCAAAATAACTTACAACCTGAAACTGACCTGTAAATTGCAAAAAACGTAATAAAATTTGATTTTTTCGGGCTAGTTTATCGTATCTCCCTTATTTCTATAAAAGTGCACACATAAATGGCACTCACCCCATCAGGTTTCAAGCACTTCATGATCTGGTCGAAGCAGCCTGGTAGGTCATTCACCCAGTGCAGTACTAATGACGATACTAGTAGATCTACACTGTTCTCTGGAAGCTAAACAAAACAAAATAATTAGAGAAGACTAGATGCTGCCCGCGGCTTCACCCGCGTTCTTTTTCTAAAATAAAAGTGTTCTAAGTTACTCCTTATAATTTCAGCTATCTGCCAGTGAAAGTCCCGTCAAAATAGGTCCAGCGGTTATGGAGATTAGCCGAAACAAACAGACACAAAAAAAAATTTTTTTTTTTAGTGCTGTTTACACTTTTTTATAAACAATTTTTATTTTTTTTATGTAAATACTGTTTACAGTTTTGTATTATGGCATTTATTAAAAAGCTGTTATTTTGACATTACAAATCGACACTTCAATTGTTTATGTGTATAGATTTATAGTTTGAGTCGCTGTTCCGCGCCTGAGGTATGTGAAAGATCACGGCGCGTGGTGTCCCGCCTGAGGCTCATTGGTCAACGCTGCCCAATGGGGCAAGGGGGGCAACCAATGCCAGAAAGTCATTCGATAAATCATGGGTGGTTAAGCAAAAAATATTGTAGTACTAGCTGCGCCCCGCGGTTTCACCCGCGTAAGTCTCGATCCCGTGGGAATATCGGAATAAAAAGTATCCTATGTCCTATTCCAGCAGGCGTAGCATGGCGCTTTCTATCTCTACGAAGAATAGACATAGCTTTTTCTATATAAAGTGACAGTTCGTTTCTTCATTTTGTACATCCACCATAGAAATCTTTCTACAATCTGTCATTTTGTCTTTCATTTCTAACGATCTTTGTCTAGTTCTTTATAGATGTAGACTATTTCGGAAGAAAGTTTTCTATCCTTACTGTCAAAATCACACTGACAACCGATAAATCCTATGATATATATGATATGATACAAAACAAAGAATTCTGAGTCGAATTATGTTAAAGAGTGAATTTCGTAAAAAGTGCAGTTGTCTCTTTCTATTTTGCTGCCGTCTCGTACTGTCTACAGGAAACGTCATTTTTGTCTTCTCTTCCCTCGACAAAACGGGGCTCATGCTACGCCTGCTGGTCATGGTCTACCCGTGGATGACATTTGGCACATCCAAATTTCATCGTGAAAGTGGTTTAAGCGTGAAAACGTAACAAACAAACAAATTCACTTTTGCATTTTTAATATTACTAACTTTGGCCCGCGGCTTCGCCCGCGTGGATGTCGGATATCGTCCCACAGGAATGTACTACCGGGATACTTAAGAAATGCTGGGTTTCCTATACAAACTTCCATCCCCTATATCACCCCCTATAGGATTATTTTTGAAACAAAAAGCAGCCTATGTCCTTCCCCAGGATGCCATCTATCTCATTGCCAAATGTTGTCGAAATCCGTTCAGTGGTTTATGCGTGAAGAGGTAACATACAGACAGACAGAGTTACTTTCGAATTTATAATATTAATATGGACTACTAGTTTTTTACGTTTTTCGTAGTTTTAAATTGAATGTAAGTTAATTATAAGACCAGGGTATCGCATTAGGTATACACCTGTAATGATCGATGTAAGGAAGATTTGATAAATAAAAGAATAAAACATACATCTATATTCTCTTCATCCATAACTCTTTTATCAAACTTGACTCCATCTCCTACTATTGCCTTGTCAAGATGGGTCTGTGAAGTGTCACATAACGTCACCTTCTCAACGCTGTCTGGGAAGAAGTGACGGGATACGTAGCCACGACTTGCACCTGAAATATAATTTTCATATTTGTATTAATGGACTGTTTTTAAATCACTACCAAACATTTAGTTAACTTATAGGTTTTTTTTTTTTTCTATAAACACTTCGAACAATAACTTTGCTAAGATGGAAGGGTTCTATATCGGAGTTTAACCCTTCAACTAGCAGCTCTAGCCAGTTGACCTCAAAAACTAACTTATTTTATTGATTATGTACTCAGACCAAATAAAAAACCAAGACAGAGCTCTGTCAACAGTAACGTGAGCCTGGTTTGGTAAACGTATGTGCACTTAGTGAGGTGTAGTTTGATTGTAAATGGTTGTAATTGTGTGTGTGTGTATGCACAGAGCGGAGGTGTAGTTTTAGAAGCATGCTTCACTGTATTGTTTGCAGTGCTCCGCCTTGATTTTTTAATGAGTTTGAGATAGTAAAAGATAGACTATATCATTTAGGGAAACAAGCAATAGTAAGTTTATTAATCATAAACAGAAGTATCTTAACATTCAGCTTAATAAATATAGGTACTACTCACATTTTCCATAGATTATTATGACAGAAATTATCAGCAAAATTAACAAAACCTTGTTTGTTGTCAGGCAAATCCTTTCATACATTATACAATACTTAATATCTAACTTACCAAGCTCAACAGCATTAGTAAATACACGTTTGATATCTAAAACCCGGTCCGCAGTCCGCCAACCAACCTCCTCTTTGATATACTCTGCCAAGTGGTAATCATCCCTCCTCGCTGACCTCTCCCTCTGCAAAGCCTTCGCATTCCTATCAAATATATTCATAGAACGATAAACAGACGCAGCAGTCTTCTGTTTAGCAGTTTTAGAAGAATTATTTCTAACCAAAACCTGCACATAGTTACGTAAATATTTTGACTCGTTTCTCGTTATATGGAGCCTAAAAAGGCAGTTGAAAAGTTGCGTTTGTGACATTTTTGATAAATAAATACGTTTATTAGGGTTTATTTTAGTAACAAACACATAATTTTATTTATTTCCCAAATTGCGTCAATGATTTGAGGTTATGTTTTCAATTCTCTGACATTTCTCAATGACAGATACATAGAAAACGAATCGTTTGGAAAAGGAACTAAAATTAAAAATCTTTAAGAGTAAAGTACACTAAAAATCATTAAAATTTAGTTTAGACCCCCTTTAAGAAACCATAAACCCCTAAGACTCTACATGTTGGTAATTTTTCTTCCATATTTTATTATTTTCGATACAAAAATTGTGCCAAAAAGTGAAAATCAGATTCTGCGGTTTCTCGGTACCTACTTCAGCATAGAGCACTGTATAATATTATGTACTTCAGTATGAGCAGAAATTACGCTTACCGTGCGTTTGCACTGGCGAAACATTCACATAAAAATCGACTCGCGTTCGCATTGTCACGCAACTTGTTGACGTGAAACATGTTTGACGTATCATATCACTCGACATGTTTCGCCACATGTATTTACAAACCAATTTCGTATCAAAATATATCTATATGAATCTAGTAACATGTTGTTAGATTTGTTTTGACACTTTGGTCGGTTATTATAGTCAACACATTTTGTATTCCACAAACATGGAAAACCTTGCCAAAGCTCGTGTCTACTTTGGACCACTCTATGTTTCGATATAAACACGGGATGTTTACCACCATACTCGGATAACACTAAACATCAAGCAATAGACAAGTTGCGAGACATAATTTGACATAAACAAACAACAGTGCGAACGCAAACGTGACAAATCTTTATACAAAACATGTCTATTGTGTATGTTTCTAGACAGTGCGAACGCAGTTTACAACAAATCTTGAGATCTGTCTTAAGACTTACTCATGTTTCGTACAGTGCGAACGCAAGTTCAACAAAACAAGTAATGAGATTTGTTTCATGTGACAAGTTTCGAAACATCTACCTACATGTTAAATGTTTTCTGGTGCAAACGCATAGTAACGCAATAGCCCCACTGAACACCAACACGAAGACTGTTAGGCTGGGGCTACACTTCACGTTACTGCGAACTTTTCTTCGTGCGCTCTTTGTTGCTCAGTGAGACATCGAGGGGTGTGCGAGAGAGAGCGCACGAAGATAAGTTCGCGATAACGCGAAGTGTTCCTCCAGCATTACTGCAACAAAACTAAGTAAAATGATTTCTGAACTAAACCCTTTACGTCGAAATATTGTCACAACTTTATTCTGTCAAGTCAATCTGCGTTTCATTCAAGTTGTTGTCATCAAATAAGTCAGCTGTTATTCGGTGAATACTATTCTGTTAAATTGTTTAATAATTCACTAATCTTTATAATAGCGCTCGAAATTAACATCAAAAGTAAGTAATTCTCACATAAGAATTGAAATACAAAACGAATGTTATCAACCGCTTACATAACCTTAAAACTTAAGATAATATTCTGCGGTTCTCAATACTGTTATCAAAGCACAGGAGTTCTTGCATAATACTTAATAAAGACCAATTTAAAATGATGCAGCAGTTTTAGAAATTGATCGAAAAGTTAAACATTTATTTATATCCGCGCCAATTTTGGCCTACTGAAAAAATACAAAGGTTTTTCGACATTACCACCCCCTAAAACCTACCTGCTTACTGTGTGTAGTATAAAATAGTCACTAAAAATATGACCTAAGCAGCTGTTTTTTTTTTCATCCATCCCTCGGTAGCCTGTAAGATTTTATGCCTCAAAATTTACAATAAAAAATAATAAGTTAGTCTATTTATTTTCAGATGTGGCCCATATTATTGCAATTCTTAAGATCAAATGCTCCATACTTCACGTTGCCAGTTGCAGCAGTAGTTGGAGTCATAGGATATAACTTAGAAAGCTTACTGTCTGATAGATATACACCTTATAATAGTAAGTACTCGATATCTTTATTGCTTTACCATATTGTGTACTTAGGTGGTAACTATATGGGTCATAGGAAAGTCCGAAAGGGATACCGCGGTCTCTGGCCACTGAAGGAACACGGGTGGGTTTTAGTCAATAAGAGTCTGACAGGCCCTCCCGCTCGACCTGCTGCTTAACCACCCATGATTTATTTATTGACTTTCTGGCATTGGTTGCCCCCCCATTGCCAATGGGGCAAGCGGGGAGCTCAGTGCTGAAGGTACTCGGGTGGGTTTTAGTCATTAAGAGTAACAGGCCCTCCTGCCCCACCCAAAGCGGGAGAAGTTACTTGATAATTTCTGTTTTATATAACTCTGACATTGCTAATCTGTCTTGAGCAAGTGTGGTGACCAACGTTCATGCCTTCTCTGTATGATAAGAGGTCTTTGGCCAATTTAAAGTTACAATTCCTTTATTTTTCTTATTCCAGAGGCTGTCCAAGACCAGAGATTAGAACGCCAAGATGAAGAATCTCTCAACGACCCAACGAACGTAAAGAAACTGAAATACAAAGAAAATGTACTTGGAAGGAACGTGTCACCATCCCTGCAGACAAACAACTAGTCATTGTGGTTCGATTTATGTTAAAAATATTAGTAGGTAGTTTGAGTTGGGTATTTTATTATGTTAAAAAATGAGTGGTTCATTTGTGTTGTGATGGTTACAAGAATTCAAGGCCTGACGCACACGTGCCTAAAATGGGGGCAGACTAAGGAATTTTATGACATTGAATCTTATTACTAGTGTTTTAAAGTACAAACGTGACTGCGCCAGCGTGCTCTGGAACTAAAATATTGTTGTTCATACTAATTTGCACTTTATGTCACTAAAAATAAAGTGTATTATTCAATGTCATCGTATAATACAGTGCTCTGCAATCAAGTTAGGTTAGAGCGATCGCTAATTATCCTTTTGGTGTCTGTTTCTAACTGAGAACTGGCTGTATAATCAAAAATATGAACACATTGTACTAGTGGACAACTTTTGTATTGTCACAAATGCCATTGGTAAAATATTCAACTCATTACAAAACAATAATTATTTTAGTTATATTAGAAACTTATCTGACTCAGTCAGCGTTTTTAATTATCATGTCAGTTTAGATTTAGTTAAATTCATCCCTGTTTTGTGCCTTTTTGAGCAGCTTATAACAGGCGGTCGTATACAAAAATATACGTACAGTACAACTATTTTCTTAATGTCCCTCGGGAATCATCGTATTTCCGAATACAAACGAATGCAAATTTCCATGTCCATCAATTATTAGATTTATCGTGTATAATAATTAGAATTCAGAACTAAGTGCAGTACGACACAACTTAGATGTAGCTTCGGCAAAATTCGTAAAACCGATCACCATCCGAACTGAGTGCACCTTCTAAATCTCCAATCTTTATTACTGCTTCAGGTGAAAATTATCTTTACGAAACGCAATAACTTGTAGTCATATAACCAAATACATTCATAAAATTGAATAAGTATAATGATTGCACATTTTCAAATTTAAGTTGTGTCGTACTTTACTTTATTGTTGTTCTGTTTTGATTTCCGTGTGAACTATATAGAGCTGTAAAACTATTTTCCTTAAGTTAAAAGAGTATAAACTCTATATACCTACTTCCAAGTCGATTGAGAGCGTTCGGTCTGCACCAAGTGCAAAGGTCAATTGATAGAAATTCGACGACTGACGAAACACGAAGTTTGCCGAGGGACATAAAGAAACAAGTTATACTGTACATAAGTATGAAAATAAAATTGCAAGAAAAGAAGCGTAATTTAATTTGCAAAAACTTAAATTATGAACTATTTTAATGTCACATACTTATTTAATACTTAATTTATGTTTCCCCACAACTATTTCATAATTATTATTAGTAGCATATTAATAAGTTTTACACTGTTATTATTAAAATAATTTTTGATTTAATGTTCTTTATTATTTAAAAAACCAAGTACTTATCTTCCTAATGATAAAAGAATTTTACTTGCTCTATACAGTTTTATGGGACATAATTTATTTTATTTTGGTGCAATAAAATTGCTTCCACATGTTGCGATGGCATAGATGTATAGTCAATATTATTAGTACAGCAGGAACTATTACTATATTTATATATATTTAATGGTCTACTAGCTGCACCCCGCGGTTTCACCCGCGTACGTCTCGATCCCGTGGGAATATCGGGATAAAAAGTTTTAGGGGTATGAGGAACAGGGTGTAAAGTTCACTCATCCCCCATAGAAAAGGGAGGATCCTCCGACCAGACGGGTGTTGTGTCTGGCGGGCAACTGCCCAATGATTGATATTGGGTTTTTGTATATATGTTCACTGCACGGTAAACTCTAATTGCGCGATGCAGGATTTATGTGACGTCAGGTCTTCGATGCGTAGTTCGCATGTGGCGATGTAGATACCGCCACAAAGTATGTTCTATGTGTCAATCCAGGTTATAAACTATCTGTGTGCCAAATTTCATCCAAATCCATTCAGCCGTTCTTGCGTGATTGAGTAACCGTGCGTTTGCACCAGAAAACATTTAACATGTAGATGTTTCGAAACTTGTCACATGAAACAAATCTCATTACTTGTTTTGTTGGACTTGCGTTCGCACTGTACGAAACATGAGTAAGTCTTAAGACAGATCTCAAGATTTGTTGTAAACTGCGTTCGCACTCTCTAGAAACATACACAATAGACATGTTTTGTATAAAGATTTGTCACGTTTGCGTTCGCACTGTTGTTTGTTTATGTCAAATTATGTCTCGCAACTTGTCTATTGCTTGATGTTTAGTGTTATCCGAGTATGGTGGTAAACATCCCGTGTTTATATAGAAACATAGAGTGGTCCAAAGTAGACACGATGAAGTTTATAGAGCTTTGGCAAGGTTTCCCATGTTTGTGGAATACAAAAGGTGTGGACTATAAAAACCGACCAAAGTGTCAAAACAAATCTTACAACATGTTACTTACTAGATTCATACAGATAATTTTTGATACGAAATTGGTTTGTAAAGGCATGTGGCGAAACATGTCGAGTGATATGAAACGTCAAACATGTTTCGCGTCAACAAGTTGCGTGACAATGCGAACGCGAGTCGATACATTGACCGAAAACACAGATTTCAACACGCACGCTTACAAACATCCAAACACACAAACTTCCACATTTAATATATTAGTAGGATGTATACAAATAAATAAAATTGAAGCGTCTGTTTCTAATGTCAAAATAACAGCTTTTTACTGCTTCAGAAAATATCATTATACGGTAATTAAAAAAAAAAAACAATTTAAAAAATGTTTGGGCTAATTTCCGAAACGGCTGGACCGATTTTGACGGGACTTTCGCTTATAAGGAGTAACTTAACCAAGGCTACTTACTTTTATTTCAGAAATCGTTTTAAGGTCCTCGCGGGCGAAGCCGCGTGCAGCAGCTAGTATTAAATAAAACGAAATAAGGACTCGACACTTAAATCATTTATTCTTAAAATACTTTTTTTTAGGAAATAACATTTTTAACAGACTACAATAATAACGCCACGATTTCACCCAAGTGCACAAAAGCGCTAAATTGCACTAATGTGCATTTACCTTTAAATAGTGTTGCCAAACTCAAAAGTCTCATACGTTGAACTAGGGAATACTTGGAAAATGTATTTAAATTGGAAAATAGTGTAAAAATTTATTTAACATTTAACAATTTTAAAAATAAGAAATGAGTGCGATTAATGGAATACTTAATGTTTGAAAATGTGAAAAATATGTCTGGCAACACTATCAACCCATTCAATGTAATATCATTTTTTTTTAATGTAATTGACAAAATAATCCAGTCATTTAAATCAACGTGATACACAGAAAAAATTGACAGTCAATATTTTAGCATGACACGGATATTTTATAATAACATCTCAAAATCAAAACATTTTATTTCACATAAACCTACATGGGCACTTATGAAACGAATTGGTTGTTTCCTATGGAGAAGAGCCAAAAAAATAATTGGCTTTTACAATATTTTAAATTACAGTGTTAGTAGGCATGGGAGGACAATGGTGCCGATTCTCTTGTCACAAATTCTCTAAACTAAACTAAAAATCACTAAAATTTAGTTTATTCCTGTCAAACGACGATTTCCTATTCTGAAAATAGACTAAACTGACACAACTTAGTTTGACAGCACTAAGATGGCACTGAGTTTTAATTTAGTGAAAATTCTATTCTGAATTTGACTTTTTAACCAAAATTTTTGTTCAATATCTAAAATCCTCTAACTAACTCTGACTATTTTTAATCACGATTAAAAATGTGTGGAATAAAATTAGATGTCATGAACTAAAATTCAAACCGACGTGTCGGTTTGAATTGATTTTTTCGGTACTGTATCTTTTTTTTATTTTCTTTTGCTTATATCTTTCCCCCCCCCCCATCATCCCCCTTTGCAACCCGCAAACCCGTAATACTCTACATTTTGGTGATTTAATTTTTTTGTTTTCTTCCAAAAAGTGAAAAATTCCATATAAAAATACGTCGAGACGGCCACATTGCGCGCCTCTCCGGCTAAAAAAATATCACGTGGTAGGCAAACAAGTAGGTACCAAGTGGAGTCGCGATTGTCAAATTCGATTTTAGTTCTGTCAAAATAATTTTTAAATTTAGAGATTTTTTTTGGCAGAATAGCTCTAAGTTTCTCATAGTAAAAAGTAAGGAATTTTAGTGATAGTTTAGTTAGTTTAGTTCGGTGTACAAGAGAATCGGCACCAATGTAGGCCTTTCAACAAGTAAGTAACAGGTACGTAACAAAAATAAACATATAATTAAGATACCGCGCGGTAGCTATAACGTAAACGTCAGATCGTTTATGGTCGGAAAATTTTGACTATAGACAATTTTGATACATACATCGAATGGGGTTTACTCCATAGCTATATCAAGCTTTCACCCATAATCATACTCAGAATCTGTTCATTATAATAAAATTGGAATTTCTCTTACATAAAAATTATTTACAAAAAGAAATAACATGTAACTTTTGCTTATGTTTAATAAATCTCGCTATATACATAAAACTTTCGTACATAACAAAAACAGGCAAGATAGATAGAAAAAGGGAATAAAAGACTTCAGTTTATTCTAGAAGCGCCACTCTTTAACCATTTTTTTAAGGCCGCTATCACATTATCATATTTTTGTCATCATAGAAACATCATAGCTGTCGTTATATTTTGTGACACTATGATCAATCCTTTCGAATATAATGGAGAACGACATCTGAATTTTAATTATATTAGGTACATACCAGACAAAGTATACGATTATCATATTTGACATCATACCTTCAAATACGAGGAGCATAAATTACATTAGTTTTTTTATATTTCTATGAGTTATAATTTATGATAGATCTATGATCATTAGGACAATGTAATAGCGGCCTCATTCTATAAAAAATCGTAAAATTCGATATTAATTTACATTAAGTATAACAGTAGAAATTATTTTAAATAAAATCATTTTTATGGTACCATGAAATTTTTACATCCCCACTTTTCTTGGCTTTGTAAAAGCCTAGGCTAGTCTCAATCAAAGACACTTTCGAGAAAATTGAATAACCTTTCATAAACAAGATGTCCATTACTTTGTTTACAGAACACCTTTTTATAGAACATATCTGTGCCATATATCTGGAAGAAATTCATAAAAACCATGTCTAGCTTCATCCTATTAAAAAAGTCATTCAACAGTGGCGCCATCTATATCAAGTGAACTATCTAATTTCACATCAAAAATTTTACTACTAATTCTAAACTTGTAATTGTAACCATCGAAAAATATGTATAAAAATTCAAAATCTGTAAAAGCTAGATTCGTTGATTAAAGTTTAAATATTGCCATTTTTAAATACAAGTTTGTGAGGAATTATATTTTCTTCTTTTAAATTGGACAATTTGCCTGAAGATCTTCGAAACAGTAAGTTTGAAATTAGAGCTACAAAGTTGAGTTTAAAGTTTTGATAGTAGCTGTCATAACCACATCATGATTTCATTTTAAAACATCAGCGTATCACACATAGTAATGGCACAGTATAAATAAGTAACAGTATTATATAATGAAACGAAATTGTTTTTTCTGTAAATAGGATATTGGAATCACTACACGTCACACACACATCATGTTACACGTCATATTAAAAAGTTGTAAAAATAGCTAGATGAGGTCGGCGTTTCCTATCTGACTACTCTGAGAAGAAAGGCCGAAACAAACTCAGAGGTCACCGTCTCCTTTAAAGTCCAGACATAATCTTGGTCAGGCCATATGAGGAATTGAGGACCATGTAGATTAGTCTGAAATGGTCATTTGAGGAAAGAACCAGACAGATTTGAATGGACCTGTCCAGTCAGTGCAAGCATTTGTCAGTAATAGTGGAGCTCAACTCAGAACTTCAGGAGCTCAAGTTGTCAATGTCTCGGCAGTGACTTTGATATAATTATCTCATGCCGCTCGGTAGTTAAACCTTCCGCGTCCGTGCGTAACTGCCGCGCACTCGATAGGTAGTATTGCGTACTATATGAGATACACTGAGATTTCGAAGCGCGTCGTTTCGACCGTTTTCTATGAAGATATAATACTGTTACTTATTTATACTGTGGTAATAGCAATTAACTAACCTGGTGAAATGAACACCTTTGCCTATCTGTTCGGAGAATGTAGCCGTGATGTTAAGCTGCTTCATTTTTTTTTCAAGATGTGGTTATGACAACATAATTGTATCTTTCTTTTTACCGCCTTGAATGCTTAATTTGTAATTCTTAATTAATCTAGTATTTCAAAAGTTAAATCTAATTTTGACTCTTTGCTAGCTCACTACTCGAATCTTAGAAGAATTTTTAACACCATAACGAAAATTTTACAAAAAAAAAATGTGTCGTATTTTTTTTTTTAACAAATCCTTGATTATTTGACTTTTTAATCAAGCAGGCGGGAAGTAGTAACCCATGGGGAATCTTGAACATGATTTTCTTTCCGAATGAAGACCCAAAACTACGCCCCAATTTCTGAATGCCAGAGATCTTGAAATCTTATGTCAACAAATTATATCACTGAAAATTCAGGCTTATAGCTTTATCCATAACGAAGTTACGGGGGTAGTTACGGCTATTGACAGTAGATTTAAAAATCGAACTCTCAAAAATGGGAGGAGATTCCCGATTTGTCGTTTAATTGCACCAATAACAAGAGTTTGACTAGCCACGTTGACGCCTATTGGTTCATCTCTGCCTATTACATAATAGTCTTGGGCCAATCACGTGATTTTATCTCATTGTCGTTGCAAAATACGAGCGCGTCATTTGACTTTTAAAAACATTAACATAAGGTTTAAATTTGAGTGACGCGCGATATTGAAATGCAAAAACTAGACTATGGGTTACCAGAACCGATAATAATTTAAAATATCCAAGGTCAACCGATAACACTTTGCATAACGAATTTATCAATCTCCATGAAACAACAAAACGTATCATACGACGTTGTATTCGATTGTAAATACTTTCTCACAATATCTAGGTCTTGCAAAGCTCTGGACTTTTTGACTAAAACCTCCTTTTCTTCAGAGTCTGGCTTGTTTGTGGCTAGAGGCATTAAATCCTCCTTCGCTTTTTCAGCATAGTTCAAAGGGTCAGTGACTTTATGATTCCCTCCAAAAACGGATCCATTGGTCCCTTGGCCTGTAACCAGTTCTTCATCAACTGTCAAATATTGGTCTAAATTACTTAGATTTGTGAAGTATGATTCTACATCATAATCTTTCAACATACTCGCTAGAACTTCCTCATCATTTTCATAGACTTTTGGCTTGTCTACTTCTCTTATTGCCTCTGGTACTGTGACATCATATCCTGTATCGACAAAGCTTTTAGTTATTGCATCCGGAGGCGTTCTTTCCCATGCTTTTTCTAACATGTTCAACGCTTCCAGACAGGTAATGTTCCTGTCAACCCCTCTAAGTACATTTATGGCTTTTTCTTCTAAGATTAATCTCCGAAATTCTTCTCGAAATTTCGCAGACACACCATTCTTCATTGGTATTAAACCATTGGACGCTTTCCAAGGAACAAAAACTAGTTTTAAATGCGATAACTGCAGTTTAGAATGTATGGTTGCTCGGTCTAACACTAGGATTGCTTTCCGATTTTTGACTTGCAATTCTCTGTTCCAATATTTGACATATTCCTCAAACATTTGTGTAGTAAAATGGGCTTGGGAATGTCGTATATAGGTAACAGGTAACGTATCAGGATCTCTAAAGGAATGTAATAACGGGTCTTCGGTACCACAGACAAGTAACTTTTTTTTATCTGTGCCTGGCATGTTGGCGCAAAGGAATACTGACAATCTGTCTTTGACATAACCCTGTATATACTTTTTCCCCGCCAACTTTTTTATTCGACCTTTTGAAGGGTTGTAATAAAAGCCAAATTCGTCTGCAGTATAAATATCTTCGTCTGGTATACCTAACCGAGCATCACTCCATTGCTCTCTGAAAAAGTGGTTCTTCCATTTTGATTCCATTTGATTGTGGTAGTCCCTCTTACAGGGCGTCCCTCTAAGCGTTATATTATATCTTTTTTTAAACCTGTCTAGCCATTTTTTGCTGCCATTAAAGGCCACAAAGCCACTCTCTTTGGCAAACGCTTCAGCAACATCTTGAAGCATTTTTCCTGATACTTGGATATCATTCGCTCTCTGTGAATGAAACCACTCGACTATTCTTGTGTCTAAAACACTATTCATATATCTTGTGGTTCGTTTTCCTGCCTTTTTGGGTAGCGCATACTTTTCCCTGTCTTCCCAAATCTCGTTGACTACTTCTGGGGTCAGATGGTAGAGCCTACAGACGTCTGATACCGATCTGCCTTTATGCATTTTGCTGACGATGGCACATTGTGTTGGGTGGCTTAAGTCTTCCCGTTTGAGACAGCCATCGAACTCGTTATATAAAAATGGTGGCTTATCGTCTTCTGATAATTTTTGGTCCTGATCTGATTGTGTGTTGTCGCCTGCCGAGGAACTTTGGTTTGGGCCTCGGCGGCGGGATGATTTTCTGAAAAAGGTTGATATAGGTTTAAAGAACTTTATTTTCTCATAAGAACATAGTTCACTTAAAATGAGATTCACAAAAATATCTTATTAAATTAAAATTAAGATACAACTTTAGCTTATGGCGACAATTTTCATACTATTACTACTACATAATTTTATTTCACAACCTGTTCAGCATCATCTCATTAGAAATAGTGACTGTAAATATGCGATTTTAGTTTTGTTTTGTAAATATTTAAATTGTCACACATTTTTATGTCGTTAGGCAGGCTGTTGTAAAGTTGTACTCCCTCAAACAGTATGTTTTTTATGTCGTTAGGCAGGCTGTTGTAAAGTTGTACTCCCTCAAACAGTATGTTTTTTTTGCCGTAAGTCAGTGTACGTGGTCGAGTTGTCATTAATTTGTATCTGAAACAGATACAAATTAATGACAACTCGACCTTAAGTAATGTTTTTGTGTTTTTTGAGTTAATGTAATGTTTGAGTGGATGTTGCCTGTGATTATTTTTTTAACTAGGTTGCAAGTGTTGAATGTATATAATTGCGTAATGTATAGTGTATAGTTTTAGTATATAGCTCCTTTGTAGGTGTTAGATAATTGTAATGGAATAATGTTTTAATAATTCTGTTTTGTGTGGTTTGTAGCTGCTTTAGATTAGTTTTGGTAGAAAGTCCCCATATTTCTATCAAGTATTCGAGATGCGTCTTTATAAGTGAATTGTATATCAAACCACGTACTTTCCCTGGTATGCAATTAGTTACTTTTCGGAGTGCCCCCAAGACTGAACTCAGTTTGGATCTGATATGCTCAATGTGTGCTTTCCAAGTAAGTCGGTCATCCAAATGCAACTGGGAATAAATCGGTAATTATGTGCGGGGACTTTAATATTAACATTTTAGAAAATAATTCTAATACCAGTAGATTATTAAATTTGTTTAAATCCTTCAATTTGTCAAATGTGTTTGTAGAGCCAACCCGAATAACTACGACTACTGCTACATGTATTGATAATGTGTTTTGTTGCTGCGACTATTTAGATAAAGCCATCGTTAATTATCTCCCTTCTGATCACAGTGGGCAAACCGTAACTTTTGAGTCCAACTTACCAATACAAAAAGTGCAGATTCAATTCAGACCAGTAACAGCTGTTAATTTAAATAAATTTAATAGCACTTTAGTTTGTAAATTAAGTAATCAGGACCTTTCAATAAACAATGCCAATATTTTGTATAAAGAATTCTTTTCGGTAGTCCAAACCGAGTTCAATAATACTTTTAAGAAAAACACTAAAACTATCAGCTCTAAGTTTTTATTTAGTGATTGGGCAACTAAAGGACTCAGGAAAAGTAGGGAAAGACTTTTCGAGCTGTATGGCCTTAAGCCTTATATTAACACAGAAACTTTTAATAAGTATGTTGCTACTTATTCTAGAACTTTTAAGAGCACTTGTAGGGCAGCTAAAGCCTTATACATTAGCAACAAAGTTAAATCAGCAGACAATAAAATACAGACGGTTTGGAAAATTATCAATAATGAAACGAATAGGAACAAAAAGCATAATTCCGATTACACACTGGAGACGTCAGGTGGCGGTCTCATTTGCGACAGCAAAGAAGTTGCTCAAGAATTTGTACATTTCTTTACCAGTATCCCACTTAAAACTACTGAAACCTTAAACTCCTCGCCATCGCTCTCTTTTGATTTAGTAAGGGCGAACGTTTCAGCCTGCCCGATTGAATTTAACTTTAAGCATATTAACCCCGTAACAGTAATAAAAGCTTTTAAGCAAATCAAGATCAAACTAACCGAGGAT
Organism: Lithophane semibrunnea; assembly: GCA_947363905.1. NCBI lineage: Eukaryota > Metazoa > Arthropoda > Insecta > Lepidoptera > Noctuidae > Lithophane > Lithophane semibrunnea. Next base: position 5,125,807 of record OX376213.1, on the reverse strand, counting down.
CTTTGGGGAATGTCCATTAAAGTCTGCACCTCCATAATTGAAACCATAGCGCCTTACTTAGCCTTAATATTTAATTTGTGTGTGGATCAAGGAGTCTTCCCGGATTTAATGAAATACAGTAAGGTAATACCACTTTTCAAATCCGGGGACAGTAAAGACACTAATAATTATAGACCCGTATCCGTGCTGCCGGTTTTCAGCAAGGTGTTTGAAAAGGTAATGCTGAATCAAATGCTCAATCATTTTAACACAAATAAAATCCTTCACGACCAACAGTATGGTTTCACCAAAGGACGTTGTACGACCGACGCCGGTGTAACCTTATTAAGACACATTTTGAACGCGTGGGAAGAGGCCCAAGACGCCATAGGAATCTTTTGTGACCTCTCCAAGGCATTTGATTGCGTCGATCACGAAACCTTACTCTTGAAACTTGAGCATTACGGACTTGGAAAACTTGCGCTCAGTTTAGTAAAATCTTATTTAAATGATAGACAACAGCAAGTTCAAATAAACGGTATCAACTCACTAGGTTTAAAAGTAAAAATGGGTGTTCCACAAGGCTCGATTTTGGGTCCTTTCCTCTTTTTAGTGTACATTAATGATCTACTACATTTATTAAAAAATCAGCCACACATGGTGTTATTTGCTGACGATACTTCCTTAATTTTTAAGGTAGATAGACGTGCTACAAATTTTGACGAAGTAAATAACGCCCTACTGCAGGTCCAAAATTGGTTCACTGCTAATAATTTAGTATTAAATGGAAAAAAAACTAAGTGCATAAAATTTTCTTTACCAAATGTCAAAAGTAGGGATTGTGTGATTATATTGAATCAAGAGAAACTAGAATTCGTCGATAAAACTGTTTTCCTAGGGATCACGCTCGACTCAAGGCTACAATGGGGTTCTCATTTAACATCTCTTGCAGGACGGCTAAGTTCAGCAGCATATGCTGTCAGAAAAATCCGTCAATTTACTGATGTAGATACCGCGAGGCTAGTCTATTTTAGTTACTTTCATAGCATCATGTCTTACGGTATTTTACTATGGGGACGGGCTGCAGACATCGAGTCTATCTTTATTCTGCAGAAAAGAGCGATTAGAGCCATTTATAATCTCCGCAGGCGCGATTCTTTACGGGAACTGTTTAAGGATATTAACATCATGACGGTAGCTTGCCAATATATCTATGAAAACATCATGCACGTAAGAAAAAATTTACATCTTTTTAGTAAAAGAGGTGATAGACATAACTATAGTACTAGAAATAGGGACCTATTAGTTCAACCAGGTTTCAGACTGGCTAAAGTAGACTCATCTTTCATGGGGTACTGTTTAAAATGTTACAATAAAATTCCTCCCCACATACTTCAACTGAACGAGACGAAATTCAAAACTTGTATAAAACGCACACTATGCAGGCAGGCATATTATAAGTTGGAGGATTACATTTCTGATAAAAATGCTTGGCTTAATGCTGGTCCTGCTCCACAACCACAACTAACTAATTAACATTCGAAAATAATGTTGGAGCTGCTGAAGATTGTAAGACCATCTTTGCATTGTATAAACTCAATTTCCTTTGTATTATATAACTGCATAGCACAGGTGTGAGTACTATGTACTATAGAGCCATTTACCGGGTAATTTGTCTTTAATTGACTTGAATGTGCCCTGGCGGCTGGGAATGTCATGCTCACTCAAATGTCTCGCTGATGGTGGCGCGTGTGTTGGATCATTTAGCTCCCTTCAAAATGGTTGAGCTGAATGGTGCTGATCCATGCGTCATGTTCGTGAACGGGCGCCGTCAGTTGTGACTGGTCATCTCTTAGCTGCCATGGCTTATTTTAATTTTTGATTTGTTTGTTATAATTGCGGACGCTTTTAACGTGCTTTTTACATTGTTCTCACATGTATAATTTCAACATAAATGATGTAACCAATATTTTGTAACAATATTTTGATTTAAAAGAGTGTCCGTGGAGTTTCTTGCCCGTTCTTCTCCATAGGTACCTACTACGCTTTGGAATGGGCATCTAGCTTCATATTTCTGACTGACCGACTCCTTGACAATTCAAAAGTGCCTGTAAATGGTTTAATTGAAATAAATGCTTTGAGTTGAGTTGAGTTGAATGCAAACCGAGATATTTTTCCTGTCGTGATCTATGAATTATATTGTTATTTATAGTTAAAGGCGCAAAATTCTGAATTTTCTTATTCTTAGCAGCAAAAATCATGTAGGAGGTTTTTGACGTGTTAATAGTTAATAAGTTGTATAAGAGCCACTCATTGAGCAAGTTTAAATCGCTCTGGGCATCAGTTATTATATCTTGAATTGAGTTACCAAAATAAAACAAGCAAGTATCGTTTACATACACGGTAGGTGACCAATTAATGCTAAGTTTTTAATATTATTAACATAAATTAGGAATAGCAAGGTTCCCAAAACTGATCCTTGGGGAATACCACAATTTATATTTTGCAGACCACTTTGGAATATATTTCCAATTCTAACTGTTTGATACCTGTTTCGTAGGTAGGACGTGAATATTCTCAAGGCTTGGCCGGTAACACCTATGTTATTTAGCTTTTGCAGAAGTTTAACGTGACTGACAGTGTCAAAAGCCTTCTTTATATCAATAAAGATACCTAGGGCTATCTGTTATGTTGATATAACTTTATTATTTCAACTATTTCTGCAATGGGTATAATAATTTGTAATTCTACATGACATGGGACACCGCACTGGGCCCGCGTGGTAGATTACGGACCACTCCCTCTCACAGGCAGGTGGCCTGTGTCCCAGCAGTGGGAACGTTATAAATATAAGTGATTATAAAATGCTATGCTAAATGTTATTATGGTGCTCCCACACTTCTGTTAAAAATGTTTACAAACATTAGATCACTTGACCGATTAGATTTTAACACCAGTGTTTGAGGCTGGTAGCACCTGGGAGGACCTGTGTTACGGGGTGTAATGTAACATGTTACAAAGCGAGTATTCGTGCAGTCAGTACGTGGAAACGAGCACGAACACGCGAGCAAAAGTAAGTGCATTGAATGACTATTTCATGAAATCATGACATTTGGCACTTATATGAACTTAAGGGGGATGCGCTAGGGTAGCCCGCGAAATTCAAATTTTCGTAAGCTTTTTGCAATTTGCAAGTCAGTGTCAGGTTGTATGTTGAACTAAATATTATTTGCGGTCGTAACAAATATGGGTTTATAGAATTATAAACATTAAAATCAGCAATACAACTCTCTAAGTTCATAAAAGTGCCAAATTTCATGTTTTCATGAAATAGTCATTCAATACACTTACATGAACTTAGAGAGTTGTATTGCTGATTCTAACGATTATAATTCTGTAAATCCATATTTATTACGGCCGCAAATCATATTTAGATCAACATTCAACCTGATACTGACCTGCAAATTGCAAAAAACGTAAGAAAATTTTGAATTTTGCGGGCTACTTTAGGGGATCCCCTTTAAAATACTCACTTAGGGGTGTCTTCTTGCTGTCTCTTCTTAGAATGGGCTTGTTTCGTATGATTCTTCAACTGTGAGTTCGTGTGGAACTTAGCTTGACACTTCTCACACTCTTCTGTTCGGTCGTGGGTAGACATGTGTCGCGCCTGGAACGAGAAGGAAATTGGTAAAAAACTGTAGATTATGTTGGCAGGTGATGCAGTTGGAGACGCCAGGCGGATTCCCGGCCACCATAGGCGCGGGCTGGCGGACGGCGAGCAATGGGTAGCTCGCCGTCCGATAAGGACCAGGCCCGGGTCGACTGCGCGTCGTGTTCCACGCGCGCCTCAAAGAGATGTCAGCACAATTGGCGGGGTCCGATTGCTAGGACCGATGCCCGTCAGGATTGCGGGAATGTCCGTAAGGGATACCGGGACCTTGGTAGCAGGCAACTGAAGGAACGCGGGTGGGTTTTAGTCAGTAAAAGTCTGACACGCCCTTCCGCTCCGCCCAGAGCGGGAGAAGTCATTGGATTATATCCCACCATCAAAAAAAAAAAATAGGTGATGCAGTGATGCAGTTTTTTCCTGACCTGTGGTGGCCCAACGGTAAAGCTGATATCAAACGATTCACTTTTTGTTCATTTTTGCCTTCATTCTGCATCTTTCACTCGAAGTGAAACGTCTGAACATAAGATGAATCAGAAGTGGAAATTAAATCATTAGTTAACCGATCCAATGATGTTGGATTTCAGCATTCGGCATCTTACACTAGCCTACCGAATGATCGAAAACTCACTCTACCCAGCGTTTTCCCAACTATGTTGGAGTCGGCTTATAGTCTAACCGGATGCAGCAGAATACCAGCAGTTTACATGGAGCGACTGCCTATCTGATCTCCACAACCCAGTAACTGGGCAATACGCCCCTTGTTAGGACTAGTTGTCAGACTTTCGGGCTTCTGACGACACGTAACGACTGTCAAAGATACGATTTAAAAGATGTAACAAAAATTGAAAAGAGTATGTACGAATGACAGCCGGGACCAACGGCTTAACGTGCTTTCCGAGCTACGGAGGAGTCTCGGAATGTAAAGATGGTCACCCATCTACAGATCAACCCCGGCAAGATGCAGGTCCTAATAATAACTAAATACTCCACACATAAAGTGCCTTAGTGTACCTTAAGATGAAAAGCGCTGCCGAGGCCAAACCAGAAAGAGATGACGAGATGACCTGGTCACCTAATACGAAGACTACTTCGAGGTGAAAACTTACTCTTTTCACCTCGAAGTAGTCTTCGTATTAGGTATATCTGAAAGACCTTTGGGGACCTTTATTAAGGGCTTACCCAACCTCAAAATTTTATCTCGCTCGCAACATACTACTCACGGCCTGAGTGAGAGCGAGACGGAGTGGGGTGCTGGCGCCTCCAAGCCTCGAATAGTTTAGGTAATTGCTTTTTACAGTGAAAATAATGGTAATTTAAAAAAAAATCAACACATAAGACCTGCTTTATAGTTATAAATTTGTTCAGTTATTCTGCAAAGTTTCATGATCTATTTTGAAGTATATTTTTAATACCAGTGGTTTATAGATCGGTTTAGAGGTAACTTTGTTTTTTTTTTTCAATCGAGAAAATTTCATTTAATCGTGTTTTCGTCAAACATAGGATCCAGCATCAATCCTCAACTTTAACATATATTTATTTCAAAATGAATGCTGCAATATTTTCGGCATAACGGAGGACCATGCTAAGCAATTTGAGGTAGGGTAGATCCTTAAGAAAAATAAAATAAATAACTTACCAAATAATTTTTATTATTAAACTTGAGGCCGCACAGCGGACATGTAGGCGCCGCCTTCTCCATATGTACTTTGGCGTGCATGCGGAGACTAAACGCTTTCTTGAAGTACCGGCCGCATATCTCACATTTATGTCTGTAAACAGTTATAGAATGATAATAAGATGGATGCGATAGGGTAGCCCGTGAAATTAAAATTTTCTTACGTTTTTTACAATTTGCAGGTCAGTATCAGGTTGTATCTAATCTAAATATTATTTGCGGTCGTAACAAATATGGATTTACAGAATTATAAACATTAGAATCAGCAATACAACTCTCTAAGTTCATGTAAGTGCATGGAAAGAAAATTTCATGAAATCGTCATTCAATTACACTGATTCTAATATTTATTAGTTATTTATGCAACAGTTATATAATAAAGGGTATTAAAACACGAATGTGGAACAAAAATATACACAAAAATACCTAATTATATACAGTTGCATACAAGATTTTATCTACACCCATTATATGAATCTTCTATAAAAGTTTCTTTGCAATACCAATATCGAACAAAAATGGCGCGGTACGACGTGAATTCGAATTTTTCGAATTCGAATGTTAATACCTAATTATATACAGTTGCATACAAGATTTTATCTACACCCATTATATGAATCTTCTATAAAAGTTTCTTTGCAATACCAATATCGAACAAAAATGGCGCGGTACGACGTGAATTCGAATTTTTCGAATTCGAATGTGTTTTGTTTTAAAATTACCGTGCTTTGTTAGTGAAACGCTCGTGAATGACAATGTTCTTTTTTTGAAATGAGTTGCATTATGAAATTCAGTACAACATTATAACACCCGTTTGGATGATATTATGGTTACTATGACACTGGATGTTTTAATGTTGGCTATAAGCTAACTGTTTCAGAAGAGAAGAGAGGATTTATAGCATGGGTGTAGATAAAATTCTTAAACACATTGAAAATTGCTGCAAAGACTGAATAATAATAACAGCACTTGGTCGGTTTTTTTTTACTACAAGCAATTGGGTTGGACCGAAAGTTGTCCGGAAAGACAAAAAACAAGAAAATACAAGAAACACTAACTTAAATATTACCTAGTTTTAACTTGATGTTCAAGCCCATGTGTCTTGAGGTCAGTAGCGTTCTCAAACTCTGTGTCACACTCAGTACATCGGAAAGTTCTCCCTTTTTTCACTTTTTCCTTTATTTCTTTCTTTTTTCTCCTTTTTGATTTTTTTGGCTTTTCAGTCTGCAAAATGCAAGAGCATTTAAGAAAAATACAGATTTTTTAATATTGGAAGGATTATTTTTTTGTAAAATAATCCAACTTTAGAATATAATATCAGGGTCAGTCTGGCCCCAGGGCATACCGGGACTTTTCCCCGGTCCATTTCCCTTCATTTTATTTAGAGCAAAGCCGTGATTAGTAATATAATTACTATTTTATTTTCGAACCTCAAGAAATCCCGGTAGTTTTTTGGGTCCCAGACCGACGCTGTATAATATACAATACCAGTTGGATTATTTTCCCACTAGACAGGATTTTAAAGTATAAATAGCCTTTATTTCAAGTTTAGCCAGGCCAGGCCATTAAATTAATGTTTCTGGCTGTCAAAATTGAGGACCAACAATTGGCCCTAAGAATAACCTGGATTTATTGTTGCAGAAATGAGTTTTTTTTTTTTTGTGAGTTGTAGAAACATTAATTATAGTCTTTGTATGGTATGATGATAAACAATCTTACACAATACCAATGGTATTTTCTGCAGCTGAACAAAAAGGTTTTTCGATTTATAAACCTTATTTCTATTACACAAAGTTGAGTTTTAAGTGCAACTAATAGTTATAATACTAAGTTGTTGTTCTAAAAAGCACCTAGTTTCCATAGGGATTGAGTGCACGATTGTTTAAATTGCAATCATACGTTTTTTTTTAAATCAAAATATTACCATAGTTGGATCAATTTCTAAGATAAATATCAATTATCAGGAGATGTATAAGTTCTGTTATTTTATTAACGAAAACAAACATTTTTTAGGCAGGATGAATGTTCCAATATTCAGTGATAACAGGACCATGTTCTCAGTATTATGTTTTTTACTTTTGGTAAAATCCCTTTTATAAAATGATTTATGAATAAAAAATCTTCAATCAAATAAAAGTAAAAGCTACATATATGTTACATTGTGTTAGGAACCATGGCAAATTTATGCATGAAACATTGATAGATTAATTTTTCAACTATGAGTATGTTCAAAGATAAATAACATGATGTTAATACTGAACCGAGTTAACATATAAGTGTTGAAGAGGTTTCGAGAGCTATTTTCAAGTATTTACACAAGTTAACATGACTGAAACTGGTCAGAATCTATAATTTTTTTGTAATTTGATGTCAATACTGTTACCTACTTTGTTAAACTCTAGAGGGCAATCCTCGTCCATTTCTTCCACTTCCACGGTGACCAGCACCCCGGCCATGATAGGCTCATCATCACTGTCCTCCTCATAATTACAGCTTCGATTACTTTCGCCAGAAATTTCGGCTTTTCGTTTTACTGCCGACAAACACTCATCATCGGAAGAACTATCGACATAAGTCGTCACAGGAGCCTCCGAACTAGAAGCCATGTCGACGGACACGTTACTCATTACCGGTACTACACAAACACTGTCATTATTATGGTATAAAACTCAAGTTTTCAAGGATATAAATAAAAATAAACACCGCCTATCACAGCAGACGCCATTTTCCATCTGTCAGAATTTGTTTTTTTTTACTTGGCAATTGGCATGTTACATGGGTGGAAAAATGATTAATTGATCACGTTTCTAAAAAAAATCTTTTTAATTATTTTGTAATTCATCTAAATGTAAAGCCAGGTCTACAAAATTAAAACCGTAATTTCATAATCACTTACAAAGTATTTTTTCTTTAACTGAAACAAAACTTTACAATGGCAACAATGAAGTTGTCAAGAATAAAAAAAGTTCCCGCTGTCAATGAACCGCCCGAAAAAAAGCAACGCGCATCGCTTCTCTTTTGGAATTTATGGTACAGTAACAAGGCTCCCTTTTGTGTTACCGTTGATATTTTAACGTGAAATCCTCAAAAGCAACGCGTAAACAAAGCGCGATTAGCGTTGTGCACGCTAGAATTGTGTATTTACGCGAAATTGTGAGTACAGCATCGCGATTTATGGATCAATATCGCACACTTGTTAATATGCGCTAACAACAGCGAAGCGTCCATTCACCAAATGGAGACGAAATCTGGCGTTGGCATTCAAGACCACTGGATGAAGAGTATGATGGAGCCGGCGTCTAGCGACAAACAAGATAACCGTTCGTCAGTAAAACGCGAAAAAATGGCCGAAGCTTACAATGGTGGTGAAAATGTAACATACGAAATGAAACAACAGCAAAATGATACGAGGTACAGATGCGATGTTTGCGATCTCACGTTCGAAGGTATGGAGTATTTGATGCTGCACAAAAAGTTCCATGGAAACGACAAGGATACGCCGATTATGGAGCCTGAGCCCCCAGTACATCACAAAGAAGGACCCAAGAAAAGGCGCAAGTTCAAATGTGACCAGTGCGACGTTAAAGTGAACTCTCAGTACCACTTGGATATTCACAGGAGCAAGCATGAAGGTGCTGCCTCTAAAAAGTATTTATGTGAGGTCTGTGACCGCAGCTTTGTTGCCGCTCAATTTCTGAAAAGTCATATGCAAACTCATTCGTCAGTATCAACAATAAACTGTGAGATTTGTAACAAAAGCTTCACAGGACAAGCTTACTTGAAGCTACACATGCAGCTACATAATGATATTAAGAAATTCAAGTGTTCTAAATGTGATGAGATGTTTCCTACGAAAAACTGCTTGAAAATCCATATGAAAAAGCATACAAAAGTGAAAAATTTCAAGTGTGACTGTTGTAACAAGCTGTTTGTGTCAAAAATAACTATGGAGAAGCACAGACAGACCCACGAAGGGCAGCCAATTGACTGTCATGTGAAATGTACGCAGTGTGACCGAACTATGCATGCCTCGTTACTCAGAACGCATCTCACACGAGCTCATCCTCCTCATGTTGACGATGATGTCAAACGACCGCATAAATGTACTACATGCGGCAAAAGTTTCATTGTGAGAATAAATCTTAATCTCCATATCAGAGTCTGTCATCCAGATCTTGCAGAACCGGAGGATGACGACGAAGAGATCATGACAGACAACTCTTAGTTATAACACGTATATTAGCATTTTGCTACGTATTATTATGGATAATTATACTTTTTTATAATAACTAAGACAAGTAGTTTGAATAAATTTACTTCCCTGTAACCTTCCATTTTTATGTTTTAATGACGTTGAATAAAACATGTATATTTTTATGTGAATTATTTTATTTTTATTGTTACTTCAACAACTTTTTACAAAGTTATAAAACTGTTCACACTTGACTGCAAAAACAGCGTGGTGTTTTAGTTGGTAAAAATCCGACATTACCTTCTTTAGCCTTCTCAGGGAGACCATGCCATGGTATACTTAACTACGCTTTATCTAAATTAGATAGGTACACTATCCATTATCAAACTATACATTTCCAGTTTAAGATGATCTCGCATGGAAGAGGATTTGAGGTCAGCTTTTATTGGAAATGTATAGCTTGATTATGTAATGGTGTGTACCTATTTAAAAGTTACTTTTGTGCTTTTTCAGATGTTTCCTTCAGGTAGCGTATTTACAGGATATTCTATATTATAGAATATAATGCACTATGTAGGTACACCATACGATTACAGATACAAATCTAGAAATTTTACACGGTGGGTGTATGCGTGACAATTCGGGGCGGTTTTTTCGCTAAGTCAAAGTCAAATAATTTATTTCAAGTAGGCACATTAAAGGCACTTTTGAACGTCAAATACATAGAAATAGAACTGATTCTAGTTGCCCCTTCCAAAAGGTAGTTTTCGTATGGAGAAGAATGGGCAAGAAACTCCACCGTTACTCTTTTAAAAAAAAATGTTTTACAATATTTGGTATAGGTACATCAATTATATAATTACATGTGAAGACGATGCACCGAGAATACAATTACAATAGGTAAAAAGAATTAAAAATTAAAAATGGAGCAATGACAAATAAATAAATTAAGTATGTGATAGGTACATGGTGCTCACATATTTACAAACATTAAAGTATACGTACGATAACACAATATTTCTACAAACTTAGCTAAAAGCTATACCTAGCCTGCCTAGCCATAGCTGTACCTAGGCTAGGAATAAAACTTTTATTCTGCAATAGCCCGTTCACGCTCTGACGCCATCTAGTGGCGGTTTTATGTGAACACAGCTAATAGTTTCAGAGCGAAGACAGTTGGTGCGCATTGCATAATTGCATATTAATTGTTAGAATGTTCCAGACCGCGCCAGTAAGTAGGTAGCTTGGACCTTGTTCCCGACTTCGGTAGATTTTCCATCGCCAAAAATGACGGACTTCATAGTGTGTTCACCTGAAACTCTTGTGCAAACTATCATGCTTTAGGTTCCAGTGAGCGGTTTAGGCCACAGAGTACCTACATTCTAAGAATGATTCTAGTATATTATTACCTACTGAAAGTGTAGGCTGTGCGTTGTTGTCACTTGTCAGTACAGTCACGAGCAATAATATGTATACACTTAGCAAAATTCAATAACCATTTTTTCGTGGAATAACGACTGCAACTTTGAAATGATACCTATATCATAATAATATGGGTTCCAACATACTATGTTCGATATAACATAAAATTACAATCAATACGGTAGGAGAAAATCACTATTAGAAGTTGTTTAGTGTATACATATTGGTGCTCGTGACTGTACCTAACTAATAATGAATGTAAGATTTTCAATACTTATGGTAAAAGAAAAAACGAAATATTTTAACTACATTTTAATAAATAAATTAAACTAAAACGGTTCACTTCTCAGTTTCCGGCTTCTTTTCCTCTGCGCTGTCTTCTACCTTCTTTTCTTCTGTCTCTTCTGCCTTTTGCTGTGAACAAATATAGTATTTAAATGAAAGGAAATGAGTACCCAATACGATAAGTTTACCTAAACTCAGTGAGGCGTTCTTTTTAACCGACTTCTTCCAAAAGGAGGAGGTTCTCAATTCGTCTGTATGTTTTTTTTTGTATTTATGTCATCATGCCGCGACGATCTGCATCACCATAGAAGTTTCTTACATACTGGGGCGATTCGTCGCGCGACGCGACGCCGCCACATTGTTCGCCGTGAAGTTTTCTCAGAAATTGTTTTGTTAAAATTCGCGTCGCGCGGCGAATCGCTCCAGTATGTTAGGCCTTAACTGCGTAATCAGCCTATTAGCTTATACCTACCTTATCTTACCGAAATCCATGGTGGCCCAGTGGTAACGGCCGCGAATTACGAGTTGTGCCTTTATGCTAGGTAAGTAGGTATCAGAACTCACCGCAGCCTTCTTCATATCTTCCTGCTTCTTCTTCTCCAAATCCTTGCTGACTTCCCTCATCAGGTAGAGCTCTGCCAAACTCTTCTCTGAAATTGGAGAAAACACCTTCACCGGTTCCTTAGTCACATCGTTGAGGGCGTCTTGGAAATTAAAGTATCGTTTTTGCAGGGCTCCAAACTCTTCAGGTGTTAGTCCCAAGTATTTGTCGAACATTTTTGCTGAAAAGTTAAGGATTTGTTTTAGATTGAATAGGAATTTAAAGCTCATTTGGGCCCTATCTCAAATTTTATCTCGCTCGCACCATTCTACTCGCGGGCTGAGTGAGGGCGAGATGGAGTGGGGTGCTGGCGGCTCTCAAGCCTCGAATAGGTAATTGCTTTTTACGGTGAAAATAATTGTAAATTAAAAAAAAAAAAACGTATATAGTTAGTTCAGTTATTTGAAGTATTTTTTGAATACCAGCGGTTTATAGTTCGGTTTAGAGGTAAATTTGGATTTTTTTTCTATAGAGAAAATTTTATAATGTAGATAATCGTTTTTTCGCCAAACATAGGACTTTCACTTTTGACTTTATTTCAAAATTAATGCTGCAGTATTTTCGGCATAATGGAGGATCATGCTAAGCAATTTGAGGTAGGGTAGGGCCTTTAAGCTTTGGCTAAATAAATAATAACAGCCGCACGGGTTTTTCCGGGTTAAGCAACGCTTGCCGAGGTCGGTCCTTGGATGGGTGACCATCCATCACATATCGAGACCCTCCGTGCCGCGAAAGGCACTTGTCCCGGATGTCATTCGTAGACATTTGACATTCGTTATGGGTAGTCAGAACTTCAGAAGTCCAACAACCAGTCTTTACCAATGGTTATCGTGTTATCCAGTAACCACGTTAGGGTTATGGGGGTCAGATGGGCAGTCGCTCCATGTAAAATCCTGGTATGCAGCTGCATCCGGTTAGACTGGAAGCCGACCTCAACATAGTTGGGTAAAGGCTAGGCAGAAGAAGCAGAGGTGCAAAACGTTTTTGAGTTATCGAATATGCAGTGCTGACTTTCGTGTTGGTACCTACATTATACGAATTAATAAAAATAAGTAAGTACTTACGTTTGTCTTCGGAGACCTGTGAACTACCAGAATAATAAACTCCAAATGAATGTTAACAATGACATTGGAGTTTACTAGTACCTACCTGTACGTACTTTTTGTTTCCGTAAATAGGGGCAGAGATCGCCAACGTTTTGATGTGTTCATGTGTCATACTTACTTACATAAAATTGAAATAGTTACCCGCAGGCAGAATACCAAACGTGATAGATTAGATAGAACCGTTGTGTGTATGTGTGCGTATTATGTGCTGACTCCGTCCTCACGCACACATTCACAGCGTGTTTGTAAACTTGGTTAACACAAGTAAAGCGCGGGTCGCTTCGTGAGATCAAAATACTGTATTTAACTGAAGTAAGTAGGAACTTACAAATCCAAACATAAAATCAATGCGCATTGCAGTAGATACTTAACACATTTCTCTACTTATCTGCAATTCAAAGCATCGTTTGCTTTTTAAAATCATGTTGTGGAAATAGCCATTCTGAAAACCATTACTACATAACTAAGCGAAGGAAGTTGCAGACCTAAATACCTAGTAAAAACACTTTTACGTTTTCAAATTCAAACAAAATGTTCGCGACCTCTGAGGTCAATACGGCTAGGTTGATTCGTTATAAAATATAAAACATTGCATTTCAATTATATCTGTTTGTACCAATGAATTTGCATTTAAACAATTCATTAATTAAGTAGATTATACATTTTAATCGATTCTGATTTAAACGTATGTCCCTATTGTAATTATAAATGCACGTAAATCAATCGTACATTTTGTTTGCTTTCTAAATTGATTTAAAGTTAATTGTACGGCAAAAGATAAATTGGCATGTCCCAATGCAGTGACAGTCCCCTTGCCACGAACGGACGTGACCCATTACATCCCAATGTAATTTAGTTAAGGTTATCCACGGACTGACCGTGGAAACTGCAGTTTAACTCGTAAATCAATCGTTGTACTTGTGGATATTAGCCATAAGCCCCTTTAAAGCTAGTAGTCACTCCAAAACAAACGTTATGTAGGTATACCATGCCATGGGACCAAACATGAAATTGCGACAAGTTATAAAACTAAAGAGCGACTGCCTATCTGATCTCCATAACCAGTACACGCGGCTACACATCAAGCTATACATTTCCGGCATAAGCTGACCTCGCATTATAAGGAAATTCTATACAATGCGAGATCAGCATAAACTGGACATGTATAGCTTGATGTGTAGGCGTGTGTACCAGGGGCCGTTGTGACGTGTTAATGCCATCATTTTTCCAGTGTGAGTGAGAGACGGAGCTATACAAGGCCGATAGCACCATCCTTTTTTCGCAGTGGAATAATGATGGCATTAATATTTCTTAATGCGGCCCCAGTATTGGGTAATAAGATACTCCTTGGTAAGACTGGTTGTCAGACTTTCGGGCTTCTGATGACCCCTAACGACTGTCAAAGATCCCCAAAAGACTGCCGGGACAAACGTCTCGTGCTTACCGAGACACGGAGGAGTCTCGGTATGTAAAGATGGTCACCCATCCACGGACCAACCCCGGCAAACACAGCTTAACCTGATGGATCGACCCGTGCGGCTGTTATTACTTAGCCACGAGCTCCTCTTATTGAGAAATATACAAGTGCTTTCTGAAATCATGACTACTTAACCGGACTTTCCTGTGGCTGCCTTAAGAACTACTCTCAGGGCCTCCAGCCAGGGGCTTATAACAAACTATTCTAAATTAAAGCTTAGTGAACGCTCGCTAAGGGCACCCCCTGTGGGGTACGAACCTCGGCTTAGGGCGTCACTGACCGGAGGACAGCGAGACGGGACAGGCTGGATTAATATCGGATCATTATTATTAATCGGGGAATTTAAAGCTACATGCTCAACTGCGGCGCGGGCTGGCACATCATCGGACAAGGGACGGGGGGACGAATTTAATCTGGATCGCGGTGGTCGTGCTGGACCTCGACGGCGAGGTTGGAATGACGGTAGGCGTCTGTGTTTGTATTTCTGTAAGGTGCTGGTCTCCCTACGACTCTCCTGGAGGAGGGTGATGGGGTCATCAGGGTCGGATAGGATTATTACTTAGCCACGAGCTGCTCTTTATATACCTACAGACTGATCATTCAATGTTATAACTGCCGCACCGCGCTACGCGACGGAGCGTGGTGCAGTGTGATAATCGCCAGAAACGAGCAGAGCTGTTTTTTTTTCGCAATTTCGGTGTAATAAGTACACACGGCTACACATCAAGCTATAAATGTCCAGTTTAAACTGATCTCGCATTGTATAGGATTTCCGTACAATGCGAGGTCAGCTTATACTGGAAACCTATAGCTTGATGTGTAGCCGTGTGAACACATTGTAGTATTAGTTATTTTCTCTGGTAGTAGGTAGGTACTTACATAAGTCTAGGCTAGGGCTGATATCAGTAATTTATAGTTATGTATCTAACAAAAGGACATGATGTAGTCATTGTTGTCTAGACGAGGGTTGACATGTTTGTTACGAAACCGAATTATAATTATGTATGAGTGAAGACTCTATACTAGTAACATAGGTTTCATAGCTGTAGGTAGGTACCTGTTAGAGATATAGATTTAACTAGGTTCTTAAATGCGCAGACTGGCGCGACGCGACAACCGAGGCTCTTAAATACTGGCGCGACATGTCGCGCGACGCAACTTCTGAGAAAAAACAATTTCTGAGAAAACTTCACGGCGAACAATGCGGCGGCGTCGCGTCGCGCGACATGTTGAGGTCGCGTCAGTCTGCACGAGCCTTAATTTTTAATTGTTGTGTTTGAAGTTTTCATAGAAATTGTTTTGCTAGAGTCGCGTCGTGCTGACGTGCGCGCCAGTCTGCACAGGGCTTTATTTGTAAGAGCAGTAGCGGCCGAGCAGTAACGGCCGGGACTTACGAATTGTAGGTCGTAGATTCGAACCCTGACAGGCTGGCGCTTTACTTTGTGTAAATTATTTCATCACCACTGCTCTCAAAACGGTGAAGGAAAACATCATGAGGAATCCGGCCTCGGCGGTCCTAGAACCAAAAATTCGTAGATGTGACATCTACCAACCCGCACTGGGCCCGCGTGGTGGATTACGGCCCACTCCCTGTCGCCTTTGTCCCAGCAGTGGGAACATTATAGGCTGATTATGCTTATACTGAAGTGTCTGTAAGTAGGTCGATGATGAACTATGACAGGGGATTTTGATCTCAGTATTAATCTGTCAAAGATTAGCCCCCTATTACTTGGGCCTTAGGTAAACATAACTGGCGAAATGTGGGTGTACTCAAACTCAAAGCATTTATTTCAAACTAGCTTCTGCCCGCGGCTTCCTCCGCGTGGTATGTCGACAAAAAGTAGCCTATGTCCTTCCCCGGGATGCCATCTATCTCCTTGCCAAATTTTATCGAAATCCGTTCAGTGGTTTAGACATACAGACAGACAGATAGAAAGACAGACAGAGTTACTTTCGAATTTATAATATTAGTATGGATAAACCAATTACAGGCACTTTTGGATTGTCAAGGGGTCGGTCAGTCAGAAAGATGAAGCTAGTTGCTCATTTCAAAGCGTAGTAGGTTCCTATGGAGAAGAACGGGCAAGAAACTCCACGGACACTCTTTTAAATTAGAATATTGTTACTATATTGTTTACATCATTCATGTTGGAATTATACGGACACTCTTTTAAGACACTTTAATACACCTCTGCCTAATCCCTGACAAATGTATAAGCAAGTCTTATTTGACACCCAATTGGTCCAATTTGAAGGCTTTAAAAATTTACTGGGTGTAGTTTATCTTGAGAATACAAGATGGCGCTGCCTGTCACCGTTCTCGCGTAGCGTAACATTAGTTCATTTGGGATAGGGACATCCACGGATATCTATGGGGACTTGGGGACAACTTTAACATTGAGTAGGTAATATTTTGATTTGTTTATGTACCCGTTAGATTTAATTAATAGTTATGAGATTGAAAAAAAACTGAGAGGATTGGTCGGTAGTAGATGCCTTATATAGGTATCAGCCACCCCAAATTACCCCAAATAGGTATGTACCGTGAGGAAAAATAATCGTTATATAAAAAATAAACCATTTTCTTTTAAGTATTTATTTTTTCTTTTTCTATTTATGTAAGTTAGTAGGTAGGTACTTATATATTTTCATTTTAATTATTTATTTCAAACCATCCCAATTTCCACTATGAAATCGTTCCCCTTTCATTTTGCGTTCGTAGAACGGAACGAAAAGCCACCCCTCGAGGGGTAATGACTCACTCGTCCCACCCCCGACGAAAAGTGCCGGCGTAACCCGATGATAGCCGAGCGGGGAGCGTACGGAGCCCGCACGGAAAACATTAAATCTGAACCCACATTATTATGTAATATTTTGCAAATTTTTTAGCAAAATAAATTCATTAAAATTAATGTGAAAATGCGCGGGAATATGTCAAGTGTTTGTTATTTCGGATACGCATCCGTATGCTGTGTTAAACTAAAGTGCTGTGGCCAAGACTGCCTATATTGATTTTCTAGTGACGTGCAGATGAAAACGTTGTATGCGGAATACAGTGTTATTATTAGATTGTGTAGTGCTTTTAATAATTCAGTAAGTCATTTTATCAAAAAAAGTGATGCGAATTCGTATAAAATAATCCTATTGGAACTTTGAAACGATTCCTGAGCCTCAATAGGAAATGTGTGAAAATCTGCATTAATTTTTTCATAATTAATTATGTCGCACCAGTATTTTTTGAGTGAACAAATTATTTTAAATGAAAACTAACTTGTAATATAAAAGGAAAATGTGCTAAAAAATACTTTAATTTAAAAGACGCCATATTTACATTCTAAAAATAGTTTCTACCCCTAAAAAGACTATTTTAGACCAAAATCTAAAATAAACTACGTTTTCTAAAATCATCGGTAAAAGTGTTCAATTTATCGATCGTTTTACAAGCAAGGCCACCCATGAACCCGAAATTAATTGCTATTTTCTTTTTCCATTACATACCATCACGCTAGATCGATTTTCGGATAAACAAAAAGGAAAGTATCGCGTTATCTAAAGTGACCATCTGATTGACGAACATGAACCTTTTCAAAAGACTGGAAATGGTCTGCCAAGTTTCATATCATAGGTAGGTAATCAGTCTATATAGAAAACGGATTGGAGACGGTAAAACTTGAATTTCCCAAACTGTTTTCACGTTTTGAAGGGCACTTGCCTGTTGAAAGCCATAGCTTAGGTAAACTCTACTTGTAAGTAAGTAATTCGTGGAACGTTGGATATATAAATTCAGAACAGATTATTAGCTCCTTCATCATTATCATCCACAGGCCGACTTCACCCACTGCTAGTCAAAGGCCTCTCTTTTCATGTGCCAATCGGCTCCTTACAATAACCAGCCAAGTTCACTTTTAAAATACGAATCTGACTGAAGGGAATGCGGATAATTATCGGATAAATTATCGAGGGTTTCACACCTCGACACCGTTCGAATTTCGAAGTGATGTTTAAAGAATCACCTACTAGTGTCTTAACCAATCTAATGTGAATTATTTTCTTCTCTTCTCTGTTTAAGAAGAGGCTATGGCCTCTGCACAGGCTGTAATTTATGCCACTCGACTACGGCCGTGTCGATTCCAAGAATTTGATAAACCTACCTAGGTACCTACCCATTTTATTGGAGCAAGGGCGCACCGATATTGACATTGCATTGAAATTAACCCTGTACCGATAATGTCATGCTATCATCTATCAAAAATTCACAATCTTTCAGAAAGTTAAGATTTTGAACAAAAGGTACTTATCTGGAAATATCGTTACATAAAATGTGTGCTCAAAACGGTGAAGGAAAACATCGTGAGGAAATCGACATGTAAGTACTAGAACCAAAAATTCGAAGACATGTGACGTATAACCAACCCGCACTTGGCCCGCGTGGTGGTTACGTCCCACTCCCTCTCACCGAGAAGAGGCCTGTGTCCCAGCAGTGGGAACATTATAGACTGATTATGCATGCAATAAATCCCTAATTTGCGGATTCAGATATTACCTGGCTAGTACCTACTAACAAAACGTTAGCGTTCTGGGATTCGCCCCAGTCGGGTAAAAAAGAATTGTGGCAGTCTATAGTTTTTTCTGTCATGTGGAAATTCTTATAGACAGTATGCTTGGAGTGGACGAAGTTATTTCGGATTCCGTCAACAAAGATTACACGGTGGTCGTCTTCAGAACATAAGGAAGAGAACTCGGGATTTCCCGTTGAAAAACCTTCCTGTGTAACGTCTTTGACAAGCTAGTACGTAATGATATTATTATTTATTCTGTCTTCCATTTGCGGTATGAGACATTTTACTGCGAATCTGTCTAATCACTAGTCACAGTTACGTACTTAGTTCCAGACAGCCATTTGTAATAGAGGTCGTTGACCTTTCTATATAAAAATAGAAGTAGATTATTTAGTAACCTATTCCGCTTAACTATTCCTCAAGAGTCATAAAAAATTCTACGTCGCAACGTCGTGTTCGGGTTCGCGATTGGTCAATCGTCATCCTGAAGATGCGCAGTTGGGATGCTGAACTGCCCAATGTGCCATGTTTTCTCTTTTTTGAGGCTTCAATAAAATAGTCTTCTTGAGTGACAATTGACAATAATTCTGTAGATCTATCATACCGTGGGTAGACATCCCTTAGACAAAGTGACATTCTATCAGCGATAATGGAAAAGGCAAAAATGTATAGGACTGACTTAAGCTATCGAAAAGCTTATGTCAATCCTGTTGAAAGTCGTTAGTAGAAATACGAAACGCTTTCGAAGCGATTGTCACTTATCTAGGCCCTCTGGCCGGGCATTTTTTTTCAACACGGTTTGATCTATTCGCGTTGTCATAGCTCCAAACTGCGGAATTTCCAATAGGAGTTCACATCAAAGAGGGTCGCTATCATTTTTAACCAAAAGTTGGAGGTTCTCAATTCGTCTGTATGTTTTTTTTTTTTTTTTTTTTGTTTGTATGTTACGCGATTACTCCGCCAATTATGAATCGTTTTTGATGATTCTTTTTTTGTTTGGTAGGTCATGCTTCAGAGGTGGTCCCATATAAATTTTATTAATTTTGCTTGCGTAGTTTTTGAGTTAGCTTCAATAATTACGTATTTTTCCCACTTTGCTATGTAGACGATATAATTATTTCACTCCGTCACTGTTATTTACATAGCAGATAACGGTATACGAATTTGTGTGAGGTAGGTACCACAACTAAAAAGTGAAAAATAAAAACTTTTTACAAAACTTTTTTTTTTTGGAAAAAGTTTTTTTAAAGTAAGCTGTCCCAGCTATAAAGAACATACCGTTACCATGCCACAACCACAATATAGGTTCGTGTTCAAAAAGTTTCATCCCATCATTTAAATTCGACAATACACGTTTGACAACAGCTTATCGTTAAACCTTGAACTTTTTTACGTTGGTAACCCCGAGTTCTATGGGCCTAATCTGATTAAACACGCGCCTTAAATTGGACCTAATAATTACCTACTTTTGTACCTGTTATTTAAAATAACGCTGGGTACGGTAGGTATCGGTTATTATACGGTCGAATTTGTAACCAATGGAACACCATTTAGTACCATAGATGACTGTAGAGATAAGGAATAAGAAGGGTCAAAAGACGATTCCATGGGGGAGCCTCAAAATTAGGTCGCTGGCAACATCACTTCGAAATTCGAACGTTATCTTTTTTTGAATCCGTGATGATTAAAGCGCAGGCCACACCGCCAGCTAGCGGGCGGGCGGGCTAGGCGGGTGGGCGAAGCGAACGAAGGAAACTATACAAACTACGCGAAATATTGGCGAACTATGGGGTTCACACCGAAAACTACGGACAGACGAGCGACGAACGACACTACACTGCTATTCGAAAGACGAGCGTCGACTAGTCTACTCGAAACGGGGAGGACGGGCGAACGAACCGGGCGCGCCAACGAGGTGAACGAGTAGCTTCGCTGGAATCGTCGGAAATTTCGTTAGCTTAGCTCGTTAGGTTAGTCGGTAGCTCGCGGTGTGAACCGAAGTATGTAAAGAGGTGAAACGATGTTCGACCGCCTAGCCCGCCCGCCCGCTAGCTGGCGGTGTGGCTTGCGCTTTACTTTAAAAAAAAAATGGGTTCGTTTTCGAATTATAGGTCTGCGTTCACTTGAGTGAGGTTTCACGTGAACTTCAGGATTCTAATACGATCTACAAAACGGCATTGCAAGCGTAACGTCAGCTCTATTAAAAGTTGTCTAAATTTTGGGCAAGTGGTTGAGCATAACAACACGTGTGTGAGAAAAATGGGAAGCAGAAGACACAGAAATACAATTCAATATCAATCAATCTGCCCAGTCTTTTCCCAGCCATGTTGGGGTCGGCTTCCAGTCTAACCAGATGCAGCTGAATATCAGTATTTTACATGGAGCGAAATATGAATATGGACCGCAAAACTTTTATTGGAACGGGGTTCATCCAACCGATAAAAAAGAAACCGTTTTTTAGAACACCATTTTAACATTCGAATAAATTCTCATTCCAAATAAAGAACTAGTTAGTCTAACGCATTGTTCTAAGACTTTTTTACGCTGGCAACAATCCAGCAAGATGCGGGCTACTGACTTATTGCTAAAAGCCTTTCTTTTGACCCAATTTAGTTACCCAAACGGTATAATAGGGCTACGTTAATTGCTATTCAAAATGGATAGCCGTCATTCAAGCTTATTGTTAACGTAATTAGCATCTTTCAGAGGGATTTTACGTTGCTACGAGCTACGTTGTTAAAAAAACATTTTGACTTATTTTACGTACACAGGAGGGATAATTTTTAGGGTTCCGTAGTCAGCAAGGTACCCTTATAGATTCGCCATGTCCGTTTGTCTGTCACACCGACAAAATGGTAAAATAAAATCATGAAAAAAGATTTTTTTTTATGGTAGGTACTTCGGAGCTCCCCTACTCATAACTTGGCGAATTTTTTTTTTCCGCGTTACTCCCATGCATGGTTTGGGGGGTCGTTGGAAAAGTCGTGTAAAAATATTGTGACTTTGTGAGAACCATTTTTGGATTCAGGGATCCGTTTGCGAAATATTAAGCTTTAAAGTGCAAATTTTTGTTAGAGTCAAATGTTACCCCTTTTTTTGTGGTTGGGAAATCATCCCAACCCACCTGTGTTCCTTCAGTTGCCTGTTGCCAAGGTCCGGGTATCCCTTTCGGAGTAACCCGCAACCCTGACAGGCATCGGTCCTAGCGGACCCCGCCAATTGTGCTGAGATCTCTTTGAGGCGCGCGTGGAACACGACGCTCCATCGATACGGGCCTGGTCCTTATCGGATGGCGAGCTACCCATTGCTCGCCGTCTGCAAGCCCGCGCCTACGGTGGCCAGGAATCCGCCTGGACTCCCCCTGCCAGCTAAATGGTTGGTTTTGGATATGTGAAAAAAATCACGGCAGTAGTATATAATTATAACGAAATTAATAGGAAAACTATCACAGCTAAGTAGGCTCTACAAGTTAACGAGTAATAATAATAATCTACCAACTTTAATTTGTAGTTGAAAAACATGTTCTCCCATACGAAATGTGTGAGAGCACATGATTTTGCAACTACAATGTTAAGTAAATTCATTGTGCGTGGTCCGACACGCACTTGGCCGGTTTTTATGGTTACTTTCTTGAAACGCGGCTTATTCTGTAATCCTTTTTACCCGACTACGGCGAAGAAAAAAGGAGGGTTATGATTTTGACCGGTATGTATGTTTACCCGAGTACGGCGAAGAAAAAAGGAGGGTTATGATTTTGACCGGTATGTATGTATGTTCATCTGTTCCCTCCTATCTTCCAAACCACTTATCACAATTTGACAAATGAGGTATCGTTAGAAGCGTCGTGATTGTCCGCTGGTTATAGGCTATGTGAAGTCACATTAAATTAAAAATGGCGCCCTCTAGAGGAAATAAAGTGAGGAACTTAAAAAAAAATATGGTTGGTAAATGTGGTGGTATAACCAGCGGACAATCACGACGCTTCTAACGATACCTCATTTGTCAAATTGTGATAAGTTGTTTGGAAGATAGGAGGGAACAGATAAACATACATACATACATACATACATACCGGTCAAAATCACTCCTTTTTTCTTCGCCGTAGTCGGGTAATAAAAATAGTAGCCCACCGGTATCGGGAACAGGGTCCAAGCGACCGGCGGTCAGGGCTCCAGAGAGAGGAACCTCCTAACAATGCCGAGGAGCCGTGTCCAGGAGTACCGCTTTCTGAATCAAGCCCTTAATCCAGCTGCCCAACGAGAACCTCCTTAGGTGTTGGTCGAGGCTCTTGGCAATTAAGCCATTGGCTGATTCGACTATCGGCACAATGATCGCAGAGTCCACATCCCACATGTCGACAACCTCGTGAGCCAAGTCAAGATACTTGATTTGTTTATCTTTCTCGGCCTTCACGAGGTTCCCGTCATGCGGGACCGTTATATCAATGATCATTGCGCGCCGCTCTGTTCGATCCACCACCACTATATCAGGCTTATTGGCAACAATTAACTAATATTATATTTCATTTTTCATACTTATAAATTATATTTTTAAATATTAGAATAAAAAATTATATAAAACATTTAAAAATATAAAAAATAGTAGCCCACCGGTATCGGGAACAGGGTCCAAGCTACCGGCGGTCAGGGCTCCAGAGAGAGGAACCTCCTAACGATGCGAGCCGTGTCCAGGAGTACAGCCTTCTGAATCAAGCCCTTAATCCAGCTGCCCAACGAGAGCCTCCTTAGGTGTTGGTCGAGGTTCTTGGCAATTAAGCCATTGGCTGATACGACTATCGGCACAATGATCGCAGAGTCCACATCCCACATGTCGACAACCTCGTGAGCCAAGTCAAGATACTTGATTTGTTTATCTTTCTCGGCCTTCACGAGGTTCCCGTCATGCGGGACCGTTATGTCAATAATCGTTGCGCGCTCTGTTCGATCCACCACCACTATATCAGGCTTATTGGCAACAATGAACTAATATTATTATTATAAATACGAAAATGAGTTTTTTTTTTACGCTTTCACGCTAAAACGGCTGAACGGATTTAGATGAAATTGGGGCACAGGGGTACACCATTACTTGAATACGACATAGGATATAAATCCGCGCATACATCCGAAAACTCAGAGGTGCGTGCCTTTAGTGCCATAAATTAGGTTCGAAATCGAGACCTATGACTTGGCAGTCCGACGGTCCCACTACTAGGCTATCACTGCTGTTCTAATCCGCGATGTTATGGATTCGTACTTCGACACAGTTCGAATATCAAAGATGCATTTTATGAATGCATTTTTAAAATGACTAAGTAATTTATTTTCTTACAATAACAATAGGGGTGGCTCGCAGTTCCTGCTTCAATATGATGCAATAATAATACCCCTCATTCTTGATTGTTTGTCGCCCAACCCTGAGTTAATATTGACCTGACTACCGTATCAAATTGATAATATTTGGAAGTAGGTATGTGTATATTACAGGCATTCCAGATAAGTAATTGCTTTTGTATTCATTTCAACTTGATTAATAACGCCAATGATAATCGTGGAGCAGTGGTGGCCACATGGAGTGGGTTTACAATCCTCGTTACTGGGTCAGACTTACGAGTGTTAGGTCGTGAGTTCGAACCTAGGCAGGCATGCTCTTTACTTTGTGCAAGTAAACGTAAAATCTGGGACTTGAAACATTACTCAGAATAGCGGTACGAAAACGTTACGTAATAGCGTTTTAAATAGTTCCAGTAACCATTTACGAACTAATTTCTTGGCGATGCATGTAACGAAAATCTATCCGAACGAAATCTTTCAACTATTAACACAGGACAAAATGACAGTTTCTAATTGTATATCTGTCATTTTGTCTATTCTTCTGTCGAAAAACCCGTTGTAGCGGTGGTCAAGCTACGCTTGCTGGGCCCACGTGGTGGTCTACACGTCCCACGTCCCTCTCAAATCCATCCAACAGAAGAGGTTAATGGGAATCTAGGAACCTTGGCTTCTATCGGTAAAGTTAAGTTACGAACTATAACGGGGTCTTTTGTCACGTGGGTCTTGGCTAACAGTACTTAAACCTTGTCATTTTTACTCATCCAGACGAATACTGGTCATAAATCGTAACTACAAAGTTATATCCCGGAAAGGCTTGACTTGGCTTAAGGGATTATGACCTTTACCTCCAAGCCTGCAGGCTCAATGTCCCATCATGGGTTGGAAAAATATTGCTTGCTCGGATTTCGTTTGACTGAATATGTGACAGTTTCTGCGCACACCCGCTTGGATTTCCGGGGCATTTTCAGAGCATGTTGTGACGTACACATTCGACAAGCCCGACTCTCTAAGTCAGTGAACGAAGATGTGAACTCCTTCAAAAGTAGTTGATCCGTCAAAACAAGTGTAACAATCAATTTATCAAACGAGCAAAAACATCGGGATTACGGACAACTGTCAAATCGCTTCGTCAGTCACTCTTAGTTCGGGCCCCGAACTAATCTTATGTCCATAAGTGACACGGTGTGGGATATGCCCGTAACTTCTGCCGAAACTACGGATTCCTTGCTTATACATATTGTGTAGAGCCCCAGGATGTCTCTGGCGTGGACCGAGGTCTCGTTCATGACTTCACGAGTCAAGATGACCCGAAATCATCCAAGCTGGTCCAACCTTATAGGCTTTGAAACTGTCCTTGAGCTAAGTTGACCTCTAAAACCTTGAGCTGACCCTCCACAAAATCTTGGATGGAACTCCCTAGACGCCTGCCCGCGTAGCATGATCGCCATAGAAACGGGTTTTGTCGACGGAAGAATAGACAAAATTACAGATTTTGTTTGTTTATCTATCCCTTTGTCTATTCTTCCGTCGACAAAACCCGTTTCTACTGTGGTCACGCTACGCGTGCTGGTCCGGATGGCCCAGAACTGGATATGTGTACAATTGCAGATAGAGCTTTGTACCATGACAGCTCGATAGTAATAAATATTTATAGGCCGACCGGCGACCGCTTAACTGAGACCATTCTTGAGGTAACAAAGCAGTGTGGCAGGGTTGTGGTGTCGTGAATTCGTGATGCGAGACTTTAGTGATTCGTCAACTTGTGACCAGGCGCGGTCCGAGGGGGGGGGGGGGGGGGTTGTCCTGGGGGTCATGACCCCCCCCAAAATCAATCAAGCTGTCCAGAGACTGAATGATTTACGTGCTTTACTAACTCTAGGTACTTGAGCCACAGTGACCCCGAAATCTTGGGCTGCGACCGCGCCTGCTTGTGACAATATTGTCACCCCCGCACCCGCACCGCGCAGCTCCCTCAGGAACCGTCTCAGTTAAGCGGCCTGCCTATATTAAGTTGCAGTTCATACCTTCATACGTTTCCAAGTCTCCTGAGCGATGTGTAATGAAATTCACTTCGTAGCTTATTCAAAATAACTGAAATACAAGTTTGAACTGAGGTTATTTCATTCGAGCGAGTGTAACTTTTTTATGAAGAACATTTTAAGTAAATATTCTCCGCCAAGACCTCGGGTCAGATGCTTAGTACTTAGTAGAACTTTTTCTTTTGTTTTGAATGCATTACTTACTCGATAAGATTTAAAATCTACATAAAGTCTAACCGCTCTAATGAGATGACAGAATATTTTCTACGAATAAAATTGATATGGCTAACAATATCACTTACTAGCTGACCCGACAGACGTTGTCCTGTCAATTTTCTAATTTTCCGCGCAATTTTCTTAATTTTTTCTTTCATAAGAACCTGCTCCTAACAATAACAAACACAGCAGAAAAAGAATTAGCGACATCGGTCTAGCCGTTCACGCGTGATGGCGTGACAAGGGAAATAGGGATTCATTTTTATTTATATAGATAGATAGATTATTCTACGTCTGTGACAGTTGGTATCCTTCTTCTCGAGGCCTGTTCCTGTGATGTTCAGAGGCAAGCTTACTTTTCATAGGACGCCACTATTTCTAAAGTTGAACTTTACTCATTATTTGTTGAGGCACCGGAATATTAATATAATAGGTACCCTACTAACGGTACCTGCTAACCTACCAATGAATATGTAAACCTATAATGAAATACCACCATTGATTTCATAGAATAAATAACAACACTAGTGAATCCGAAAGTAAACAATAAACACAAAATAAAAACAATAATCGGCCGGCATGAACGTGCATCGGAACGAAAAATCGATTTAAAAAATAAAATGACTATAAATTTAGTACAACGCCATCTATCGGCGAAAAGACTGAACAGTGTTGGTGAAATGTGAAAGTTTTTTATGTTTGTGATTGGACCTCTTGGTGTGAAGCGTGAAGATGGAGGGTGGAGGTACTACAGGGACCTCGGAGGTCTACCAATATGTGGGACCTTTCCGGCTGGAGAAGACCTTGGGAAAGGGACAAACAGGTAAATAGTTTTGGGGACTTTATTTCCCTTTGTTTGTCAATAAAACAACAAGTCATTAATGATAGCATAGTATAATAAAGTAGCAGTATTATACCTCGGCAATAACCTTGAAATAATTACCTATGGCCGCTCGGTAAGTGCATGCTACACGGTCGCCAACCGCGTATACACTGAGATTTCGAAGCGCGCCATTTTGGCCGTTTTCTATGAAGATATAATACTGATAATTATTTATACTGTGATAGTAGCTTTAATTAAAACAAAATTAGTTATACAGACATTACGCGACATCCCTGTATCTCTGAACACGTTTCTTGTTCTCCGACTCTTGCACTAATGCTTGCAACAAGGAACTGGTCAAAAATGGATCTGTAAAAGAATAATACAATGTTTATTGCTTATAGTCTGTTTTTTTACCTCGTAGACTAATTTGAGATTTCAAGTGATTGTTGTTGGTTTTTTAAATTTTGATTTGACATTTGCACCTGTCAAATTAGTCTAAGTACGAGATAAAAATACAGACTTTACGTCGCAAGCACTGTTGTTGAGCGTACACGCATGAGAGAATTACTTTATAGAAATACCCAGGACTCCGGGTCATTCTTTAGAGAACTTCTCGGTACGGCGAGTCTGGATTTTTAATGGAAGATGGAGGTTTTAAGTGGGGTCCGACTTGAGAAGCCTATTACGGTAGACAGCTATCGGCTGAAATCTCAATATAAGTACAAATTCCTGAGAATTTGTACTTATATTGAGATTTCAGCCTTGAGACCTGCTATCCACTATTGCCTGGCATTTGCCAGACTTTGTTAATTAACGTTAAAATATTAAATTCTATTTTGTTAATAACTGCACAAGTTATTAAAGCTGATTGGCGCTCTTTGCTTATTGAATGGGCAGCTTTCCAACTGCCGACCGCTAGCAGTGTAATAAATTTCAACATATAGCTTGAAATTCAACCACTGTTGACGCAATTAATAAGTTTCATGAAAGCCTTGAAGATGGTCTTTATTCTAGTCACTAGAACGACAGAAACACTCTTGGAAAGGCTGTCATTTGGACAGAGAGACAAAACATAGTAAGTATAGCCCGCGTACGACTGCTAATCTCACCGCTCACCTTAGCGGGGCGAGTACGGCCTACGGGCCTACTGTGAGTCTGTGACATACCTCAAGTCACATTTTATATGACTAAACTGTGTGACTCGAGCGGTCGAGCCATGTTACAATGCCGTGCTTGCCCCGCATTGCTCTGAGGGCCTAGACGAAGTAACATTCTATCAGCGATAACGATGATGGAAAAGGCAAATAGGACTGACACAAGCTATCGAAAAGCTTATGTCAATACTGTTGAAAGTCGTTGTAGAAATAGGAAACGCTTTGGAAGCGATTGTCACTGGTCTAGGCTTCAGGGGGCCAAGTCTACTAATTTACAAACGTGTCAGTGGCATATCTGGCAAAAACTAATCACTGTGATACCACTGACACGTTTGCAAAATAAGTAGTAGACTTGGCCCCCAGTTCTCCTCCCTCAGTGATGTAATACTCGACTCTGAACGTTACATTACAGGCCAATGCTCCCTTTAAGGGAGCACCTATGCGAAGAATAAGAATGAGTACCGGGTCAAATTGAACTAACTAGCGAAACTCAGCAGACGTGATGGGTATCGATATCTAAACATGATCAAACCAGTTTTGCTAGCTAATTTAATTTGACCCTGTATAAAATTGAAATTCCGCATCCGTTTTCCGAATTAATGTATTGTTTCAAGAAACAATGCAATCATTCGCTACTATAGTCAAACCAATTTGTGACCACCCATTCGTTTTTTAAACGTTTTCGGAACAAACGTTAAAATCCGTCAACAAACATTGCATTTTCAAACTGTTTGAATTTCCAATAATGCTTCGATGTGACCCAAATATTCAAAATGGCGGAAACGTTGACAGCTGACAAGACCTCAGGAAATAGAGGCTGGGAACTATTTTCAGCCTTTTGAATTCAAACGTTTTCTGTTGAAGACATGGAGTTTTCATTGTATTGTTGTGGTACTGCATGTTTGCAGCTGCTTTTTTAACCTGACAGTCGTGTTTTGATATTAAATGGCTGAGGATCCCAAATACCTAAGCCAAGAAAAAATTAATGCGAAGTAAACGCGCTGATCCGTTAGTCTGAATCAAACATGTTCTTTTTGATTTTATCTTTAGAATAGTTTCGAGTTTGTCCACGGTCCACACTTACCTAAACAGACGTAGCCTATTCGAGACCATAAAAGTATTTTCATGAAGACTTACTGATATTGATAAAATTTCCCGAATTCTGCTTATCTCGTATGGGAGTCAGGGAGACACTCGGTGGCACCGCTTGTATGGCAGCAGTGTGATGCATTACGGTCGAAGAACTGCTAACCATGTCTAAAACCATTAGAAGTAGAATCCTGAAAATAAATATAACAGAATTTCATTTTCTCGCCACAGATATTTTTCTGTCCCTTTCTTCTTTTCTGTATTTATATGTGTCTGCATAAATGGTTAAATAAATAAATATCCAGAAGAGAACTATCTCTTCTGACTTACACCAGCATTTTGATAAAAATTGTAGGCCGTATTAGGCTCCCGCAAACAGGCGCGACGCAACTTCTATGAATTTCTATGAAAACTTCTTGGAGATTGTTCTACCAGAATCGCATAGACCATGAAAAATTTACTAATGGAAAAAATACACTTTTCCGACTTGACTCAGACTTCGAACGCAACCAACGTAGCTACACTTATCAGTCGTGGTTGAGATCTAGTATCTAAAAAAAATAACACAAGCTTCGGGCCTTTAGTAGTATTAACCGGCCCTTAGTAGTATTGTGTTGTCTGTCAGTCAGGCCTAGGCGTATAGACTTGACTTTAGCCGGTCACAAATACCTAGGTATTTAGATCTACAACCACGTTGTAGGTACCCTTGTATCCTGTCTATCCTAACTCCTGGTTCAAGTATCGTCTTCGGTAGATCGCGACAGTATTCTGCAGGTTACAAAATGATTTTTTTCACTCACCCGTGCGTAAATGACATTATTGTTGAATTCCACCACTTGTTACACTTTCCGAGGATTCCGTATGAATGGTGTTTTACTACAAAATGCGCCTCCAGTTTCTGTTTCTGTCTGGATATTACATAGAGCTGTGAAAACCCCCAATGGGTAGAAATAATGAAAAGTTGGAAAGACATGCGAGCCGACCATGTCATGGCTTCGTGAATCCTTCCAGCTGAGGACATTTTTGCTATGATAATAAAAAAACTTTTTACAAAAAAAAACAACCGACTTAAAAAAAAACACAAAAAAAGTGAAAAATAACTTTAATTTCGGAAGTCGGTGTCTTTGCTTTTTAATTTTCTTTTTTTGCCACCGACTTCCGAAATTAAAGTTATTTTTCACTTTTTTAGTGTTTTTTTTGAAGACGGTTGTTTTTTTTTGTAAAAAGTTTTTATTTTTCACTTTTTAGTGGTGGTACCTACCCCACACAAGTTACTACCTGCTATGTAAATAACAGTGAAGGAGTCTAATAATTAATCGTCTACATAGACTGTGGAAAAAATACGTAATATTGAAGCTAGCTCAAAAACTACGCAAGCAAACTTAATTTAATTTATATGGGACCATCTCGGGAGTATAACCTTTCGAACTAAAAAAGAATTTTTAAAATCGGTTCAAAAACGGCGGAGTAATCGGTGAACATACATAAAAAAAAAAAAATTAAAAAAAAAAACAATCATCCGAACGTAGTACCTCCTCCTTTTTTGAAGTCGGTAAAAACAAAAGCACCTCGTCGAGATACATATTGCAATAGGTTCACCGCGTCCGTGGCAGGGGAAAACATTATTGCCGTCATGAGAAAAAAAAAATAGTACTACTCCATGGTCTGAAAGATAGTCGTACTATTAATTTTCAATCACTACACTATAGTCCGCGCGCGACTACTAGTCACCGCCTGAGGTATGTGAGCGATGAGACGGAGGAGAGTGCCATTGGCAAAATTGGTAGACAGCTTGGTGGCTTGGCCTATGTCTACCTCCCATCTCTCTCTCTCTCTCTCTCACTCACATACCTCAGGTGGTGACAAGCAGTCGCGTGCGGACGATATCTAATTCTTAATTTGAAGGAAAAAATCGTGAGGAAATCTTATCTTGTGTAGGTAGGTACTCTACCTAATAAGGGTTTTTTTCACCAACAAGGGGTGAATAAGCGTAGTGATCAATGCTCTGTCCTACTCTGTACAAGGTTAAAAAGTATTCCTCTGAAACATCACAAAAAGGAGACATTTCAGTAATAATAAATGGTATTAACCACTCTATATTATGTAGTAAATACTGCAACAGGAAATATTGAAACTAAACGCGCGGTTCGCACTAAGTTTTACTGTAAATTGTAATTATTTATGGGCTGATTATGCTATTCTCATAATAGATATCCAGAGTCAGTCAGGGCAATTAATAACTATTGAGAATTTCTTCGTAAAAACCACAATAATTAATGTAGGGACTGGTGCAGACAGCTCCGGGTGGTTCAGTCAGTACCCATCTAAAGAAATCACTTATAGGTACCTTTTTAGTGGACTTTTTTGCCGCAGTTTATTTTTATTTAATTTTTTTTTTGGTGCTATGTTATATAAATATATAATTTGATATGTGCTAATTACTTATGCCCTTTCATTTGATACCCATTAAGGTATGATATAACGTCGCGCGGGGCTATTTTAACTGTGGGGTAATTAATTCTACTGTATTGATAAATAAGTATTTGAATTATTCTCAGTAGTTAAAATTACCCCACAGTCGAAGTAGCCCCCGCCCGATCATTTATAAGTATTTTTTATTTTAGTTCATGACGTTATGTCCTCTAGAGTGCGCGATATTCAATTAAGATTAAGACGCTTCCAACGACGCGACGATACCTCATTTGTAAAGTTATGATGAAGAGTTTAGAAGTTATATGAGGGAACACATGAAAATACATACATACCGGTCAAATTCATAACCCTCCTTTTTGCTTCGCCGTAGTCGGGTAAAAAAACACAGTCGAATTGGGAACCTCGTCCTTTTTAGTCGGTTGTAAAAGCGACTCTTGCTATGACACAATAAGTCGCACAGCGCTATTAAATTAACCTACAAGTATATTCACCTAGAAGTTGCCTCTCTTTTTATCGAGTAACTCTTTATCTTCTGCCTACGTTACGTTCACTGAATTGGCCCGACAAGACGAGCCCGCCGCGTATCTACCTACTTGTAGCTTCATCTAATCATCTCTGGTTCTCATCTGTGGTTTTAATCAATATGTCTCAATTTTCAATTTTTATGTTTCCAGGTCTAGTGAAATTGGGTGTCCACTGTGTGACGGGCAAGAAGGTGGCTATCAAGATCATCAACAGGGAGAAACTCAGCGAATCAGTGTTGATGAAGGTACTATCACGTTTAATCAAAGCCCGCCATCTAGTGATGAGTAGCAATACTTAACTAATTTGTTTATATTGAAAATTAAAAAAAAAAAAAACTTCCTACAAAAAACTTACAAGATATTTACCGTCATATTTTAGTAACAAAAATAAAAAATTATGGTTTCCGTTCATTTGGCGAACAAATGAAAACAATATTTTTTAATATTTTGTGCCATCTATTGGCAGTAATGAGAATTATAATTCACAAGTATTTCTGTTTTCTGTAGGTAATATTCGTATGTACCTACTGTCTATTTATGCTAATATTATAAAAAGAAAAGATTTGTATTTTTGTTTGAAATTAATAAATTCAAAAACTATCTACGGAATCTATAATGAATAAACTTAAAAACTACCTACGGGACAACATTGGCTATCTATTGGTAATTTATAAAGATAGACGTAGCCGCTGGCGGAAGCTTTACGAAATATTGCTCGCTTTTGATTTTACTAAAGCGAAACCTTTCATATTTTTCAGGTGGAAAGAGAAATAGCAATTATGAAATTGATAGAACATCCACACGTATTAGGACTGTCCGATGTTTACGAAAATAAGAAATATTTGTAAGTATTGATTGCCTATTCTTCTACTTTATCATGTTGGTACCCTGACCCACAATCTGAATCGTTTTGAAGGCTATTGTTAATCCATGCCTACTAACACTGTAATTTGAAAATATTGTAAAAGCCAATTATTTTTTTAAAGAGTAACCGTGGAGTTTCTTGCCAGCTCTTCTCCTTATGAAACGACCAATTGGAACCGTGCACCTAGCTTCTGACGTTTCATAAGTGCCCATGTAGGTTTATGTCAAATAAAATATTTTAATGCTTTGAGTTTATTTAATAATCATATGTTTTTATATACAATCTAACACTAAAATTATATACAAAGTGAAATAAAAATTATTATAGAAAGTAGGGCTCATAGGGCGTCAAAAAATTCTTCCGCATCGCTGTCAGTGGGAAAAGTGCCCAAAAGGCTGGCAGCATTGCCACGTTGGATGGCAATGCTGATTCTTTGACCTAGAAATTGACCAGCCCTCTGGTCACGTGAAGAGTCGACCAACCGGTTGGCGATGTCCCGAAATACTCGATGAGCACTCGGACCCCACGGCCCTAGTGTTTCAACCCCAAACGGCTCAAAAATATAGCTACCAATAAGGTTGTTATATTTGCGCCGTTTGAGGTTTTCTGCACCTGCAGCAGAAGCCACAGCACAAAAAAAAAAAAAATTGATTTTGATTTTGAATCCAATGTTTCATACGTTCGAAAAAAGTTTAGCTGATGACAATGATGATCGATGTGTGAATTTTTAATGTGAGTTGGTATCCGAGCAGTAGCATTGCGTAATAAATTATCCATCAGAAACGGAATCGCCTTGAAACTACAGCTCCATAAGTAAAAAAAATAATCTGCTCAACAACGTAAATAACGCACTGAATGTTGTTGAACTGTCAAAATGAAACCCATTGCTACTCTTAGTGTGTTACAGAATTACCCCGCTAACCAGTCTCGCTACGATTTTAGTTGACTGGTTGATGTTTGCCAAGACAATCATGAGCTACTGAAACATACCATCTGGATATAAACCATACTAATATACTTAGTACTTATATAGTTATTGGCATAGATCAAGCTATTGTTATTGTACCGTGCGTTTATAATAATTTTTATGAACCAAGAGGCGAGGCGGTTAGGTATAGGTTTCCCACAAAGTGAACCGACGCGACAATTGTTTCAAGTGAAGATCGGGAATCAACTGACAGCGCAGAACCAATCGTAGAGGCGAATATTATGAGAGGCTTAAAATGTCAAACTGTGAACGCCTTTTGGCGCAATTTCATTGGTCGTTAACTCGTTCGGTATACAGCATACGGGGAGTCCCCGCAGGCGAGATAACAACCAATGAAAGTTAACAAGTCGATACGTGTTCGTCACCGTCTGCAGGGGTTCCCCGCTTGCTTTATATCGATCGTGATATCGGCCAATGAAATTCACCGGTCGATATACAGCTTGCGGGTCGTGCTCGTGAGTCAAATACTTTTTCGGTTCCCCGAATGCGGGCCCTGTGGCACGCGTTCCAGAAATCTCTTGCACCGGGCATGCGGGCCCTATCGACTAATGAAATTGCGCCATTTTGGTTGATGATGCAGACTGTTCGGCAATTACTTACCCATAATTTATTTATCTAGAACACATAATAATGGAAAGAAGGACCTTGGGAGTTTTCTGCCAGTCGATTTTTGGTTATAATTCTCATTTATTTAATTTTAAAATTTCTAACTTTTCTATTTAAAACAACTGTTGGACTTTTCTATTTAAAACAACTGTTGGAGGTTTTTACAATTTAAGATAAAATATACAATCTAACACTAACATTATGAAGGCAAAATAAAATATAAAAGAAGAGCTCATAGGACATCAAAAAATTCTTCCACATCGCTGTCAGTAGGAAAAGTGTTCAAAAGGCTGGCAGCATTGCCACTTTGGATGGCAATGCTGATTCTCTAGCCTAGAATTGGCCTCTGGTCACGTGAAAAGTCGACTAACCACCAGGCGATGTCACGAAATACTCGATGAGCACTCGGACCTACGGCCCGTGTTTCAACTTTCAACCCCAAACGGCTCAAAAATATAGCTAATTTCTAACTTACATAACTTTTATTTTCCAGATATTTAGTATTAGAACACGTAAGCGGTGGGGAGCTGTTCGACTACCTGGTGAAGAAAGGGCGGCTGACTCCCAAAGAAGCGCGCCGGTTCTTCAGACAAATCATATCCGCGCTCGACTTCTGTCACAGTCACTCTATATGGTATGTATTGCTAAACATCTTATTAATTGACAATCAATATAAGACGCGAAACACCGAAGTTGAAACCATACATTTTGGCTAATAGAAAGATCTCTAGGCGCGCACTACGGCACCATTCGTCCGATGTTTGTCATGGGAAACTTATCAACCTGCCTAGCCTTTTCTCAACTATGTTTGGGGTCGGCTTCCTGTCTAACCGGATGCAGCTGAATACCAGTATTTTACATGGAGCGACTGCCTATCTGACCTCCACAACCCAGTAACTGGGTATACCCTTGGTAAAACTGGTTGTCAGACTTTCGGGCTTCTGACGACCAGTAATGACTGTCAAAGATCCACGACTGACAGCCTGGACCAACGGCTTAACGTGCTTTCCGAGGGACGGAGGAGTCTCGGTATGTAAAGATGGTCACCCATCGGACTAACTCCGGCAAGCGTAGCTTAACCTGATGGCTTGACCCGTGCGGCTGTTATTAATTAGCCACGAGCTCCTCATCTATCATGGGAAACCATCTCCTGAAAAGGTGATCCTACACCAAGAGCATTCGCATGCTAGCACTAGTGCATACCTACGAAAAATTATATAATTATAAAGTATGCAAGCACGTAGTTCTTTAGATGAAGTCATTCGAATCGTTGGCCAACTACTGCCATCTAGCGTCGAGCACAGTAACTAATAATGACAGTTACGGGCCTTCACTACTTACGTAAAACTAAAATAAACTCTAAATACAACCGATTTTTTTTCATTTTACAGCCACCGCGACCTAAAACCCGAGAACTTACTTCTGGACGAGCGGAACAACATCAAGATAGCTGACTTCGGCATGGCGTCGCTGCAGCCGGCCGGCTCGCTCCTAGAGACATCTTGCGGCAGTCCGCACTACGCCTGCCCTGAAGTTATTCGAGTAAGTACCTACTGCATAAGAACACGGATCGTTAGGATTTTTGTAAAATATATACAGGCTGAAATTGAATTCATAGGCATCCTCATTTTATTTATCACTACGAACAACTTTTACTATGGGACCAACACTGAAATCGCGAAAAAAATTCGCTGTTCCCTACATTTTGACACATTTATGTAAAGAACAGCTGATTTTTGTCGCGTTATCAACGATTTCCCGAACAAGAAACGCAGGTCCAAAAAAATTTAGGGTCCCGTGTAAGTAAATAGAGATACTCACACTATAAATAGTTGTTATCTTTAAAAAATCGCTCAAAGCGCCTAAAGAAGCGCTTAATTTTTATCGTGTTTAAATCTTGATACCATGTCTGTGGAATTTTGCTCACTAATTTAGTGTATAGTATTATTTAGGTATTCATGCAGCTCTGCACACTAATTGCGTAACACACGGTCAGTCATAATCTGAATCATTTGCAGGATTTCGCTAATCCATTGCTTCTTAAGTTAGAAAAATTTGTCCGCTCAACAATGTAAATAACGCAATGGATGTTGTAGAACTATCAAAATGAAACAGATTGTAATTGATCGTGTATTCTGGTCTCCCGGTATCCACTCACCAGTATGACAGCCACACTACTTAGGTAATATTAAAGTGTTTGTATCCTGTATTTATGAACGTTATTCAATATTACTGGGTGTTTATTATTCGTTCAATTGTAAAACGAGACTAGAGAGTGGCAGTTACGTTTAATTTAGTCATTGTTAAAGCTAGGTACGGTTTTCTACGACAGCCATGGCTGCCAGATAACAGCCATAGTGGTGACGGTCTTCATGAATGATGGCACCGGATTGACAGTCAGTTACAGTGTCAAAGAACGCTGCTAATTCGAATGTCATTCGACGGTATATTGCGAATGCTATGTAGCGGCCAGTGCAGTCTTAGCCCAACAAAAAAAACACAAAATCAATGGAAAAGTATTTTAATACAATTCCGCGCCAAAAACATGGCGGGAAAACTTACAATAATAATTGACGTACAAGATGGCGCGCACAAAATAGTTAAACCAAAGTTTATTAAATAACCCATATCCTCATAATTATCTAGTT
The DNA here is from genome assembly GCA_947363905.1 of Lithophane semibrunnea. NCBI lineage: Eukaryota > Metazoa > Arthropoda > Insecta > Lepidoptera > Noctuidae > Lithophane > Lithophane semibrunnea. The sequence goes on along the minus strand of OX376213.1, from coordinate 5,088,120 downwards.
AAGTACTTTGAACGCAAAACGGTGGTTCTAATTGAATCAAGTGGCGATAGAGAGGGTCTGAAATTGAGCGTGGGTTTTGGTGGTATACTCTTACTAGTAATGTTAATTAAATTGTTTATTATACTTACACGCGCTTAGTTTTCGTAGTAGGTTAGAAAGTAGATACAGGAGGCCTATTAAAAAAAACATTCTTGGCTTGGCCTGGCTTAGCGAAATGTGGTCATTGGTATTATTCAAACTAACTTCGACGCGTTAGAAAACATGGCGCTGATAATTTAGCAGCGATTCAAATCTTCATCGACATTGTAGACTAGTTTTTTCAACTTCAGGCGCGTTGCTTAGAGCCTTACGACACATATAACTTTCTCATTAACCGCCGATTGTTTTATTTTTTTTCCTTCGCAAACAGCAATCGAAAATTTAAACTAGCTAATTTATACGTAACAAAAATTTGCCAAATCGGACGAGCGGTTCTCAAGTGATGTGCTTACCAATGAACAGAATTTTATTTGTAAGTAACACACAGAAGATTCTAATAAATTAATAAACAATCGTTATATTTAATAATGTAACAGCTAAGCTACCTAACAGAACAAAGTAATTCAGTTTTGACTATGCAGTTAAAATATTGCTGACTAACAATGAGATTACCGAAACGGTTCAACAGGGTCAGATTAGACGCGACCTATAGACCGGAAAGGGACATCCTTAAATTAGATTATCAATTTCCGTTTTGTAAATATGTTTTAATTACTCATACGCGGTTATAAGAATTAACTTTGACTCATTGAAAATATTACGGACAAACAAAATATCACGCCTGTAGTCCCCGAAGGGGCAGGAAGAGGTGTTTGGTACCACATTTTCTCTGTTTAAAGCGAAAGCGGCAGGCCAGCCCGCGACGGAATTCAAATTTCAAAAGAATTATCATTATTAAAATCATAATTACAACTCTCCAAGTTCATATTACCCTATTGAATGATTATTTCATGAATTTATGACATTTGAGGCCATTCAAACTAGAGTTGAATTGATTCTGTGTATAATTGTGTGTTACTGTACCTACGTGAAATTTATTTTGATCTATTATAACCTGAAACTGACCTGCAATTCGCAAAAATAGTAGGGTTACCTTAGCGCATCCCCCTCAAGTCCCATGTAATAGGAGGGGCGAGCCTATTGACGTTAACCGGACTTTGATATAGACTCTAAGCTACTACTGAGAAATTCCTGAGGAATAAGACTATACCACCATTTTAGAAATATATTTATGAATAATAGAGCCACTTTCGTTCAATTCCACATTGCGTTTTTTTCTATTATCTAGCTAGGTAAGTATATCAGATCTATATTAGAACTTATATTTGCCTAGAGCTGTAATTACTACATTTTAGTACAAATTCTTTGAACATACTTAACGTTAACATAATTGAACACAACAAAGTTCAAAAATAAAATGAGTTGATAATCTATCATGTTTTTCAGAAGAAAAAAAAAATAGTTTTACAAAAAAACTGACACTAGTTTTTTCAATCTATCTCACAAAGTTATATACCTAAGAAAAAAGATAGTGAGAGACTTATTTACATAACATAACATAATCACCCTATAATGTTCCCACTGCTGGGACACAGGCCTCCTCTCTATGAGAGGGAGTGGGCCGTAATCCACCACGCGGGCCCAGTGCGGGTTGGTAGATGTCACATATTTTCGAATTTTTGGTTCTAGGACATGCCGGTTTCCTCACGATGTTTTCCTTCACCGTTTTTGAGAGCACTTATTTACTATGTGTCTAATATATGCGAGTATATGTAGTATACTAAACGAAGATGATTTCATTGACAACGCTTGATACTTATTACTAAAGGCTTCAAATTCAACTTGGCCACATACGAAACATCAGAAGCTAGGTGCATGGTTCAAAATGGTTGTTTCTTAAGGAGATGAGCTGGCAAAAACTCCATGGTTACTCTTGTAAAAATAATAAGCTTTTAAAATGTTTTCAAATTAGTGTTGATTTGTAATGCAAAATTCTTAGATTATAACTATTTTATGTAACTCACTAAGGGGCAAGTACTTGGTACTTTATACCTGCCTACGTGTTTTTTTTTTTTTAATTTACACTTATAATTAATTGTGTTACCGATTAGCCAAAGGGAACTCACTACAAAAGTATTAAGCATTATCAATGAAATCAGGTACAATATGTAACAAAAAAAAATCGTATGTACTTGTACAATGAGCAATTTTATTTGAATCACAGTCAAAATGTCTTCTTCGGTATAAAAAAAAATCACAAGCCCTTTTAAGCGTGTTTCGTGCAATCTTCTACCCTACATAAATTGGCTGACTAAATCGTTATTTAATTGTAATACCAAGTTTACTATTTTGAAACATTATTTTCTAATAAATTTAGGCACTGAGTGAAAATCAAATTGGTCAACCAATGTAAACGGGTGTAAGAAGTTTGCAAAATGTAATAGAAAAAATCTACAAGTACTAAATTACAAAACTTAAGTGTAAGATATATTAATTTACCTCATAAAAATACCACTAAAACTGTGGTGGCAAAGTTAATAAACTAATTAATATTGTGTTAATTTTACCCGATCTATAGTTTAATAAGACATACACTTTTTTCTAGCTGCTTGCTAACTACTCCCAAAATATTGGATAGGTTTCTGAAAGGGAGAATATTCTCTACCTAAAACTGTAGAGTGAAATTAAGAAATCACAGTTAAATCTACAAACTTTTTTAGAACTTAAGGTTCTAGGGGAGTTCAGATATGTATTATTCTACTTAGGTTTATAGTCGGGTTCTAACTAATCAAAATGTTAATATAACTTTTAACAGAACTTAGAAATAACAACAAACTTCTAACTATCTCACACAATTTATCATTATCATATTAATTAATAATAACCAGTGATATACATCTGAAATTCCTGATCAATATTTTTTTTTTACCAAACTTTTTGGAGAATTTTGTATCAATCAAATGATATTTTCAAGTAAATTAGATCAGGAATCCTAGATGAATGCAAACAAAGAAAATGGTGAAAGCATCTTACCACTATCTAAAGTCAGTCATCATCAACTCTTTGCTTTTTGCTGGTATTTGAAGGAGTCTGCGGTGGAGAGTTATTTGTGTCCCGACGCTTGCCAGAGTGTCTTGCACAGTTAGTACCAGACTGACGATTGGAGTGTGAGTGAGAAGATTCTCGTGTCGGAGAGAACTGTTTTAGCATCTCAACATCATTGAAAATTACCTGAGCACCTCCACCGCACGTAGGAACTACATCTCCTTTATACAATTTTGTTTCTAACTCCCCGTCAGTATCTTGTTCCTGGGAAATCAGACAGTATTTCGACGTCCTAGAGTTGGCTATGTCTTTAACACTTGTTAACTTACTGATGACTTTACTGTTAACGATGTTCGGCTTCATTACTGTCCCCATGGGGACTATTTTGTTGGGGGCGTGTTCGACCCAGCCTCGGCCGTCGGCGGAGATAGAGCGACGGTGTCTAGGGTTGGCAATCGCTATGCCACGACGGGATGACGACGGCGTATCTCTCTGTGTGAGTGTCTCCCTTTGGTTGTGATTTGTCTGTGGCACAGAGCTGAATGGAGTAAGCAGATGGGCTGGTAAAGCTCTTGGTGTAGACCCTGGAGTAAAATTTCCATCTCTGTTGCTTGTCTGTGCCCCCATTTCTCCTGTAAGCTTGTTGAAATCATCATTGTCTCCCCGGTTAAGAGCTTCAGCTATTATTCTCAGTCTGTTTTCTTTTTCTTCGATAGCATTCCGCAATCGTTCCTTCTCGCAATTTATTTCTTTTGCTTTTTCATGTTCAGCTGCAATCTTGTGATTATATTTCCTCTCTAGAATCTTCTTTTGTTTCTCTTTATCGAATTTGTTTTGACTAAGCATCATCTCTTTTTCTTGCAAGTCTCTTTTCAAAGAAGATGTGTACTCTGTCAATTCGTTTAGTTTCCTTTGATGGGTGAGTGATGCGTTTTCAGTAGCGGTCAAGCGTTCTTCTAAAGCCCTCACCCTGCGTTCAGATGCTGCCAACTGTCCTCGCAAGGAAGCATTCTCGCTCCTGATTTCTAAAGAGTCCTTTTCAAGGTCTAATAGGGCAGACCTCAACCTTTCATCTTTGATAGCCTTACTACGTTTCAGAGTTTCACGTCTACTTATTCTCATTTCCAAATGGGCCATAAGTTCTTTGATAATGTGTGCTGCTTGAGAACTGTTGAGTTCTAGACTTGGGAAGTCAGGTCCAAGGCTGTAGACAAGACCCAGGTCCATCTCTAAGTCTTTAGCTTCTGGTCTGACCATGTTGTCCCGGGCTGTTGTGAATAGTCTGTTGGCCTTGCGACGACCTGAAGTGAGGCCAATGTTAGCAGCTATGTCAATTACCTGTGGTTTAGCCACTTCAACCTCAGCAGCCATCTCTGCAAACCTCATCACTTGAAGAGTCTCATCATAATCTTCAGCCCTTGGGTTGGCGCACACAACCATGCGTACTTGGCCTTCTCCTTCAAAGAAATTCTTGAATAAATGAGTGATCTTTGACTCTCTGTATGGCACCATGTTGTTAGCACCGCTGATCTGATTCTCTCGTAATGCTTCCAGACAAGTTCTGAGTGTCATCAAAGACTTGTTAATGTTACCAGCTTCGCGTAGACGTTGACCAGTGTTCTTAGTTCTGTTTGTGCGTTCACTGCCAGCTAAGTCAACTAAACTAAGCTGACTTATGTTCAGAAACTTTTTATTTTGGATCACAGCTTCTCCCATCTCATCTACCGGTGCCTGCACCAATCGAATTGTGAACACTGAGTGGCTTCTGCTTGATTCTGCGTTTAATGAAGTATGTGCCATACGTTTGCGTTTCAAACCCAAGTAAAATGCTTCAAAAGCTTCCTCAGCAGACTTAATTTCTACTTCAGTTACACCGTGAACATACATGTTATGAGCTGCATCTTCACGTATGATCTTTACAGGTAAGTTTCTACTTATTGGAGGCCCATCTTCCAGTAAATCAAAGACACTGTTATTATAAATTTCTACATAAGTTACGAAGACAGCATATTGATTATCTTCATTAATACCCTCAATTTTAGTTACATCTGATGATGACATAGCTAAATCAGGATTTGAATGGTTCTTCCTTCCACTTTTGAATTTGTGGAGCTCCTGCTGCCGCTCCAACATGGCTTCCGCCTCAGTTTGAATATCGAACATGTTCATTTTGTCAGGTTTGAAGATGTACTTGTGTGCTTGGAAGTCGTTTATAGTTTTAAAGATAATATTCAAACATCTTGGTAAAATACCACAATTTTGCGGTTCACCGGTCATTGTAAATGTTTTGCCACTGCCTGTGACACCATAAGTAAATAATAAGCCATTTTTACCTTTGATTAGGCCTTCAACTATCGGTAACGCGACTTTGTCGAAGACTTCTTGTTGATTCGTTTCTGGCGGGAATACCTCCTTGAAAGTATACTTCATAGTCTTCGCATTCTCGTTTCTGTAGCTTATAGCAGTCGCAGGAGGCGACAGAAGTACCATAGTAGGCGATATTATCTTCATACATGGTGAATCAGAGTCTCTTTGCATAGGTCTAAGTCGGCAATACACTTGTACTGGATCTCTCTCCCCAATAAGGTTTTGTTTACTCCGAGCTGGCGTTCGCATGTCGTTTAATCTTTGTTTCGATTTAGCAGACTTCATTTTGAACGTATATCGATATCACATACAGTATCACAAATTATATTTTTTAACGGATTGATGAAATCAAAGCAACGGTCGTTCGGGTCGTTCATGAATTATCAATATATTACAAACATTTCAATAATTGAATTGCGGGGTTTGTGGTCTCTTTCTAGCACGTGGGGTTTGTATGTCGTTGTCTCCTGTAACGGCTGACAGTTGGTATCTGCCGTATTTGGTCGGATAATACTCGGCCGTTTAAAGTTTGTTTGACATAACAGGAATGTTGCTGTAATTCAAAATAAAAAGTCCGTAAAAATAACAAAAATAAACCACGACCTTGACATTATTTATATTTAATGATAGAAAAAAATATCGGTTGATTTACAAGATAATGAAGAAAATAATTAGATGGATGAATATTTAAAAAAGTACTGCTGATTGGACTGTTGTTATTGGTAAGATAAAAATTCATGATTTCTTTGATACTGATCATACTTACCATATTATAAATCTTCCATAAAATCGTTTTGGAACATAAAAATACGCCTATAAAGTTTTTAAATATTGACGAGAATTGTTTTCATCACGAGAGCAATTACCCTGGTTAGGGGAAATCTTCACATAGGTTGTCACACTGAAATCTTACAAAACTGCCAACTTACGAAAGATTTACGTCGTATGTTGTACTGTTCCACGAAACTATTTTGCAAAAGCAAATGGCTTAATTTTTGTTAAAAAGTGTAAGTTGTAATAATATGGTGATTTTAAAATAAACGAAATAATTCTATCAACATTTGATTTCCACGTTGTTGCCGGAAATGAAAATTGCCAAGTAATCCACAGACTAAAAAAACATACCAAAAAAATACGTTTCGATGTGGGTTTCGATTCGATACCTCGTTATGACGGTTTTTGTCAAATTGAATTAAATAGGTTTCTCTGTACTTTGAATTTTATTGTACTGTGCATAGAAGAATAGCATACTTCTATAGTTTTCATCATTTTAATTTATTTGTTTTTGTCTTTCAGGGTGAAAAATACGACGGTCGGCGCGCTGATGTTTGGTCGTGTGGGGTAATCCTATACGCACTGCTGGTCGGTGCGTTACCCTTCGACGATGATAATTTACGTCAATTACTTGAAAAGGTAATTACTCATTTCTTTCAGGATATTTTGGCGCGTGGCAAAAATCAGAACTATCCCCACTATCTTGTTTATTCAAAATATTTCACAGAATTACGCAAAATAATGTTAACACAGCGCTTCCTTGTCAATGTTATTCCAGTGCCACAGTGACATGTCTGTATAGCACTGTAGGTAACTCTACAATTTTGCAAAATGACTTTCACTAGGTGGCAGGACAGATCTGTCCGGGCACCTGTCAAAAGTGTCAAAGAAAAAAAAAATGTTTATTCTGCACAAAATAAACCCACATTACAAACAAAAAAAATGACATTCTATTCTAAGTTATTAGCAAAGCGCCTTTAGTTTCTCTAGTCGTGCGTGACTAAATGATTAACGAATGAATGAAACGATTGACGAACCTCATCATAATATATCACTAAGGACATAGAAGACCTCTTGTCAAACTAGCGCCAGCTGGTGGTTTGAATTTTCATGAAAACTCGTCGATGTTTTGATAGTAATTTTCACCGCTTAGTACCTACCTACATGAAAATGAACATTCTTAGGTACTTACCTAAATGTTTTATGTATTCATATGCCCGCCATTTAATTATAAAATAATAATTAAATGATGACGCCATGTTTTATAAAATAGGTATTTTAAGAACTTGACTAGAAATCACAGTGTACGTTACGATTGCTCCGCCAAGTTACCCAAACAAAAAAAAAACTTCGCCCAAAAAATTGTCGTTATCAAAAAAACGAAGGGAACAAACCAAACATTCTATTTAATTTTATCTGGGTGCACGGCAGTGCGCTAGTCAAGTTCGATAAAACAGTACCTACCTATGTCATCGATGTCATCGTCATGTTTTATTTAATTTTTGATTTCAGGTAAAACGTGGTGTATTCCATGTACCACATTTCGTTCCTCCTGACTGCCAGCAGCTCCTGCGAGGGATGATAGAGGTCAACCCTGAGAAAAGGATGACGGTAAGAAAATAAAAACCGTTTAAAATAAGTTTATCTAATGTTTTGAAGTAGGTCTGGGAGTATCCTTGAATATGAACAACTTTGAGTAGGTTTGTGAGCAATAAAATTTTGAATTAGTAATTTTTTTCCATACATTTCATTTGAAAAGGAAAGGAATTTATTGAAAAAGTTTACTAGCTTTCTCATAAACTGTTAATATTTACCTCTAAAGGTGGCTACGTGTAACTAATTCGAAAGAGACCAGTCAAAAGTCTAGGAAATTGCCACATATCTTATTTGTTCACTTTTTTTCACAAAGAAAAAAGATTGAGAACAAATTTACCAACCACGTACCAGAGTTGACCATATATGTCATCCCCAGTTGGCAGAAATCACCCGACACCCGTGGGTGACAGCCGGAGGCCGAGGAGAGTTGGAACAGGAGCTGCCAATGATGGAGGTGGTCCAGACCAGGGTCCTGCCGTCTGCTGAGGCTATAGACCCGGATGTGCTGCAGGCTATCTGTAGCCTGGGCTGCTTTAAGCAGAGGGAGAAGCTTATACAGGAGTTATTGAGTCCACAGTGAGTTTTAAGTTGTGTATATTTTTCTTATTTTGATGTAGAATGCTGCGGTACTAAATGGATGAGTGCGGTGGAGCCGTGGAGGATCGAGCTCAATGGCGTGTGAATTAAGGAAGCCTTTATTTCTAGCAGTGACCGATAAAGGCTGAATATCATGATGACTAAGAATGAGGTAGTAATATCGAGCACATGAATAAATGGTTTGATGTTGATTATGCTAATAAACAGGGCTTTTTTAATAAAATTGTCTAATGTTCCTGTGGACTTTGTTTAAATACCACTTCTTCCATAAGGTGGCCGTTCTTTTGTAACTTTTGACATCCACAAAAATGGCTAATTCTCAGCTTCAATAAATAACTTTTCTTCCACAGCCACAACACAGAGAAAGTAATCTACTTCCTGCTGCTGGAGCGCAAGCGGCGGAGGCCGGCGCGGGATGACGAGCCGCGCCCCGCCGCGCCCGCCGCGCCTCCCGACCCGCCGCGCAAGAGGCTCGACACCTGCCGGGTAAGGACACTGGTATGGACATGTTCATTGATGTTCTAGGGTGAGGGAAGAATTCTCTCAGAATTCCACTGATTTCACATAAAAGTCTCCGTCCTTCCCTGGGACCGGGACGCGCCTACAGAAACAAGCATAGCAATCACTCACATGGGCGCGGTAAATCGCGTTAAATTTCCACTAGCCGCTCTATGCATACAAAGTGAAGACAAGGCCACTGTATAGCCCCCGCGGATGAGGAGCGAAGCCCCAACTTCGCACGCCATGCCCCCAGACTGGGGCGTATCGACATGCCGAACGAACCTATACAGTTAGAGCAGGAGTAGCTTGCTCGCGCAAAAAACTACTTTCTACTTTATTCTCCGTAGTAAAATATATTGAATGCCGTACTTTTATAAATGAAAAATAAAGCTCGTGGCAAAGTAATAACAGCCGCACGGGTCGATCCATCAGGTTAAGCTACGCTTGGGGGTTGGTCCGTGGATGGGCGACCATCTTTACATATTGAGACTCCTCCGTGCCTCGGAAAGCACGTTAAGTCGTTGGTCCCGGCTGTCATTTGTGGATCTTTGACAGTCGTTACGGGTCGTCAGAAGCCCGAAAGTCTGACAACCAGTCTTACCAAGGGGTATCGTATTACCCAGTTACTGGGTTGTGGAGGTCAGATAGGCAGTCGCTCCATGTAAAATACTGGTATTCAGCTGCATCCGGTTAGACTGGAAGCCGACCCCTACATAGTTGGGAAAAGGCTAGGCAGATGATGACTTTTATAAATGAAACGACATTTGTATTTTAGAAGATCGGCTGTTTTTTTTTTTGGATTGCTATTTTTAACCCTGCGCGAGCCGAGCGTATGCTCTCATGATAATTATCCTTTCGATGATTTTTCTAGAAGCACGAATTCTAAAATTGTGATTTTCTATTGTATTGTTGACATAAGTTTTACAAGATAATATCTTTATCATCATAAAGATGATTTTTGTACTTATTGCAGGTAAACGGGCAGTCGGCACACTTTGGTCAGATCAGCGAGGGCTCACCCATAACGCCTCGACGATCACAGTATAGGTACGAAGTACAAATTCATTCCTTGAAGTTATTCATTACGAGGGTAAGCAGTCATCTAAGCTTAGACATAGAGAAATAATTACTGTTTATTGACGTTATAATTTTGGTGCACGGTAGTGTACCGCTAAGTTCCCATTAAGATTTTTGTTTTTGTTTCTTTGTATGCCATAACATGTTGGTGTAAATTAATAACACTGTAAAGTGTAAAGAACTCTACAAATTATTGGTGAACACAATAAAAACCTTTCTTTGTCATGAGTTTACGACAAAGACATATTTTAGCTCTGACGCAAATTATGCGGGGTGTGAAAATGAATCGAATGTAACGTGGTCACCGGTTCGATTCCCACTTCCAGCTTTCATTAAATGCCGAAATGGGTAAGCAGAGCCAAAACTATAATTTGTTGCCATATTTCAGCTAGCATCATAAAAATAATCAATATTACAAATTTGGTGTATCCAGCAAAATAATCCAATTAATATGTAAACTACATTATAAAAGTTAATGTTTAGAATAGTTACTTTGGAAACGGCCGTATAATTGCGTAACACACATATAATGACAATTGATCGCAATGGGTTTCCTTGTGACCGTTCACCCACGTTTATTGCATAAATACGTTGTTGAGTTGAACTTTTCAAACCTAATAGTATTAGCCATATCCTTCAAAACTCTCGGATTGTGTTTGAAAGTGTGGTATGCAATTATTTATTTATTATTAAGGTTTACCAACAGCTTCTGTATACAATCTTTCTTAAGATACTAATACAAGCCTCATTCTTATACAGTCGCCAATAGGGAATATGCATGTGATTCAAATATGGGTCAAATATTTTTTTTTATAAACTATGTTACTTCAGAATTATGCCTCCATCAATATTTTTGAATAAAATTTCTTTTTGAGCGAGAAATTAATTTTTTTAAAGTACCAAAAAACTGTGGGTAATTCAAATACTTGAAAAGGCTAAGAGATCCGCTCTTGACGTAACAATCCGGGATAGCAATCAAAATGTCAGTGTCAAGTCAATGTCAAACGTTCATAGAAAAAGGAGTGTTTGACGTTGACTTGACAGTTGCTTGTCTGTTTTCACGGAGTGTGACGTCACCACACCAAGCGCGCCAAATGGAGGGCGTTTAAATAGCCCGGATCGGTTGGATATTTTTAATTTTTTTTTTTAACTACTTTAAATTGCTTTTTTGCCGTCGAATTTTTTTTACTATTATTTGACGCTAAAAACTATCGAATAAAAAAATAAAAAAAATACATGCATATTCCCTATTACAGGTCAACCAACATTGACAAAATTGAAAATAAAAACACAATAATAAAATTTGAATAAAATTAAAACATACTAAAAATCATAATAAAATTAAAATTAGGGTGCAGGTTGGTCGTTTTGTCATAATTAAATAAGGCTTTTATCATGATGTGCCATTTGTTGGTACCTGCAGTAGATGCTAGGTAGTAGTGTGTGTAATATCCGAGGTTTGAGCACAGGTTTGGTCGCAGCAGGTCTGCCTCGGGGCGTCGCGGCGAGGGCCGGAGCTCCCCACAACTACCCGCCAGTCCTCCAAGTGAGTATACATAATAAAATTATTAAAATTATCATTAACGTTTTTGAGATGATTTTCTTTCAATTATAGAGCACGAGTTGGGTGGATTTTTTTTGCAAGTCTATTATGTCCAACAACTGAGCAAAATTTTAGGAAAACAAGGCGTTTTATAGTGACCTATGGTGTCCCATTACTGGGGAAAAAGGCTCCTTAAAAGGAAAAAATAGTGACCTTAAGAACAAGTAACATAAGTAATACGATTTAATCATTTTTGTTGTTATAAAATTAAAATATACAGAATTATTTTCGATTAAAATATATAAAAACTCAGAAATAAACTGATGAACTTTGTTCTTATACATTTAGCAAAGTTTTAATAGATCAAGGAATAAAAAAAAAAGTATCCAACCAGCTAAGTGTACACACGGCTACACATCAAGCTATACATTTCCAGTATAAGCTGACCTCGCATCGTACGGAAATCCTATACAATGCGAGGTCAGCATAAACTGGAAATGTATAGCTTGATGTGTAGCCGTGTGTACGATAGTGGTCCATACCAAAGTAGAACTTGGCGAGGTTCACTACCGGCACCTAATTAACCACTAACATTCAAAAACTAAGGTTATAATAAATAAAATACACCTGGCTACATGATCTCTCAATTATAATTATGTTATAATAAAATAATATTGATCTCAGTAACTATCAATTGCTTTAATATTTTTAAAGTGAAAACTTCTTAGGCGCGTGGAGTGATTTTTGGTAGGGGGTAAATTTGTGGATTCAGTAGTGCTTTACTTTTGAATATAGATGGCGCTTATACCAGTTTTAAGTTTTCATTTCTCTCGGCCCATGACTGCCAATTTTTTTATCTAAAACATGATGGTACTTAAAATACGATTATATGTTCGTTTTTTTGTTTTTTGGTATACTTACCTATATTTTTAATTAGTAATGGTATTATATTTTGTTTTTTAATTTGTACTTAGCTATAGCCTTTTTGTAACATATTTTACATATTTTGTATATAATGTAACAATGAATATGAATAGGTAAATAATTGACACTTTCATCTTTCATTCAGCTGGTCACACTCCGCATCGGGTGTCGTCTTTAGGAGGTACACCCGCAACGCCTGGATCACCGTTGGGTATTTATATATTTCCATTTATACCAAATCTTCTATTTTTCGAATGTTAAATCACGGACTGTGCATGTACCTATAAGGATCTTTTGGCGCGTGGCCAAAATCGGAACTAACGCCGCCATCTTGTTTTTCAATACATTTCAGCATTTTCACAAAATGTTTACCAACAGCGCCCCCGTTAACATCAACGAGCGTCAATCGAGCGCCAAAAGATCCGCAGCAGCAGTTTTCAACTCCGCGCAAATTAGTTCCAAATGTTATACGAGATGGCGCTTTACATTTACGTCACGATTCTGAGTCGCGATGTCAAGGTTATCCGTTGTCGAACGACCTTCGCGCGTTTTTGTAGTTTATTCATACTTACCTGGCATAGGGGATACCGTGATCAGTCAGGCGGTTCCCCCAGGGCGAGGCCTTCCCATTGCACTGCGGTTGGGTTGACCCCTGCGATTGTCCCTAATGTGGATAACTCGGATGCGTAATTTTTGGTAGTGGGGACTGCGTACGCGCCGTCCCCTCGGAATTCTCTGTGAGTGCAAGCCCTGCATCAAACAAGAGCAACACGTACAATGAGTCAATGACATGGTCATCGTCCCTGTATATTTGTTGTTCAGCTCAATTTGTTTTACCTCGACAAATTCTTATAAAGAATACATACATCATGTTAAAGGCTCGTGCAAACTGGCGCGATATCGCGGGCGCGACAGACAACGCAACATTTGTCGCGCCCGCGATATCTTGCCACTCTGTACGAGGTTTAAGGCTGAAATATGTGATGGGGAATAAAAGGTGACAAGAAGAATGTTAGGTACCTAATATTACTATAGTATTTTGAATATTTCGGGGGCTTTTGAACCCCCAAAACCCCTCTGTATCAAAACGTCCTAAAAGCAAATGGTCCTATTAGCAAAACGACCCATAATCAAAACGACACTTTAGTAAAATGACCTATTCGCAAATCGTCTTATGAGCAAATGGTCCTATAAACAAAAGAACGGAAATGGTACAGTCGTAACATACCACATATAAATATGAAATTTTTAAGGAAGGAATTTTGAGGAATAATAAATTATGTATGAGCAGTGGTGGCCCAGTGGTAACGGCCACGACTTACGAGTTGTAGGTCGTAGGTTCGAACCCTGAGAGGCGCTTTACTTTGTGTAAATTATTTCATTACCACTGCTCTCAAAACGGTGAAGGAAAACATCGTGAGGAAACCGACATGTCCTAGAACCAAGAATTCGAAGACATGTGACATCTACCAACCCGCACTGGGCCCGCGTGGTGGATTACGGCTCACTCCCTCTCATAGAGAGGAGGCCTGTGTCCCAGCAGTGGGAACATTATAGGCTGATTATGCTTACGCTTATGCTAATAAATTATGTATCATCTGCTCGAGACAACAAACTTTAAAAACCAAAACTTACATTAATAAAAACCGGCCAAGTGCGTGTTGGATCACGCACAATGAAGGGTTCCGTAGTTGGGTTGAATTTATCCCAAGTACAAACTTAACATTGTAGTTGGAAAACATGCTCTCCCATATATTCCAATTGCAAATGTAAGTTTGTAAGCACAATATTGGGAGATGTTACTATGTTATTTTAAATTTAAGACCATAGACTTCTTATAGGTTTTCCTGTAATCTATAAGTATAGAACAATTTCCTTTTTTCAAAATTTTAGGCACAACAGTTTTAGAGAGAACGGATTGGTCAATTTTCATAACTTTAAAACAATTGATTTTAAAATTATCGTGTTCATTTACAAACGCTACCCGTTAAACCGACTGAATACTGGCGGCATCGTTTCCACATTAAATGGCAGTCGATAAAAGTTGTAAGTTGTAACAATCAACTCATTTTATGAATCGAACAGAGACAGTAGTTCACAGAAATGTTTATTTATTTACATGATGTACAATACAAGCAGTAACAAATATAGAGGATGAAAGTTTCTACGGGAAACCAATGCTTTAATTTTCTAGGACGTTCTGCTAATAGGACCATTTGCGAATAGGTCATTTTGCTAAAGTGTCGTTTTGATTATGGGTCGTTTTGGTATAGGACCATTTGCTTCTAGGACGTTTTGATACGGAGGGCGCAAACCCGTTTTCTGAGTATTATTTTATAATTAGTTAATTATTTTTCAGCGTCTCCATCAGTTCGGGAGCATCATCACCAGAGAGCTAACTCCACGGGACCTACAATAAGTCTAAATATAAGTAAGTAACTATAAGTATAAGGTGTGGGAAGCAACGTGTGTCGACACCCTTGCGCCATCCCATTGTCCTAGCACGGCGGGCTGTGCTGGCGCCGCTGCTGCGGCTGCTGAGACCCTCAAGCGCCGCAATACTTGTGGGCAATTACAGTTTTGAGCCGTTTGGGGTCGAAACGCTCGGGTCATAGGGCCCGAGTGCGCGTCTCCTTTTTAAGAAAATTTCTCACCGACTGGTCGATACTTCACGTGTCCAGAGGGCTGGCTTGTTCTTTGGCCAAAGAATTAGCATTGCCATTCAACGTGGCAATGCTGCCAGTCTTCTGGGCACGTTTCCGGATGAAAGCGATGCGGACGAATACTTCAATGCCTGAGGGTCCCTTTGTTTTTATATCTGTTGGTATAGTTAGTAAGTCCTTTTAGTTTTAGTTTTTTTTTGTTAATTATTAATTACTTAAATCTAAATTAAGAAAATAGTTGTTTTGTACGTTGTATTAAATAAAAAATGCCTACAAATATAAAGTAAGTAATAAATAGTGAACTGATTCAGGCGTGACTTTGCGGAAATCCATTATAAAATACAATAGACGCAGATGTATTTAGTAACCTATTCCGCTTGACTATTCTTCAAGAGTCATAAAAACCCTGTAAGAAATCGACACGTGTTTCAACTCTCAATGAGGCATCTTCAGGATGACGATTGACCAATTGCAAACCAGAACGCGACGTGTTACCACATCGAGCGCTGGACGCAAAGACTTTGCGTCCAGCGCTCGATGTGGTACGTGTCGATTCCTTACAGGGTTTTTATGACTCTTGAAGAATAGTCAAGCGGAATAGGTTACTAAATATATCTGCGTCTATTGTATTTTTTAAGTAATAAATGTAAATGATGGAAATGTGGTCTCCGAAATGACAACAGTACAGGCGAATAAGAAATATCGCACACAAGGAACTTTTGTCAGTGTAATATGGGTCACAATCAAAATCGTTTGAACGGATTGTAAAAAAAGGTTTATTCAAAATGTATTTCAAATGGAGTACCTACACATACTTTCTACTGTTAAAGTCAAAGTCAAATAATTTATTTCAAGTAAGGCACATTAAAGGCACTTTTGAACGTCAAATACATAGAAATAGAACTGATTCTAGTTGCCCCTTCCAAAAGGTAGTTTTCGTATGGAGAAGAATGGGCAAAAAATTCCACCGTTACTCTTTTAAAAAAAGGTTTTACAATATTTGGTACACATCAATTATATAATTGCATGTGAAGAAGATGCACCGAGAATACAATTACAATAGGTAAAAAGAATTAAAAATTAAAAATGGAGCAATGACAAATAAATAAATTAAGTACCTATGTGATAGATACATGGTGCTCACATATTTACAAACATTAAAGAATGACGTTAAGAATGACGCCCGGTTGATATCTAGTGTGCCCTATTGGGTTTCCCCAAAAAAAATCGCCGGGTTGATTTGCGCCCGGTTGATGGCAATAGGCTCACCTCCTAATAGGCCCACATTAATAGGAAGCGACCCGTAACCGGTGAATAATAAAAACCTAATAGTCACAGACTAAAAATATTAGTAAAATGTTAGTGATTGTTTCTTATGAAAAAAAACTAGGTAAACCCTTTTTGATGGTGATTCTTAATAAATAACCATCACCACAGGTGGCGAGCCTGGTGAAGCGGTGATTATTATAAACGAATCACCGATAATGGGCTCTTCCGTGGCAGTGCGACCACACAGTCCTTCGCAATCACATCGAGGTATGTGCATGGTAGAGAGAGCGCCAAGTTCTATGGTCATCGCTGCTTTTTTAAACAATTCATTTCACCATAATAACATCTTTCCATATTATCAACCAGTCTCATTGTGCACTAATGTAGTATTTATATAGCAGCATCATTCTCTAAACATCACTTCGAAATTCGAACGCTGTATCGTTGTGAATCCGCGATGATTTACTTTAAAATCAAATGAGTTCGCTTTTGAATTGTGTGCGCTCACTTGAGTGAGGTTCCAAGTGAACTTTATAGAATTGAACTACAAAATTCTTTCGTATGGCCTGGTCTCGAAAAAATAATTACAATTACTGTTTCCACAGTGCGAGAAAGGTCATCTCTACCGGGTCCAACGAGTGGTAATCAGTCGCCTGCTCAGCCTTCACTGTTCCCCAACCTAGGTACTATTCAAAGTAAGTAAATCATCGTCAGCCTACTAGGTAAACTAAAGTAATTACAAAAACAAAATTATAATAATTTTATATAATTTCTTTATTAACACTTCAAAGTCACAAAAAGCTTTATTTTTTATTTTATTTGAGGGTGGAAAATCATGAAAATCACTTCTCCCGTTCCGGGCGGAGCGGGAGGGCGTTTCAGACTTTTACTGACTAAAACCCACCAAACAAAATTCTTTTTTTTATTTTATTATTTGTTGGTAAAGTCCGGTCGCGAAGCAGAAATAATTTCATTTCAAAATGTATATTGCCGTCGCGCTCACACATTAGAAGGACCGCCCTTATCGCGAGCGCGACGGCAATACATTTGAGCGCGAGCGATAGAGATAAGTAATGAAGGGTCATTGTACGAAATTCTTTAGTCTTTAGTCATAAACTTTGGTGATTAGAAAACATCGGAAATTCGGAACTTGCCTCAAACTAGGGTTAAAAATAAGTAAGTAACATCGCTTTTTAAAAAACAAAAAAAAACTTCTTTTTTTTTTAAAGTTTATGTACTGTCTTATTCTTTGGTTCAATAATTAGTAAATGACCTCCTCTATATGCGAGTTTTCTATGGCGGGTCCAGGTCAAGTCATCCTGTGTATACTCTACGTACCATCATCGGTCCGGTTTTTAAGTTTGTTCTATTTGTAGGCGTGGCCCCCGGCGCGGTGTGCCCGGGCGGGCCGTGCGGCGGCGGGGCCGCGGCCCCGTGGCGCGTGCGACTGGCGACCATCAAGAACTCCTTCCTCGGCTCGCCGCGCTTCCACAGGAGGAAAATGCAGAGTACGTTTACCTTTTATAAGCTTCATCTGATCATTATAGTTATTTACCGTATTCAGTACTGTAGTACTGCTCTTTATACTGAAGCTCAATCAGAAAATTACTTCCACCATTCAGTATTGCCGGAATACCGAGAATCATGAGATTTGACCTTTTTATAGATTGCAGATGCTTAAGCTGGAGGAGCTCGTGGCTAAGTAATAACAGCCGCACGGGTCATCCATCAGGTTAAGCTACGCTTGCCGGAGTTGGTCCGTGTATGGGTGACCATCTTTACATACCGAGACTCCTCCATGTCTCGGAAAGCACGATAAGTCGTTGGTCCCGGCTGTCAATCGGAGTGGAGTGGATCTTTGATAGTCCCTACGGGTCGTCAGAAGCCCGATAGTCTGACAAACCAGTCTTACCAAAAGGGTATCGTTAATACGATACCTCCTTGGTAAGACTGGTTTTTATCTGGCCTCCACAACCAGGTCAGCTAGGCAGTCACTCCATGTAAAATACTGGTATTCAGCTGCATTCGGTTAGACTGGAAGTCGACCCCAACATAGTTGGAAAAAGGCTGGGCAGATTGTCGCAGCGACCATAAGGCCACCTGCTAGTTGGCTACCTATACCAGTACCTACCTTTTTTGTCTGTTCCCTGGTGAAAAATCCTTATGGATGACCCCCGGAGTTCCCTTCCCACGCTTGGACTGAGGATCATGGGAACTTGTGCGCCTTTCACGATCCCCGGCTAGTGCCGGCCCGCCTTTGCGGGTCACCTCATGCCTGCGGGGGGAGTTAGGAATCCCCCCGCGACATCCTGTCGACGCGCGTGTACACCACAAGCTGTCGCCTCCGCCCCAGAGTCCAACAGGACCCGAGGTGGCCGCGCGTAGTCTGGGATGGCGGACTCGGGAAACTGGCAGCTGGAAGTACCTAACATAAGTTTTAAATTCCATAGATAAATGTTTCCAACGATCCTCCAAGAAATCGGCTTTATCATAATGTAATAGGTAAAAATCTAATCCTGTTTTATAAGCATCACAACAAATATTTTACCAATAAGGACATCCGTAAAATACTTGTATAGAGTTATCTACAAACCTTATTCTCTCCACAGCATCTTCAGAAGAGGTCCACTTAACTCCCGAATCGTCGCCGGAGCTGACGAAGAGGTCGTGGTTCGGTTCCCTTCTACTGTCAGCTGACAAGGAGGAAACCTTCACCGCTTTGGTGAAGGGTAAACCTCTGGCGACCGTCAAGGCTGACTTAATACATGCTTTTTTGAGTGTAAGTATCAACACACAAAGAAACCTAAATTTTGACGAACTATGCGAACATAAATGTAGGGAACAGCTTTTTTTTCGCGATTTCAGGATTGGTCCCATACTGAAATTTTTTCTTAATTGATGAGTTCTATGACTCCTTAAGAGGATGCCTATGAATTTAATTTCACCCCGTATAAATGATTTCTTGATCACCTTATTTTGTGCCTTCTGACTGTCCATCGAGCTATGACAGATGCTCGAATCTATAATGATGTAATTGCTTTAACATAATCTTATATCTAATGACTATACACTGGTATAACCTGCCGCGACCCCCCTTTTCTCAAAACAGACAATAGTATATTAGCCCAAAAGAAATGCAACGAATAATCTTAAATAAGAATCACGAAATTGTTGATGTTTTATCATGATTATCAGGGCAAATTCATCACTAATTCATCAGATTTTATGCCCAAAATCCATAGACCAACAATATCAACCCTCCTAGCTTATTGAATATGTTTTGAGCGTAACATTAAACTTTCAGATAGCAGAATTATCACACAGCGTGCTAAGTCCGATGTCCTTTCGAGTGGAATACAAGAGAGGATCAAACGCACCCGCCATGTTCCAAAGACACGTGAGGTTTCAGGTAAGAACCCATCTATTTCAGCCTATAATGTTTCCACTGCTGGAACACAGGCCTCCTCTCTTCGAGAGAGAGTGGGCTGTAATCCACCACGCGAGCCCAGTGCGGGTTGGTGGAGGTCACATATCATTGATATTTGTAGTTCTAGGACATGCTGGTATCCTCACGATGTTTTCCTTCACCGTTTTGAGACCAGTGGTGATGAAATTATTTACACGAAGTAAAGCGCCTGTCTGAGTTGCAGTCGTTACCACTGGCCAACCACTGTTCCCTGTTCAGCTGACCATTTTTATGCCGTGGTGAAGATGTTGACCAGGTAGCAATTTATGGTTGTAGCGAGGCTGAAGCGGTGCGCTGGTTACATATAAGGGTAACTACGTTCGCAAATCGTGGAGGATAAGATTTTTCATTCCACCCTGCGCTCTATAACTTAAATAGCAGATGTTGGAGAAAAAACGGGCAGGCTGTAGTGGGAGTGGGCTCACCACGTAACACGAATGCACCTGGAGGATGGGCAAAGATCGTCATTCACTGGACGCCTGAAGGAGGGCATCGCCGTCGAGGTAGACCGCGGCGTAGGTGGTGTGACGATCTAATAATGTTTGCGGGGCCAACATGGCCAGAAATCGCACATAACAGAGAGATTTGGAAGGAGCCTTTGCCTAAAAAAAAAACAAAGATTTGTCATTAATAATGCTTACGACTTATAACATTATTAAGTAACTAAAACCTCTCTTCTTTGACTTTGACTTTGAAAATAAAAAAAAAACTATCCCTTTCAGGTCGACATTTCTACAATAACGAAGGCACCAGGGGAGAACGGCAAGGAGTATTTATATGCCATCACCTTCACGTTACTATCAGGTTAGTTATTTATTACCTTTGATTTTGTGCAGGTCGGTAAAAATAAAAAGAAAACAAATTTTTTTTTGAACTTGATTGTGCTATTCCGTACACCCAAGCTCTACAGGACGTATAGCTCCATCTCTTCCCCCACTGAACTGAAGTAAGATTAAAATAATACTACTGTAAGCGGTGGCGATCTTGAATTCTCAATATGAAATATAAAATAAAGTTATAATAAAATTAAATAATAATTTATTTTTTATTTTTTTCCTTATTATAGTTGTTTGTTGTGCACATTAAAAAGTAAAAGCTTTTAGCCATTGCAAAATCTTGGACACATTAGGGAACACAAATAATTTGAAATTATCGAGCGGTGATGAGAAAATATTATGAATACCTATGATGTTAATATTACGTTTGTTGTCGTAGGCAACATCCGGCGCTTCCGGCGCGTGTGCGAGGTGGTGCAGTCGGCCGTGTGTCGCGCGCCCGGCGCCGGCCGCGCACCCGCGCTGCACCCGCCCTCGCCGCGCGCGCAGCGCAGGAACATACACCCGCACGGTAACACACCTGCACACTCTACTCCATAGGGACCTACACCCGCCCTCGCCGCGCGCGCAGCGCAGGAACATACACCCGCACGGTAACACACCTGCACACTCTACTCCATAGGGACCTACACCCGCCCTCGCCGCGCGCGCAGCGCAGGAACATACACCCGCACGGTAACACACCTGCACACTCTACTCCATAGGGACCTACACCCGCCCTCGCCGCGCGCGCAGCGCAGGAACATACACCCGCACGGTAACACACCTGCACACTCTACTCCATAGGGACCTACACCCGCCCTCGCCGCGCGCGCAGCGCAGGAACATACACCCGCACGGTAACACACCTGCACACTCTACTCCATAGGGACCTACACCCGCCCTCGCCGCGCGCGCAGCGCAGGAACATACACCCGCACGGTAACACACCTGCACACTCTACTCCATAGGGACCTACACCCGCCCTCGCCGCGCGCGCAGCGCAGGAACATACACCCGCACGGTAACACACCTGCACACTCTACTCCATAGGGACCTACACCCGCCCTCGCCGCGCGCGCAGCGCAGGAACATACACCCGCACGGTAACACACCTGCACACTCTACTCCATAGGGACCTACACCCGCCCTCGCCGCGCGCGCAGCGCAGGAACATACACCCGCACGGTAACACACCTGCACACTCTACTCCATAGGGACCTACACCCGCCCTCGCCGCGCGCGCAGCGCAGGAACATACACCCGCACGGTAACACACCTGCACACTCTACTCCATAGGGACCTACACCCGCCCTCGCCGCGCGCGCAGCGCAGGAACATACACCCGCACGGTAACACACCTGCACACTCTACTCCATAGGGACCTACACCCGCCCTCGCCGCGCGCGCAGCGCAGGAACATACACCCGCACGGTAACACACCTGCACACTCTACTCCATAGGGACCTACACCCGCCCTCGCCGCGCGCGCAGCGCAGGAACATACACCCGCACGGTAACACACCTGCACACTCTACTCCATAGGGACCTACACCCGCCCTCGCCGCGCGCGCAGCACAGGAACATACACCCGCACGGTAACACACCTGCACACTCTACTCCATAGGGACCTACACCCGCCCTCGCCGCGCGCGCAGCGCAGGAACATACACCCGCACGGTAACACACCTGCACACTCTACTCCATAGGGACCTACACCCGCCCTCGCCGCGCGCGCAGCGCAGGAACATACACCCGCACGGTAACACACCTGCACACTCTACTCAGTAGGGACCTACACCCGCCCTCGCCGCGCGCGCAGCGCAGGAACATACACCCGCACGGTAACACACCTGCACACTCTACTCCATAGGGACCTACACCCGCCCTCGCCGCGCGCGCAGCGCAGGAACATACACCCGCACGGTAACACACCTGCACACTCTACTCCATAGGGACCTACACCCGCCCTCGCCGCGCGCGCAGCGCAGGAACATACACCCGCACGGTAACACACCTGCACACTCTACTCCATAGGGACCTACACCCGCCCTCGCCGCGCGCGCAGCGCAGGAACATACACCCGCACGGTAACACACCTGCACACTCTACTCCATAGGGACCTACACCCGCCCTCGCCGCGCGCGCAGCGCAGGAACATACACCCGCACGGTAACACACCTGCACACTCTACTCCATAGGGACCTACACCCGCCCTCGCCGCGCGCGCAGCGCAGGAACATACACCCGCACGGTAACACACCTGCACACTCTACTCCATAGGGACCTACACCCGCCCTCGCCGCGCGCGCAGCGCAGGAACATACACCCGCACGGTAACACACCTGCACACTCTACTCCATAGGGACCTACACCCGCCCTCGCCGCGCGCGCAGCGCAGGAACATACACCCGCACGGTAACACACCTGCACACTCTACTCCATAGGGACCTACACACTTTGCTACGTCACAAGTCACATCGCACTACACAAGTAAATAATAGAGCTAGATCAGTGATACGAGTAGCCTAGTTGTGTGACCGTCAGACTGCCAAGTCAGGTCTCGAGCTCGAACCCAAGACACGCACCTCTGACTTTTCGGATTCGTGTGCGTATTATATTATCACTTGCTTCAAAAACGGTGAAGGAAAAACATCGTGAAGAAACCGGCATGCCTGAGAGATATTTCTCGATGACATGTTGACCCAAGTCAGAAAAGCGACTTTAAATTAATAATGATAGATATAGATAGAATTTTAGTGTTGCAGGTGGGGACAACAACCTGCAACATGGTATAACTTTTGTTTGAGGCATGGCAAGCTATAACTTAGCCACAATCACCCAAGTACCACATACTTAACTAACAAAGTATTACGAAAGTGAATAAAAAGCCCCAACTCATTCTGTTTATGTTTTTCAGCGGCTGGCGAGATCCCCGATAGCCCAGAAACCCCACATCAGCAGTCAGACCACGACAGTGACTCGTCAGTGTTCGACACTATCAAGAGTCCCACTAGCCATACTTCTATAGACCAGCTTGACCAGGTAGGTACTCCCATGAATATTTTACATTTAAGGTGAAAGCGTCAGGGTCCGAAAGGGATACCGGGGCCCTTGGCAACAGAAAACTGAAGGAACACGGGTGGGTTTTAGTCATTAAAGTCTGACATGCCCTCCCGCTCTGCCCAGAGCGGGAGAAGTCTTTTGATGATTTCCCACACTAAAAAAAAAGGGTAGCCCGCGTAATTCAAATTTTCTTAGTCTCGGTAAATCTCATCAACTTGTATCTAATGTGGAATATCACGACGAACAGATTGTTCAAAGTGTGTTCATCTTGATATTTTTGGCGGTGACTGTACCTATATCTACTTACAGTACAACTATTTTCATAATGTCTCTCGGGAATCATCGCATTTCCGAATACAAACGAATGCTAAATTTCATGTCCATCACTTATTACTAGATTTATCGTGTACTAGCTTCCGCCCGCGTGGTATGTCGATAAAAAGTAGCCTATGTCCTTTCTCAGACTCTAGACTATCTGTGTACCTTTCATTTAAATCGGTTCAGTAGTTTTGGCGTGAAAGCGCGACAGACAGACAGACAGAGTTACTTTCACATTTATAATATTATATTCAGAACTAAGTACTTTATTATTGTTTTGTTTTGATTTCCGTGTGAACTATATAGAGCTGATAAACTATTTTCCTTAATATTTTTCCTCCCATTTTTAAAATAAATTACATTATGTTAAAATACCAAGTCGATTGAGAGCGTCCTATCTGCACAAAGTGCAAAGGGCAACTGATAGAAATCCGACGACTGACGAAACACGAAGTTTGCCGAGAGACAATAAGAAAAAAGCTAAACTGTACCTTAATTGTAAATGTTAGAGTTTGTGTGTTGTGTGTTGTGTGTGTGTGAGTGTGTACTTGTGCTATTCAATTTATCAAGACTGGCACAGTAACACTATGTTTTATTTAAATACAGTATGCAAGGGTAAACACCGTTGTGACTCAAACCATGGGTAGTTGACTTAAATATAAAAATAAATGACCGAGTAACAACAAAAAAAAAACTTATTTTCATTAAAAGATTTTAAAAAGTAAATATCCGTCACTGTCCCGATACTCATGGATACGCGTTCGAGAGTGCTGCGAAACAGCTTACGGCCGGTCATGTGCCGGTTTTGGTGACCTGACATACAGGTTATGAAAAAAAACTTAGTTTAGGCACCAGTCTTCCACAAATTAATTATAAATTTGTCTCTGTAGACTATTTAATTACTTTCTCTGTAATTTGTGGTAAGAAAATAAATAAATAAATAAAAATAAAAAAATGTAACGTCCTGCGCGCCCCGCCCGCCCCCTCCAGCCGCCGGCCGCGGCCGGTCGTTGCCCTTGCGTGTAGAGTGAAATATTCTTGTGGAAAAATGTAAAATTTCTTTAAAAAAAAAGTTGTATTTTTCCATTGATTTTACGTTCTAATTAAACCAAACCACTGGTTGCAAGGATAACGGTGTTTACACTAACACCCTGTATACATAAAATTGTCTGTGTAATCTGTAATGTTTCAGAACGGTACACATCCACTCGGGTCGAGTTCATCTGTCACAAGCGGGTCCAGTGGATACAAAGTAAATATTTATACTTTTTCATATTTTATTTAACTACTTACCTATTATTATAAATCATTTTAATTAAACTTCATTATTAACAACTTTTAGATTAATATTAGAGCACTTATTATTAATGTTTAATTGCATTCTGAATGATAAACCGAATGAGTGAGGGAGTTAGTGAATGAAAGTATGGATGAATAAATAAGGGAATGAATGTGAGAGTGACAGAAATAATAAATTAAGTTTATTATGATTTTACCAATTATCGGCAGAATTTAATTCAACTATTTCTTTTTAATGATTAGGGAATATGCATGTATTTTTTTAATATTTTTATTCGATAGTTTACATCGTCAAATAATAGTTTTAAAAAAATCGACGGCAAGAAAGCAATTTAAAGTAGTTAAAAAAATGTTTAAAAATATCCAACCGATCCGGGCTATTTAAATGCCCTCCATTTGGCGCGCTTGGTGTGGTGACGTCACAGTCCGTGAAAACAGACAAGCAACTGTCAAGTCAACGTCAAACACTCCTTTTTCTATGAGAGTTTGACATTAACTTGACACTTGTTGATTGCCTTGACATTGACACTTTGATTGTTATCCCGGATTGTTCCGACACATCCGCTCTTAGCCTTTTCAAGTATTTGAATTACCCACAGTTTTTTGGGACTTTAAAAAAAATAATTTCTCGCTCAAAAAGTTATTTTATTCAAAAATATTGATGGAGGCATAATTCTGAAGTAAAGTAGTTTATATAAAAAAAATATTTGACCCATATTTGAATCACATGCATATTCCCTATTTTTAATATTAGGTAAGTATGGGAAAATTGAATAAATCTACGTGATTTTGTTTCTGTTCTATTCAAACCCCTCATCTATTTCTCAAATATAAAAGAAAAGAATAACATTTATTTGGACATAGTTCGTAAAACACAAAATACCTACGAATAACGAAAAATGAAAAAGTGAAAAGAATGTAATAACAATAAAAATAAAATAAAAAATCAAATATAGTGATTGAATGACTGAGCGATTGAATGACTTTGCAGGTATGATTCATGAATGGACTTCTGAACTAGAGATTTGTTGAACGACAACGACTGAGTAATTTTGATAGAGACGAGACGTTGAGAGTGGGACGTTGTTATTACAATAGTCACAAAAATCGAATTGAATAAAAAAATGGCGGCGTTGGTTCCGATTTTGCCACAGTACAGCAGTATGCTCCTCAAATAGAGTGACTGAGACTGAATGAGAGAGCGATTTAATGATTTGACTGGTATGATTTTTGAATGAACTTCTAAACTAGAGACTTATGTTATTGGACAATGGAATGTGAGTCCTGAATGAACTACTGCCCTGGAGACTAATTGCATGATCGGATGACTGGGTGTGATTCATGAATGAACTATTGAACCAGTGATTTATCAAATGATCGAATGACTGGGTGTTATTCATGAATGAACTTTTGAACTATAACTCTAAAGGTTTAGGTAGTTAAAAAAAGGGTAACAAATCGTAAAAAGGGTTTTTTATAGTTGAAACTTTCTTGTTTAAGAATACGTTATAACAAAATTAAATTAATTTTCGATCACAGGATAGTTTCCGCTTTTATTATAGTATGTTTAAATTTAATCATTCTTAAACTACTCTTCGTAGATGTAACTGCTTGAGCACATTTTTTTTGTTAGATTTATTATAATGATATAATATTTTGTAATCTGTCTATGGTAAAGAACCCAAAAAGACAGGTTCCCCAAACCTGTTAGAAAAGACAACGAATTAGAATACGTTGCTAAATTGAAGAGTACAACTGTGACGTAGTTTGGCAACTGAAGTGGCAGGTATTATGTTTAGTCGGTTAACCAGGCGCCTTTGACAGCGCTAAAAGAAGAACAGAAAATGTTTAAATCAGACAAAATAATTGATGATACCACTGAACGCTTTATTAGTAATGTGACAGATAGTTCACTAGATTCATATTCAGAATAGAGCCTATTAACATGTGACTCTATACAGGGCGTCCCACGGATATGCCACATGAAGGGAAAGTAGGTACTTTGAATATTGTGTAAAGTGTAAAGGAAGACCATGAATTTTAAAAATTTTAATTCAAAATTAATCAATTTATCAAATGCTCGAAATGAGTCCCTTCCTGTTGAATACAAAGCCTTTTCATTTTTCTGAACAAAATTTCACATCAAATGCTAAAATTCATGGTCTTCCTTTTATTTGTGACATTATGTTATTTAGCAAAAAATAATCCTTATGATGAAGCCTTTCGATCGGTATGATAAAGCTACAGGATGATTATTTTTCTCATGTAACGGATTCGATTCCCGGTTCAACCATGTAATTATTTAAATAACTATGAATGCAGTTCAAATTGTTTCTTAAATTCAAATAATGTCTTCTTTCAGTAAAATGTTCCATCTACAATATTCAAGGTACTTTCCCTCCATGTGGCATATCCATGGGACGCCCTGTATATTATGATTTTAAATTTGAAATAAAAGGTTTAGCATCTATGAGTCACGTGGTTTTTTTTGTTTACTCCTTTTTAACTATCTAAACCTATGGAGTATAGAGACTTATTGAACGACGCGCGATGGAATGACTGAATAATGTTGAAAGTACTCGAGTATCCCATGTTCCGTGCTGTGTTTACGTAACGACTGTGCAAGTAACAAGGCTCCGCCCGGCAGCAGGGCGTGCGCGGGCGCCGCGCCGCCGACCCGGCCTCCGCCTCCCTCGACCACGAGATTATGAGCTGCGGCAGAGATCTGCCAGGTGCGTACCGTGTATATTTTCTGTTATTAGTAAATTATGTTAGTTTTGTATGTAAAGTCAGACAAATTATTTTTTTATAAAATTGATTAATTACCAACTTTAATATTGTCCGTATTTTCAAATCACAACTGTCATTCATTGTTAGTGGTATGAATTGGCTATGTAGTAGTCACTATAGTCCGCGCGCGACTGCTAGTCACCGCCGGAGGTGTGTGAGCGATGAGACGGTGGAGATTACCATAGACAAAATTGGCAGACAGCATAGAAATATAGCAGACAGAGCTAGTTTGGACTTTATCTACCTCCCCCGTCTCATCGCTCACATACCTCAGGCGGTAACTAGCAGTCGCGCGCGGTCTATAGTAGGTAATGTCTAATGTCGTGAGGCAAATTGACGTACCTACTGTGTCAATTTGATAAACAATTAATTTTTCTGACTGTACAAATGCCTTTTTAATAAGGTTGGCTACCCTTCACGCATGAAAATAATTATCATAAAAAAACGGAGGACATGACTAAATAATGATGGGATTTGTAGTTCTGTGGTCTGTTCTATATCCACGTTTTTAAAACGCAACACACACACAAAGAGGGTGCGTGTCGGGCGCGGGTCGGGACGGGAGTACTGCGGGCTTTATATTGTAATTCCTTGTATTATACGGATGTCAGCACACGTGCGTGAGTCGGGTGCGGAGCGGGTCGGGAGCGGGATCCGCCCACGCTTTTCGTGTGCTGACAGCCATATAATTCAACGAATTACAAAATATACAAGCCCGCCGTACTCCCATCCCGACCCGCTCCGCGCCCGAACCACCAATGCGTTTCGTGTGAAGTGCCGTTCCGACCCACGCCCGACACAAACCGCCTTGTGTGTGTTTTGAGCTTTAAAAATCGGTTTTACTTTCTCTCTTATACACATTTATTTTTGCTTCCATCTCTCTTTTTACACCAATTAAGAATTTTGTTTGACATTTCGAAATAATTATTGGCATGATTAAAAATGAGAAGTTTTAATGTTGTAGGGTAGTAAGGTTTTATACAGGTTGTCAGGGTAGACACCGTTGTCACTCAAACCATGGGTAGTTGACTTAAATATAAAATCAAATGATCGAGTAACAACAAAAAAAAACGTTATTTTCATTAAAGATTTTAAAAAGTTTCATCCGACACCGTGCTCGCTAGCGAAACAGCTGACTAACTGAGGGAAGGGTCGCGCTCGCGGCCGGTCAGGTCAAGTCAAGTCCCGCACCCCCCGCCCGTGTTGTGACGCAAGTTCGTTGCCCTATGCGCTAGGGCAACGAACTTGCTTGAACTTTTGTGGTAAAATGTAGTTTAAAAAAAAAGAAAAAAATGTTGTAATTTTCCATTGATTTTACGTTCTATAAATGACACCAAATCACTGGTTTCAAGGATAACGGTGTTTACCCTAACACCCTGTATAGGTAGTTAACTAAAGTTTTTTTAAAAGAGCGTGAAAAATATCCAATAAAATCAAATCACTCATCCCATAGAATCACCATTACATTCACACCCCGATCCACAGGCATCCACACAAAGCGTTCCTCATCAGAATGTCGCGAGGCAACCTCGTCGCCTCGACGCGGACTCGACAGCCGCGACAACTCCATCAAGGACGAGCTGCGACGCAACAACTCTCTGCGCGACAATCGCCGCGACTTGTTGCAACGCGACAGAGATGTCGCACCGCCTACTACGTCGATTGCGTGAAACTAATCTTATTAAGTTTTGGCGAATTGTGATGGGGCATAATGAGGTGTGAGTCCTATAAAAAAAAACCCTTTTTATGGGGTAATTGCTTGGCGGGTGACAGACTAACGTAGTGTGAACTAAATGGGAGTAGCTCATGCCGTGGTAAAAAAATTAGCCTGTCAGTCTCTTTGTGGGGGTAATAGTGGAATATGTTCAAAACTTATTCATTATTTAAATTGACGTTGTATACGAGTCAAGGAAAAAAAATATTTTTCAATAAATTTTTTTTTTTGCTTCCCTTATTTTACAATTCATTACTTTATGTTGCGTTTTTTTGGTGGAACGGAATGCAAATTCGAAACACGTCGCCTTCGACGAAAAACTGCGTGAATAGTGAATTTTTTTTTATACTCATTAAAAAAAAAAAATCTTTGCAAAGTGCTTGAAATCTCACTAATGTAAGTAAGTAAGTACGATTTCTGCTTGAATAAAGCACAAAAAATTATTTAATTTATATGATTTGGGGCTAAAAACATTAAAAAAACGAAGTAAACAAAGCAGTAACGTGGTAAATGACGTCACAATGACAGAAATGGTCGTTTAAACTGTAGTAGAAAATTGTTGGAGTTTCATAATATTTTTGAGCAACAAGTAGTAGTTGAATTTAAATACTTTTCTTGGGTTCATATTATTGTCTTTTATTAATTTAGTATAAAAAAAATACATGCGTATTCCCTGTTACTTCACAATCACAGACAGCAAGAACTAATGAAGGCCAGGGTGAGCCTCACGCATTATTAAAATGTATTGCCACATAAGGGCCAACCCTACCTCAAATTGCTTAGGCTTAGCATGATCCTCCGTTATGCCGAAAATGCTGCAGCAATAATTTTGAAATAAATATATGTTAAAGTTGAGTATTGATTGGTCCTATGTTTGACGAAAACACGCTAACATAAAATTTTCTCGATAGAAAAAAATCCAAAGTTGCCTCTAAACCAAACTATAAACCGCTGGTATTCAAAAAATACTTCAAATTAGATCATGAAACTGTGCATAATAATTGAACTAACTAAAGCAGGTCTGTTTTTTTTTAATTACCATTATTTTCACCGTAAAAAGCAATTACCGAAACTATTCGAGGCTTAGAGCCGCCAGCACCCCACTCCGTCTCGTTCTCAGTCAGGCCGCGAGTAGTATGGTGCGAGCGAGATAAACCTTCTGGTTAGGTAGGCCCTTAAGGGGACCACTTTAATACACTCTAAATGAAGGTTTAAATCCGTCATTTTCGGGCATATTAAATTAATTAATGGAATTAGCGAATTGCTTGAGCAAAATGACATTTGCTTGTTTTGTACATTTCAAATGAATCAACCCCAAATATTGTGATAAAATTCCACTGGTACCAGTACCAGTGGAATTTGGTACTGGTACTGGTATATTATATCAGTGGAATTTTATCACAATCAAATCAAATCAACATTATTATTATGTTGATTATGAAAAGGGAAATAGGTATAGGTAAGGTTAACATAGCTTGCAACAACAACCCTTAACGAATAATTGAAATACATTAACGAATAGTTGGAAATATGATATTTTTATTTTTATAAAAAATATGGTCAGGAAAAGTATTTGACAATTTTACTGCAGAAACTGAATTCCTACTGCTTATTAACGACTAGACCAGTCTATTAAAAAAAAAAATACACAGGTTCAGTCGTGATCATTTTAAATTTACCTTTCTTATAAAATTTAAAATCATACATAGATTATGTAACATTTTTCTTATCATCTTTTATTCCCCATCACATATTTCAGCCTTAGCTACGCTAAAAACGATGTATGTATTCTATACAGAAATTGTCGATTTCCCTTCAAATTGAGCTAGACAACAACATCAGAGACGAAATGTTTGAAATGGGCCACAATTTGTTTGAAGAAAAACTGACGAATGAATGAGTGAATGATTCAATCCTGGAGTGAATGATAATATCAATTTCATTTGCGTAGCCATTGCTCTGTTTAACAAAACGAGATAGATGCAATCATTCATTCATCATTCAAGGAATGATTGAATTCTGTTATTTCGTTCATTCATTTATTGAATACCTGGGGGCCAATTTACAAACGTTTCAGTGGTCTCACAATGATCAGTTTTTGACAGATATGCCATACAAAATCTGTCAAAAACTCATCATTGCGTGACCCGTTTTTAAAATAGTAGACTTGGCCCCTGTTCTGGGCGCTTACTCTTGATTTTAATTCCGATCTATCGACATTGGAATTTTCACGTTTCGTACTCTTGAGTTCGACGCTAGCGCCAAATTGTATTTGTATTGCGTGTCCATTTTTGGGAACTAAGTGGAATCGGGATCGGGCTTGGGGTGCTACTCTTGACTTACTTTGACAGCCGTCTATTGCGCCAGTATTGCGTTGGGATTGCTTGTTGATTGCGATTTTTCCAATAACAAAAGTGTAACTTTTTAGAAATTGTTTTGCGTTTTATGTGGTTTTCAGCAGGTAATAAGTATATAACATGGCAGGGTTGGCATTAATATACAGTGTTTTACGTAATTCCCCTAAAAAACAATTAAAACAAAGACGAGATGAGCATCGGATGATGCGTTTTAAGGACGAAGCGTTTTCTATGAATGAAGGCGAATTTAAAGCAAATTATAGAGTGAGCAAGGATTTTTTGAGAAAATTTATGAAAACATTAAGAGAAGAAGTGCTATATCACCATAAGGTACTTACGTATGTTGTCTTTGATATATTTGTTTTATCCCGTGGTTTTATCAATGATATTATTATCATGACTTTTGTTTGGAAGATCTTATAACTTAATTAATACTTGTATAATTCTTGCAGGTTTTAGTGGCACTGTCTTTTTATGCGAGTGCGAGTTACCAAAATCTAATTAGAGGAATATATGGTTGCTATGTTAACATATTGTTTATTTACAGTACCTGTATAAAACTTTAATATTAGTAACTTAACGGAAAATAAATAATTGTTACTAAAAAAGAACCACACGCGATCGATATCTTTACGTTAATGAACTAGCTAAACAAACTTGCATTTCGAATTCACTTTTTCTAAAACCACTTGACATGACTTTGTTTTTGAAATTGGAGAACTCGCACGCCGCCTAATTTTTTTTTGTAGTAGTTATAGGCAACGACCCTTCCGCATGCAGCCAAAGTCATGGTAAATTTCATGATTTTAATCATATTCTTACGCCCAAATGAATTTAATATGTTACAATCAATCAATTAAACAACTGTTTATATCATATTTATTGATTAGCATTCTTATTTAAAGGATAAAGCATTTTAAAGCCGTATTAGCGGTTTATCGTAATGAGTTGAACACCACTATTGCGGGCCGTAACATAGCTAACTTCACGTGTAACAAAATAATCGCGGGGCAATCCCAATTTCAATCCAATGTTGACAATATTGTTTTCAAGAGTACCGAATCACGTGACTGCAAAATTAACATTGGAATCGTATTGGCTTAAGATTGGAATTAAAATTAGTTTGAAGAGTAAGCTCCCTGGTGATGGCGAATAAATAATGGTTAGGTGTTACTGTTTTCTTATCCAACTTTGACGTCTCTGAATTCCAAACTGTGGTCTAGCTGAGTTTGAAGTAATGTTATGTACAGTCAGCAAAGTAAACTTTCGCGAGATTCGGTTGTGTTGTAACGTTTGGTACAGTTCTGTCTTCCCCGATTGATGAGAAGTATTGGTCAAGATATTATAAGTCTAAGCTACTGAAGTTTAAGTAAAACACTGGAAAAAAAGACAACATATTTCTTTTTGTTTTTCTTTCAGAGGCCTATATTTTAGACTGGGATGTTTCTTTTATGAAAAAAAAAAACAATTTATCTAGTGCCCAATTTAAAGGCTTTTTTTTTAATAAGTTTATTATTTGAAGACTATTTTTTTGTCTTTCCGTGAAGACAGAACATCTGGTAAAGTGCACAAAGTTTGGATAAGACTAACAAAGTTTTTGGAAACGACGGTAATTCCAAATTATTTAAAAAATTATAGATGACACAAAAGCTTCCTAAATTGACACCATTTTTGCAAAAATCGATTGAAATAAAAATAACACATTTGGCATACTCCCAAACCAAGTTTTTGTCCTTTCGAAAATATTAAAAAAACAATCGTATGGTGTTTTGGAAATGTATTTTGTTTCATGTAAATTATATAAATATGATATTTTTTATTATAATTAAGTATTTCGGAGGAGTGATTGTAGTTATTAACAAAAATAACTTTTTTATTTACATAAAGTGAAAAATATTTTGAATTACACCATCAAAACAGGTCTGTCAAAATAGTAATATTTTATGGAAAATAGTA
Organism: Lithophane semibrunnea; assembly: GCA_947363905.1. Taxonomy (NCBI): domain Eukaryota; kingdom Metazoa; phylum Arthropoda; class Insecta; order Lepidoptera; family Noctuidae; genus Lithophane; species Lithophane semibrunnea. The sequence continues at coordinate 5,053,944 of OX376213.1, read as the reverse complement.
TCATTATTTGGACTGGCTAAGGTTACTAAGTATGAATGCTATACAGATTTTAACAAAAAAACAAATATTTAATATGGTAAAATAATATTTGTAATTGGAATTTTGTTACAATTGTAAAACAATAAATCGCCGATCGAGGAAAAAATGAAGCAAAATCTGTTTTTATAAGTATACATATAGCTGTATTTAGTAAGCTTAAAATATGTGTTAATTTTAATTAAAATAAATGAAAAAAAAAACTTATATAAAAAATAATGAAACCGGCCATGTACTTTTTAAAATGTTAAAAAACGCTACTCCTGTGTACTGAGATTATGCTAAATTAGTTTAAGGCATGAGATGTATGCTGTATTTTTGCAAAAAAAAGTATATATTATGTATATGTTTATCCTTTCCTACTGCCATAGAAGACGCTTACACTATAGTTCTAGCATCTATAGACTTGCACTTTATATATATCGCCCATAAAGAAGGATTTTTTTTTAATGAGCGAACGATATTATTCCTAGGAAATGTAATAAATACTCAGGTATATTTGCATTAATTTGTTTTTAACTTAAAAAAAATATTTACTGGTAAATATTTAGGGGAGAAATTGATAAATAACAGCTCAGTTACCCATGTTTACCCAATTAAATAGTTTTCATCAGAGAAAATTAATTTTACTTCACAAAACTCTCTCATTCTCTCTCTCTCAATTTTTTTGCACTACCCGTCTCTTATCCTCAAGTATATTTTGTTCAAAAATATTTTTTGAACAAAATATTCTTGAGGGTAAGAAAATATAAATAAAACAAAATATAAATAAACAAAATATACATTGATTATTTATTTATTTATTAAATTAATTAATATTATTTATTTAACTTATTTTTCCGATCGAACGTAAAAATAATGGTTATTCTGGGCGATATAGTAGTTGTTTTAAATCTACTTAAAAAGTCGTCTTACTATAAAAAATATAACATACTGTGTTCATTGTCAGTTAATAACCTGTATCGTGCAAAATATTGTAATTTGGTGGTGCACGGCAGTGCCACGTCAAATTCTTCAAATAGTCTAGGAGCTATGGTAACTAAAACACAATGATGTATGGGTATAGTTGCAAATAAACCGTTTTAAATCAAAATCCGTGGTTTGAAAACCATGTTAAACAAATTTAAAACGGTCTTTAAACCACGGATTTTAATTTAAGGCTGTAAATAAACCGTTTTAAACCAAAATCCGTGGTTTAAAACCCGTTTTGAACAAATTTAAAACGTTTTTATACCGCGGATTTTCGGTTTAAAACGGTTTATTTACATCTATATGTATGGGTAACGGTTATTTTTCTAAGTGTCCATAAATGCGTGTTCCTAATATCATGCATTGTAGTTAGGAGTCTAAGCTGTTACTCCATCCAATTCTTGTAAAAAATAGACAGAGTTCTAGGCTCTACTGGGGAAACTGTATATAATTTTTGTTTATAAAACGATGGTATTCTAAAAAAGTCAACCAAAACATCGTTATGGAATAAGTATTAATGATGTCAATTTAACTGTTTATTGTAGATGCGAAAAACGATATTTTGCACGTCGAACCCGTATACAATACATGTTTAAAAATGAATATAAAAATGAAGTTAAAATAAACATCTGGTAAGCATATTTTTCGTTTTGTTTGTAAATTATTGTTAAAAAAATAAGTTTTTTGTAAATATTACGCAAATACATCTTTTACGAGTGGCATGAAATATTTTCATGTTGTTTTTTTTTTAAACTGTTGTTGTCAAGCGTTATTTTCAATTATTTTATTAACTAGTATATTTTTTTTGATTCTAAAAATACTTAATACGCACAGTAACTTGCTGTAGAAATCAGGCTGAAAATTTTAACCTGCTCAGTTCAATATTAAATCTGACAAGAGCCAGGATACGGTACTAATTTGAAAATATATATAAATGGGTAAAAATATCTCTTTATTTAGTCACAAGCTCTCAAATCATTCCCATCCCGCTTTCCGTATATTTTGATTTAGGTACCGTTAAATATTAGACCTGTTTTTTTTTGTATGTCCCAAGTTGTGTAGCTTTTCTTAGTGGATTTGTATATATGGTGCGTTTTGTTATACAACGTGCCGCTCCAATGGCGACATTAATTTAACACACGGGTAGGGCTAGTCGCCAGTAAACATAAAAAATATAATAAAATAAAATAATTCGTAAATTGAAAAATTTTAATTTTCGAACACACTAAATAATAAAAACATCCAAAATTGAGATCACTCTGTATAAAAGATTCTTTCATGAAGCTACCTACCAGCTGGCTTACGTTCTATCGGTAAGATCCTTTGTTGGCATAATTACTAAGAAATTGCGCAGCTTTCCTTCTATTCGCCTACATATGATCCGTGACCTCGGCAAATGACCTCTTCGCTACAGTTCTTTAAGTACAGGTTGCTCCCGGATGGTAATTTAGCAAATTGTAAATAAAAAAATAAATAATAACAACAAATATTTTCATAAAACGAATACGCGAAATCATATACGTGTGTTAAATTAATGTCGCCATTTTTTTTTTTTTTTTTTTTTTTTTTTTTTAAATGGTACATTGTAGCGGCACGTTGTATATTTACTTATATTATGAACTTATATCTCAATATATTGTGTCATTATTTTGTAAATGGTGATATCTAATGATATTATTGATAAACCCACAGCTTTACTTACATATATCATACATTCCCTGATATTGTATGTAGTTAGGTAATTTGTATAGTATAATACGTCGACCGCTTTTGTATAAAAACGTTTTGAATATGCCTTTGGTCGCGTTTTGCGAAGTAAAAAGGCTTGAAGTAGCATTTACAATTTTCAGACGTTAAAAACTGGAAATGATAAGTAGGTATACATTTCGCAAAAAAAAAAAAATTTGCTAGGCCAAAATTGTTATCTCATGTTCACCTGAGCCTAAAATAACGAACTGCTATTTGAACTTATTTTTAATTAGGTCAAAAATAATGTCTTAAAATTGTGATTGCTATATAATGTACCAAGTTTGATATTATTGCTGCAATGATAGTAATATTTTTTAGTCATTATGTGAATTTCTAGTCCCAGTTAGTATAATTCCTATTATTTGTTAATTTTATTGGCAACGATAACGTCCATACAATGGATTGGACAAACCAATTAATTTTAAAGTGTCTAAATTAGTTATTAGATAGATAAATGATAGATAAAACGTTTATTTGGTGCACACAAAAGATGTAACACAACATACAAAGCACGGTTAGATAATAAATAGCTACAAGGTGATGTTAAAAAAACAATAAAGGAAGAAAACAAGACATTACTTAGGTATATTTATCATTTATCTGTCTGTAAATTTCCTGTTTATCATTTATCGTTTTCTAAAATAATTTGTCCTAAGGTGCTTAGTTTGTTGAAAAGCCACAAAAACATGTTTTTGGTAAAAAAATTTGGAATTTTATCATTTTTCTTATTGCCAACATCAACTGATAAAAATCAGAAATGTTTTTTTTTTTGTGGCTTTACGAGTTTTCATGTTCCCATTGATTTGTATCTGATTATTAGGTTTTATTGTGTTAATAATGAATAATAAATATGTTATTAAGTATATGAAAGAACAATACAGTTCTTTGCTGACAATTCCAATATGTACCTATATGCCATGTTTTTATTATTTTTATTGTATAAAAATGGTGTTTGTACATTCCCCCTGACTGCCTGACCTGATTTTTACATATCACAGAGAAAAACCATGTCATCATTTCCATAAAAATATTTATCGAAGCTATGTCTAGTAAATCTAAAAGAACAATTTCATAAATGAAGGATTTTTAAGCCTGCTAAAACGAGTGAATGATAATTATTCATTCAATCAACGTGAATTAAGCGAGTGAACGATTATTTTGCAAAAATAATGTGTTTTGTAAAAAAATATTTATTTACGAAAAAGCCTTCGTAAATCATAATAAATGTATCGTTGAAAATATTCGTATATTTTGACATTGAAAAGCGAACATAATTTTGTACTCAGTAATTTTTTAAGAGAAACTAACAAATGGTATCCTCTGATATTTATATATAAAAAAATATATAAATACAATTCCGTTTACTTTCTGTGTGTTCGTGTAACTCTGTAAAATACTTAATAATTAATATATTTATTAAAAAATATTCTTCTTTGGTCTTCGAGCAAAGTATTTGAGACAAGTCAAGTTATGGTGGTTCTATGTAATATTTGTTCGTTAGACCAAACTTGATGGATCTGTACATTTTAGAGGGAGTATACTATGCTACGCTATATCCATAACTTGCTTAAGAAACTTATTGGTTAACATTGAACAAAATAATAAATTGAAAAATATATGACCTGTTTTATTTGTGACCCAAGCGGTAACATAACATGAGACTTGTTTTGCACATTTAGCCAAAACTCCACACTTTGCCCGTTGGGATTCAAACTCAAACTCAAAGCATTTATTCACGCACTTTTGAATTAATTGTCAAGGAGTCAGTCAGAAATATGAAGCTAGTTCCCCATTCCAAAGCTTAGTAGGTAGGCACCTATGGAGATGAACGGGCACTCTTTTAAATAAAATAAAAATTGTTACAAAATATTGGATACCTACATCATTCATGTTGAAATTATACATTGTGAAAACTATTTTTGGCGGGTATTTCCGTTCGTCCCACCAGTGGAACGACGCCAATGGGACGAACGGAAATACCCGCCAAAAATAGTTTTCACAATGTGGAATTTAAAAAATGATATTAAATATAATCCCGCTCGTCCCACTGACTTTCTCAGTAGGACGAACGGGAATGATTTAGTAATTTTATTTTTAATTCCCATTGGTCCCACTGAACAATTTGAGTCTGGTTGTTGTTCAATTATACACCTATTTATCCTAACTAATACTATAAATGCGAAAGTGAGTTTGTTTGTTTATTTATTAGGTACACCACCACATGGGTAAAAATTTGGCTAAAATTTGGCACATGGGTAGACCATGACCTGGGTTTGGAGATAAAATACTTTTTATCTCGGTATTACGTTGCATGCATACGAGATGGTATTCTGTTCATGACACGTTGTGCACAATTTCCTAGCTGACCTTGGAAAAAGTATGAATTCACGATAATATTTCAATCATTAGTTTTATATAACTTATAGAATTTGAATGACATATAGTTTATTTAACACGTAGGACACTTTTTTATCCCGGTACTACCCAGTAGTAGACGACGTCAGTGGGACGAACGGGAATACATGATTTTTGGATTCAGGGATCCGTTGCTTTAAAGTGCAAATGTTGGAGTCAAGTGTGTCCCACCCTTTTTTTTTGTGTGTGTGGAAATCATCCAATAACTTCTCCCGCTCTGGGCGGAGCGGAAGAGCGTGTCAGACTTTTACGGACAAAACCCACCCGTGTTCCTTCAGTTGCCTGTTGCCAAGGTCCCGGTATCCCTTTCGGACTAACCCGCAACCCTGGCAGGAGTTTTTGCTACCTGGCTTATATATTATAACAAAAGGAACCTTTTTCATGGGTCCAATAAACAAAAGGTTTGTTAAAATATGTTACCCGTTGAGAGAGTCGTATATATAATGCTTTCTTTTTCTATGTTCGTATTATAATGTGGAAGGGATGCGTTTTGCGATATTTGCTAATTAGTTTAGTAATTAGTTAAGTTTATGCAAGCCTCGTACTTTTTTGTTAGTTATAAACTACACTTCTCATCAGAAAAATCGAAACACTTCCGTTTTTATGGTTTCTGTCCTAATTTAACACAAAAAAGTTTCCATTCCATGAGTAAAATCACATGATTGTATAGCTGGCAGTTTGGCCATTACAGTGATAAGCGAAAATTCAAAATTCAAAATTAGAATTTCATTTGTTTATCCTATAAATGAAATGATTCACTGTTTTGAGACAAATGTGTGTTTAGAGTTGGAGTACATTTCACCTTTGAAAACTAAAAATTAGCGCTTATCTTAAAACTTTTTGTTGTGTTCTGTATATTGTGTACTACTGTGACTGTGGGACGTCTGAAAAAGTTTTTTTCTAAAACATATGCATACTTCGCCCGCAGAAGCCGCCCAAGTGGTGGCATTGCTGGATTCTGGACTTAGTCAGCGTGTTGTGGCTGAAAGATTGCATCTAAGCCTGTCGTCTGTTCATAGAGTCTACAAACGCTATCGGAAGACTGGTTTGTTTACACGCCGTTCAGGATCTGGCAGGAATCAGGTCACTTCTGATCGAGATGATCGATTTATTGCAACAACTTCTTTACGAAATCGATGCCTTAATGCTTTTCAACTCCAGCAGCAGCTTCATGTTGTACGTAGGGTGGCTGTAAGTGACTCTACAATTAGAAGAAAGTTGAAGGAACGTGGACTGGTACCGCACAAGCCAGCAAATGGGCCGAAATTAAGTGCAGACCATCGAAGAGCGCGACTTAACTTTGCACGTGAGCACCTAAATTGGTCATACCTCCAGTGGAACAAAGTCCTCTTTTCTGATGAGTGTAAAATTATGCTGTATGGTAACGACGGAAGGAACAAGGTCTACAGAAGAGATGGAGAACGCTTCGCACAATGCTGCATTGAAGCAAGGGTCAGCTATGGCGGCGGTTCGTGGACGGTTTGGGGAGGAATCAGCGGCGACGGTAAGACAGTGCTTGTCTTTGTGTCTGGGCCACGTCTGCCTGCACTAAACAGTCATCGGTACATCGAACAGTGTCTACAATTGAAAATCACATCGAACAGTGTCTTGAGCCTCACGTGATGCCCTATGCACATTTTATTGGCAACGGTTTCATATTCATGCACGACAATGCTAGGGCTCACACCGCGAGGGTCGTACGAGATTATGTTACCGAAGTCAGTATCTCCATTATGGAATGGCCAGCAAGAAGCCCGGACATGAATCCGATTGAACATCCATGGGATGAATTAAAGAGACGAATTCGTGCAAGAGATCCCCCAGAAACTCTTAGCCAGCTGCAAAATGCAATCCAAGAGGAATGGAATGCCACAACATTTGATCGTGACTCTTATCCGATCGATGAAGAACCGTATGGAAGCAGTAATAAGAGCTCGGGGAGGGAATACAAGTTATTAAATAAACATTTCTTAGCTTTTTTTTCATTTACTTGTGTTGTTTTATCAATTTCCTTCATACTCCATACAGGGTAAAAATAACTTGTTATAAAAAAACGAAACCTATGAAAATTTAATTTGAACTTAGAACATTAACATTAGGATTTGAAAACCTCATATTATTCACTATTAAACGACATTTGACATATATTCCTAAATATACACATTTTTCTGATAATCCATAATCCTTACAAAACATAAACTTGCAAGGTGTTTCGATTTTTCTGATGAGAAGTGTATTTGTGTGTGCCTTTCATCCAAATCCAATTAGTGGGATAATACTAATGATTGTAATACTATCTTGAATTCATGCAAGCCTTGTACTTTTAACCGACTTCTTCAAAAAGGAGGAGGTTCTCAATTCGTCCGCATGTTTTTTTTTTTTTGTATGTATATTACGCGATTACTCCGCCAATTATGAATAGATTTTGATGATTCTTTTTTTGTTTGGTAGGTCATGCTTCAGAGGTGGTCTCATATAAATTTTATTAATTTTGCTTGCGTAGTTTTTGAGTTAACTTCAATAATTACGTATTTTTCCCACTTTGCGTATGTAGATATCTTAATTTTCCTTCACTGTTATTTACATAGCAGGTAGTGGTATTCGAATTTGTGTGGGGTAGTTACCACCACTAAAAAGTGAAAAATAAATACTTTTTACAAAAAAGAAAAACCGACCTCCAACAAAAACACTAAAAACGTGAAAAATAACTTTTATTTCGGAAGTCGGTGGCAATAAACGAAAATTGAAAAGCAAAAACACCGACTTCCGAAATAAAAGTTATTTTTCAAGTTTTTAGTGTTTTTGTTGGAAGTCGGTTTTTCTTTTTCGTAAAAAGTATTTATTGTTAGTTATAAACTATTCATGTCCCTTTTTTATATTAAAATAAATATTGTTTTCTTTAAACTTCAATCAAAACCTAACAAAAAGTACTAGGCTTGCAAGAATTCAAGATAGTATTACAATCATTACCCAAGTAGCACAAAAGTGCTTTATAACAGCATTTTCACAGTTCACCGCGAATGCATTAGCTGCTTAAACCTGCTGTATAACAGCGTAGGCAGCGCATCCTCTGCTGATATAACTCTAACTTGGGCACAAATTATTCAGCACACAGCTGTATAAGAATTCCAATTATCAAATAATTGAATTATATCAACATCATATTAGCATTTATGTAACAGTCCACCCCAAGAACTGAAAATTGTCTGAATAACAAGACACGTGTTACCTATAATACAGCATAAAAGACGAATTTGTACATTTAATAAGCTTTTACACACTCGAAAGTACACTCTGAGCGAAATTGTGGAATGCATTATCTTTATTATTTATTTTTCTTTAATATGAACTGTCAATTTACGGTAAGTAAAACTTCGATTTCTTCCTATTATGTCTGCAATCTTATTGGGGAGGTAACTTTACTGTGAAATACCTTATAAGTTTACGCTGCCTACGCTGTTATACAGCAGGTTTAAGCAGCTAATGCATTCGCCGTGCACTGTGAAAATGCTGTTATAAAGCACTTTTGTACTACTTGGGTAATGAATGATCTTGAATTCTTGCAAGCCTAGTACTTTTTGTTAGGTTTTGATTGAAGTTTAAAGAAAACAATATTTATTTTAATATTTAAAAACTTAGAGTGCTGACTGTACTTTTAACCTACTAACAATCGGGGGCGACTGGGGCCATCTAATATTCAAAGGGGCGAGTGGGTACACTTAAGTAATTAGGGGCAAGATCCAAGGGGCGAGCGGGGCCTACACCGCCGGTTTTTATTCCTCCATTTCATGTATGTGTGCCACCGCTATGATATGTTTCACGGTACCTATTTTACATTTTTGCTCCATTACCTATTTAAGCAAGGTATACAACTTCTTTCCAATTTTCCTCAATAGGTATAGTGCTAATAGTCTTCGAGTAAAATGGCTGTGTGACCGGACTGACGGACAGACGGATAAAGCAAAATTGTAAGGGTTCCGTTTTTCCCATTTAGCTACGGAATCCTAGACTACGTAGGTACATCAAAGCACAAATACTTACATTAATTAATTTATTTTCCAATTCATTTATTTTTTCAAATTCAATACCTATTATTTATTTTATTAACGTTTGTTAGGTACTAACATATGTAGTTTTTAAGTAGTGTATATAACTAACATCATATGCATCAAGATCCGAATTAAGGTAAGAATTGGTTGATCGTCATCCAGCCGACGCGCAACGCCCCGTTGAGTCAACATGGCGAAAACAAAGTATGGCCTCAAAGTTAGGAAAAACAGGAAAACCAGTTTTAGTTTTCAAATAACAATGTTGTAATAATAAATCACTAATTAGTCTTCAATTCAAGGATAGATACCGAAGTTTCCTCGCTCGTGCAACCACGAAACAGGAAACACATTATAAAGTTATCCAAAAATAATAAAATTATAGTCACTATATTTCAGAAATAAATCACTCATGCGCAGGCTTTTGTCACACACGCGAAGGATTGTAGCAATTAGTACTGATCGACTTTATTATTGTATTATTAATTAACAAATAAAATGTGGAGTTTATTTATATTTTTTGTAATTATAGTATTTAAAGCTGACGCTCGGGGTCCGGACCATGGTAAGAACTATTTAGCTTACTGATTATCACTTCAAATAGCTAATTTAGAATGATTACATAACGCCGGGTTTCCGTAAGGGAAAATTTGCGTCAAACTGTCCTGTGTTGAACTAGTTATGCATACTATATTTTAAAGTGTAGGTACGTATTACATCTACTTACATCTAAAACAAAAGGTTTTGATAATTTGGGGGTCTACCTAATCTAATCTTACAGGCCCCATAGTATTAAAGCATAAAATTAGCGTCCGACCGAAAATGGATTTTCAGCCGAAAACGAAAAAGCTTCGGCTTTAGTCTTATTTTCGGCCGAAAGGGAAAACGATTTAATCATAAATAAATATTAATTTATAGCCCGGATCGGTTGGATATTTTTAATTAAGTACCTACTTTAAACTTCTTTTTTGCCGTCGATTTTGTTTAAAACTATTGTTTGGCGATGTAAACTATCGAATAAAAATATTAAAAAAACACATGCATATTCCTTATAAAGATATCAGGAGGGCGAAGCCGCTGGTGGTTTTGTGTACCTATAGATATACTCGTAGACAGATAACTACACGCATATAAGGATCTTTTGCCGCCTGACATTAACTGGGGCCTTTGTTGGTAAACATTTGTGAGATTGTAAAATTGTCTCTGAAATTTTATTAATAAAAGATTGCGGCGTTAGTTCCGATTTCAGTCTCACGCCAAAATATAACCTTGCAGCGTTGTAACAATTTGTGAACTTGTCACAGAAATTGAATTGGTGAAATAAGTTGGCGACGATAGTAACGAATGTTCAGATTTTAGCCAAGCACTAAAAAATCCTTGGACTTAAAAGTATAACTAATTTTTTTGTTTCTTTGCAGATCCAGAAATTACATTTAAAATCACGTCCTTCAAAGTTGAAAACGATACTAAAGCTAAAATGATTTGTGACCACGTTATAAATGATAACCAACAAAATATATATACGGTTCTCGAAGGAGAAGAATTCAGAATAATTACGCAACATCAAAAGTTTAACGATAATATCAGGTAAGTCAATATTCTAACCAAACTATACTGAAACACGAAGCTCTAAAATTGTAATATTTTGGTAACTAAAGGATAGAAAACAACGTTAATATTGTAATAAAATGTATTTTTGTCCATGTTTATTAAGTGTAAATAAATTAAGTGTAAAAAATATTTTTTTTACAGCTGTACAGACAATATTGGCAAATATTTGTATAACTATCGCAAAAAATTCGGTCTCTTAAATGTAACCACTGTAAGTTATTTAACCATGTATTATTTGTACAATGCGCTTCCTACAGTCAAGGAATACGGATTTGCTGTGTAGGTGATCAGTTGAGATGGGTTAAATAAAAAATAAAAATAAAAAAAAAAAAATCTTTTTAATTCAGACATATTTGGTCCATAAAATTGTTAGTGGTACAAAACTTAAAAAAACTATGTTAGTTACATTAAAAAACTAAAAAACTAATTTAAGTATTTGCCGCCCTCTGGGGCCCCTGGCATACGCACTTGTGCTTGAACCCAGTGCCCCAGAAGGGGGCTGTCCAGCTTGTGGCTGAGCACGTTCAGGATGATGTTGGCGCTCCCACGCGTGCGGAACATCAATGAAGCGATTCGGCGCCGCAGCACAGTGTGAAAGCCGTCTGCGTGCGCGTGCGCAAACATCGCAGACGCACTACAGTAGCGTGGGAGCCCCACCAGCACCCTGAACGCGTTATTATATTGTATTCGGAGAGCGTTGATGGCCCGCTGCGTGTATTTGACCCACAGATTGCAGGTGTAGAGAGTTTGATAAGTAGAATGCGTTAAATCTGGAACTATTAGAGATAGAACAAAATGTAAAATGCATGTATGTCGTTGATGATGTCCTTAGCCGTTCTAGACAGAGAGTGGAAGGAGAGTAGCCCTGTAGTGGGACAGAGGGTATAAAAAATATCTGGATGATAGTAGGTACCTAACTATGAGAGCTTACTACAAAAGTTGCGGGACTGTTAAAAATAATAAAATATAAAAGTATTTTTGACTTTAGAAACGTTGTTCCTTAGTTAAATTGAATCGGCGATACGACGCTGCCACCGCGCCGCTGCGTTCCCAGCGCGCGGCGCGGCAGCGACGCGGCGTCGGTGCGGAGGCGCCGAAACGCCGGCGCAGACGTTGGAGAAGCGCCAACACTCGTAAAACGCCAGTGGGATAGCGGCCTAACGATTGCTACTAGAAACTCGCGACGTTAACGTCGCGTCTGCGCAACGTTGGCGCTGCACAGACGTTGGAGAAGCGCGAACGCTCGTAAAACGCCAGTGGGATAGCCACCTCGCAGCCGCCGCGCCTCCAAGCTGTGTACACAGAACATTGCCAGGCCGCTGCCGCGCTCTTGCCGCTCAATGTTTGGTTTGGACACACCTTTATTGCTCGGCAACACGACGCCGCCACCGCGGCGTGGCGCTTTGAATGCTTTTTTCCTCACCTCTAACATCAACTACGTGGTTCCTTGAACCTTTCTCTACCATACTGACCCATCTCATCGGATTACCCCGGTTAATAATATAAATGAATGTCTGTAAGATTAATTTTATACCTTTAATAGTTTAAGGCAGAAAAAAGAATGGGTACTCTATGGAAATGTACGGTGTTGACCAATCGAGGAGACCCAGTATTCCTTCCCGTGGTCCGTTACAAAGACGCGGACTATACAGCGGCCTATTGCTATATGAAAATTCACGTGAGACAAAAAAGTATGTACTTACGCTAATTATCCTTCCCACTTCCCACTAAATTATAAATTCGAAAGTAACTCTGTCTGTCTGTGTGTATGTTACATTTTCACGCCTAAACCACTGAAGGGATATAGATATTTAGCAAGGAGATAGATGGCATCCCGGGAAAGGACATAGGCTTTTCTTATCGACGTACCACGCGGGCGAAGCCGCGGGCGGATGCTAGTGTATTATAAATATAGGATCTCTGCGTTTTCGCCGAAAATTGTTTGCCAGATTTTCATTTAGCGCACGTTTCGCAGAATTGTATTTCGCCGAATAATCATTTGCCAACTTATCATATAATTTTGTTTTATTTCCCAACCTCATAGTTATCAACTGTACGTTTGGTCTGCTTTTCATAATGACACTTTTTTAAATGCCAACTTTCAAGTAGAGTTCAATTAAAATGTGTGAGTGTATTGAAGAGTGCTCAGTGAGTGAGTATTTTTTACTTTATCTTTAATGTGACCTAACCTAACTTAACTGTTTCCTTTTACAAAAGCGATTCGCTTCTGGCATTGTTTGTCATACTCGTGCGTTGTTAGTAACCTAACCTATCGTAAACTAAATTTGGAATGTTTGACAAATGATAAATATCCCAAACGTTTTGTGTCATTATAATAATCAGCTTAACAATAATTCTACCAAATGAAACGTTGTCATACTTATTATAATTTGCTAATCGTTAGTTATCAAAGTGAAACATCTGCGAAACGTTGGTTGGCAAGTGATAATCTGCCAAACAATTTTCGGCGAAAAGGCAGGATACCATAAAGGCAGGATACCATAAAGGCAGGATACCATAAAGGCAGGATACCATAAAGGCAGGATACCATAAAGGCAGGATACCATAAAGGCAGGATACCATAAAGGCAGGATACCATAAAGGCAGGATACCATAAAGGCAGGATACCATAAAGGCAGGATACCATAAAGGCAGGATACCATAAAGGCAGGATACCATAAAGGCAGGATACCATAAAGGCAGGATACCATAAAGGCAGGATACCATAAAGGCAGGATACCATAAAGGCAGGATACCATAAAGGCAGGATACCATAAAGGCAGGATACCATAAAGGCAGGATACCATAAATATGACTGATGCTTGTTACTCACGGCTGAAAAAAATTGAACTTTTGGCACACGGGTAATAACATACTAACTTTTACGTACATACAGTAGTTTTCCTAAGACGCGAATGAAACCGCGGGTAACAGCTAGGTAGTAGAATCTGGGCGCTCCTTGCGGTGCTCCACATCGTTGTCAATGCGGTGAAGGAGTCGACTGCCTCGGACACCACGGCCTATCCTGCAGCAAAAGCGCTGGTCGGATGGCACGGCACGCCAGCATTAATGACGTTATCCGTCGGGCTCTTATCACCGTCGGGGTGCCAGCTATGTTAGAACCCAACGGCTTGGCACGCGACGATGGGAAGAGGCCAGACGGAATGGCCATAATGCCCTGGAAGTTGGGTAGACCTTTGGTGTGGGACGCAACCTGTGTCGACACCCTCGCGCCATCCCATCTTCCTAGCACGGCGAGCTGTGCTGGGACGGCTGCTTCAGGAGCAGAAAACCTCAAACGGCGCAAATATAACAACCTTTGAAACACTAGGGCCGTGGGGTCCGAGTGCTCATCGAGTATTTCGGGACATCGCTAAGCGATTGGTCGACTCTTCACGTGACCAGAGGGCTGGCCTATTTTTAGCCCAAAGAATCAGCATTGCCATTCAACGTGGCAATGCTGCCAGCCTTTTGGGCACCTTTCCCATTGACAGCGATGCGGACGAATTCTTTGATGCTCAATGAGCCCCTCCCCTTTATTTTTTGTTTTTAATTTATATGTAATTGTTTTTTAGTTAATTTAGTATAATAAATGTAAGGTAGTAGAATACCCTAAATTCCCGTTCTACATTAGAACAAGTAACCCCACAGAGTACCCTCAGACGATCCTCGTCAACAACATGGTACTGCAAGCAGCTCGCACAGACCTGTCGGAGAAGGACGTCGACTTCACTACTGAGTACCAATACGCAGACGGCGATGTAGTGGACGTCACTTGCATCAACTTCTTGAATGAATCGCAGCTCACGATGGAATATGCGATGGCAGGCACAAAGAGCAGTGAGTTTTCAAATTCTGTTGTACCTATGATATTTTTATTTAATTATGTTTATATAGAGTTTATAATAGACTTAAATATTTATTTTATTCTGTTTTTTAGTATTTGTTGATAGAGCGGCAACAGAAATACATCATCTGTGAAAATTTCAATGGTCTAACTATCACGGTTCATAAGATACTGCCTGGTGACAGACGAACAGACAGACAGACGGAAAGACAGCGGAGCCTTAGTAATAGGGTCCCGTTTTGCCCTTTGGGTACGGAACCCTAAAAAACAGCTGTAACCCTAATAAATTAAAAGTTTATTTCCCTCCAAGGTACCACGGAACCCTCGGTACGCTGTAATACAGTAACGTCTTTTAGTATACTATGAACCAAACTTGCAAAACCAATATATTTTTAATTAAACAGTAAAAACCCATCCCATCAACATGCCAACTTCTAATTTATTTTCATAATTTAACATTCAGTATGCGTTCAGTGTAATCAATCACTGATCGGTGCCTTTGCAAAAAAAACGGGCGGTTTTGATTTTTGTACATTATTGGTAATCATTTAGTTGTAAAGAGGTTTTAATAGCCAAACGATGTTACTGGCACTTAATAACGAGTCTGGGTAAGAAAAAAAGTTAATTCCAAATTCGAAACTTTTGTTTAAAAACAATAATAATCCCGTTTTCCGTTTGTGACTTTTACTAACATTTTGCAGGTTTGCGGTTAGAAGGCAACTAAAACTAACTTCTCGTTATTTTTAGTAGAATAATTTATGTTTGTCGCATAATCCAGCCTTATTGTGACTTAAAAGTGATATCTTTATGTCGATTGTAATGTCAGAAAAAGCAATAAGAGCTAGTAAAATTGTAGCGCTGCTGGAAGAGAGGTGTAGCCAAAAAACGATATTCTTATTGATTATAACAAATTACTAGTCATTTATGCTAATGACAGTCCATACAAAAGCCAATGACTGTTAAGGTGCCCGTTTTTTTTGCAAAGGGGTATATTATCTAGTCAAGTTGTTTGCATCGTCTGTTTCCATGTTTGAGTCGAAAATCCCGCATGTCAGATACCTTATTGATGAAGAAGAACCGTTTGTTGTGTACCTACTGTGGCAGCTTGTGGCAGGTTGGATTATCATGCCGTCCTTTAATATTAATTTTAATAATATTTTCTATTATTTCAGATAATTCTATCATGGAAGAACTATCATCATCCAAAGCAATCGGTTTTCGTGTTAAATTGCATTCTGGACACAATAACAGTAGTATGATATGTACTAATACGGAATCAACTGACTACACCAAAGTTATGGTGAGATTTGTAATGCGGACAGAATTCAGTAGTTTTGTTTTCTATTTTAAACCGACTTCTTCAAAAAGGAGGAGGTTCTCAATTCGTCTTTGTTTTTTTTTTTTTGTGTGTATTTTACCCGATTACTCCGCCAATTATGAATCGATTTTGATGAGGCTTTTTTTGTTTAGTGGTCCCATATACATTTTATTAATTTTGCTTACGTAGTTTTTGAGTTAGCTTCAATAATTACGTATTTTTCCCACTTTGCGTATGTTGATGACATGTTAATTGACTCCGTCACATAGCAGATAACGGAATACGAATTTGTGTGGGGTAGTTACCACAACTAAAACGTGAAAAATAAAAAAAAATTACAAAAAAAAAAACAACCGACTTCCAAAAAAAACACTAAAAAAGTGAAAAATAACTTTAATTTCGGAAGTCGGTCGCAAAATACGAAAATTGAAAAGCAAAGACACCGAGTTCCGAAATTAAAGTAATTTTTCACTTTTTTTGGAAGTCGGTTGTTTTTTTTGCATACAGTCAACAAACAAGCAAACATTATTTATGTGATGCTTATTGGTCTTGACTTTTGGCTCAATTTTAGTAAGTAAGTAAGTAAGTAAGTATTTATTTGCATAAAACATGGTATACATGGTGTTACAATAATTTACAATAAAGATCTTACATGTTTTGCCAGAATTGTACTTAGCATGCATATGTTCACTTAATACTAACATGAGAATTTGTTATCCATAAATTCTTTAAGACTATAGAAATACCAGTCAAACAATTTTCCCTTAAATAATCTGGAGTTTAAGTTTTTTATGCTACTCGGTATGTTATTATATATACTAACACAATTATATAAGCAGCTTTTATTATATTTAGCAAGCTTGGGAAGATCATACAGAGTCATCGTTCTCACTTGAATATCATTCAAGTTATTGAAATGAAATTAAATGGTTTATTTTGTAAATTGGATATCGGAATCACTTTAACACGTCATAATTATTTAAAAAAATCTAGAGGGAGTCGATATTTCCCTCCATGTTGAAGAACGTTTGTATATAGCCCATCACAGACGTAGCTATAATATACGAGGGCTGGTTCAATAAATAGTGAGAATGCGATACATTCTCCTTGGAAAGAATAAAAATAAATATTGGCAGGCATAGCCCAGACATTAGCTATGATGATAATAAAAAAAACAATCAATTCTCTTTTGTTTAAAAAAATAGAAGTCATTTGTTTGCATCGTTTCGGAACGTGTTCTGTTGTTTGTTTGTTTCACCAAGATAACGCCCCCGCGTACAAGTCCAGAGTTGCGATGGCTGCCATTCAAGAAGCTAGCTTCGTATTGATGGCACATCCTCCATATTCACCGGACCTTGCTCCAGTAATGATTACCGATTTTCGTGGTTAAAGGAACATCTCAGGAGCCAGAAAGAAGATGATGACGCAATAGTTGCACCGTACACGTTTTTTTAAGGGATCAGAAAGAAGCCTTTTTTAGAAAGGAAATTGTAATTTTAGAAAAAAGTTATACAAAGTGTACAACCCTGAAAGGTGACTACGTCGAAAAATAAAATAACATTGAATAACAGATAATTGCGTCATACTCATTCTCACTATTTATTGAACACCCCTCGTATATTAGGGAGTACCTCTGGTAATGGCACCCAAAAATAACGCCGTTGGGAACCGTCAGTGACATACTGCCGGCACAGCCGCTGCCGGCGCCACCGGCTTTTTATTGTACACTGGCCGCGCACAGTGGATCGTGCAGTGCGTGATTCATAGACGAGGTTGGACGTAGGCAGTTTGTGAAATCAAAATGGATGTTATAAATAATAAAAAATGTCCTTTATCAAAAACTTACAAATATTGTTCTGAGACTTTTTCTAATTGGACTCGTCGTTTCAGGAGCAAAACGATAAAAAAGTGTTTTCTTTTGTTTGGAAATTGACACTTAAACTCCCCCCTACCGCACCGCCTGAGTTTCGCTTTGTTTCGGGTGGTCATTTCCATATAATAAAATTGGTATCTACTTCTAAGTGCCACATTTTGTACAAAGATACTTGGTGCCCCACTGGTTGTGGTACATGGCTAGACCATGACCTGGAGAAGGACATAGGATACCTTTTATTCCGATATTCCTGCTGGGACACAGACCTCCTCTCTTCGAGAGGGAATAGGCTGTAATCCACCACGCGGGCCCTGTGCGGGTTGGTAGATGTGACATGTCTTCGAATTTCTTGGTTCAAGGACATGCCGGTTTCCACACGATGTTTTCCTTCACCGTTTTGAGAGCAGTGGTGATGAATTACACAAAGTAAAACGCCTGTCAGGGTTCGAACCCATGACCTATGTACAGTCACGGACTTTAATTGATGAGCCACCTTCAAACTTTTCAATTTTGCAGTTTCATACATTCACGAGATTACACGGTTAAACACGAACTCAAATCGCAAGCTAGTAAACAAGATGACAAATAAATTACTTTTAATCGGAAATATCCATAGAGGTTGACTAATAAAGTGAACCTCTATGGATATTTCTGATTAAAAGTAATTCCGATTAAAAGTAATTTATTTGTCATCTTGTTTACTTTCATACATTCACGAGATTACACGATTATACACGAACTCAAATCGCAAGCTCGTAAACAAGATGACAAATAAATTACTTTTAATCTGAAATATCCATAGAGGTTGACTAATAAGTTCTTCCAATCTATTTGATACCGACCTCCTTTGAATCATAGCTCATTAGCTCGATAATTATGAAAACATAACTGAAGACAGTGACAGTTGAAATATCAAGATGACAAATAAATTACTTTTAATCGGAAATAGTCTTATCCATAGAGGTTGACTAATAAGTTCTCAATAATAAAAATAAATACAACGTTGCATTAAGTTTATCCAATCTATTTGATATCGACCTCCTTTGAATCATAGCTCATTAACTCGATATTCATGAAAACATATCTGAAGACAGTGACAGTTGAAATATCAAGATGACAAATAAATTACTTTTAATCGGAAATAGTCTCATCCATAGAGGTTGACTAATAAGTTCTTAATGATAAGAATAAATACAATGTTGCATTAAGTTTATCCAATCTATTTGATACTGACCTCCTTTGAATCATAGCTCATTAACTTAATAATTCAGAAAACTTAACTGAAGACAGTGACAGTTGAAATATCGATGTCAGAGAATTTCTCCGTACTGTTACTAAGCCGACCCCGTTTGTCTTTTAAAAAAAAACAATAATTCTACTGGAACCACTTTAATTCACCACAGTACAAAAACACAGGCACACAAGTTCTTGAGTACTTATATTTTGGGCAATGTCCCTCTTAATTGCTCCCTTAATTTAGGCACACTAGATTACGCGACGGCTTCCAGAATCTAACTAACTGAATTATACATATTATTTCTATGCACTGGGTAAAAATGCAACATCAGTACTTTATTAAAGGAAAAGTACAGTGTTTAGAAGTAAAAGCTGACTTAGGCTTTATTGCCTTGTAATAAGGGTTATAACAGCTCCCCCTTTTAAACGAAGCTTTATCTCATCAAGATGAAGCGAAGTGAGATTGAAGATATAGCTATTAAGAGAGACACTTTACAGCTTTTATTACATTGAATCTAAGAATTACATAACTTTGAATGAGAATTGACAACATAGTGAATTAATAGTTTTACATTACATTAAAAGTTTAGGTTTCTATTTGACGGAAATTTGACTTTATTAACTTTACTAGTGGATTTATAATTTGGGTAATGAATAGGCAAAGACTGAACTGACTTATTGTCTTCTTCAGAAGTTGAAGATACTTCTGTCATTTCAATACTATTTGAAATTTTGGACTTGCGTTTGGTATTTTGATTATAACATTGATTAAATATTTGCACGCAGCATCCAGCATTAGGAGAATTTTTGCTCTTAAAATACCTATATAACTTATAAACTAAGTATAAAAATAAACACACAATTAGAATATAAGTAAAAGTAGAATAGTAAGGGCCATATTTGATAAAATGAGATTCTTTTTCCAAATTATTCAATTCTTGTTCTAAACTATCCATTTGGTGAGTTGCATATTTGAGAGAATCTAAGTTAATTTTACTCAAAGATATTGGCGACAAATGTGGTAAACTTTTATTGAATATGTCCTTCTTACAGCAGTCATCTGTTGTTATATCAAAGCTTATATCTAAAGGAGACTTAGTAAATAAAGAATAAGAACTAGTTGCTATCAACTGAACAGTTTTGGAATACCCAATACAATTAGGCGATAGTTTTACAATTCCTGTACCTGTAATTAGATGGTCATTAATGTTTTCATCACATTTAATAGTCAATTTATTTGTATTTGACTGAACATATATCCATTTGTTATTTCTTAATTTTTGCCAAATATCAATTTGACCATATAATATTTTGGCATTGCATTCTGTAGGTAATGAAAATGTTATCTCAGTTAAGATTTTAGATTCACAATTAGGGTTACTTATACATGAGTATATAGTATTTAATTCACAGATAGAAAAGTTACTATTTATTATTTTACATTTATCAAGAGTGTCCAACATAGCATAATGCATCCTGTCATCACTTAATGCAATGTAAGAATTAGAAGGTTGAATTAACGCAAATGTATTATGTGAGTCATCGTGAGGTGTAGGTAGTGGTATGTTTTTATAGGTCATGAAATTATCAGGAGTAATCAAAGGGATCTGTAATATAAAAATGACCTTATTATTGTAATAATAGGAACTAAATTCGGAAACATCAATAATAGAATGAATATTTTGAATGGTTAAGGGAACTGGAAAATCTAACCTTTTGCTTACTTGACTACTATGCTTAGTTAATTCTAAATAAAGATTTAAGGGACTTATAACACTAGGATGTAGTACATTAACCTTAGAAAATAAAATAGAATTTAATGTAGTGTCTAGTAAATTAGTTATAGCAAGTAAAGAACCTTCGATAATGTTGAGAAGGTTGTTTAGCTTCGAAGTATATAATAATAAGTTATCGGTCTTCGTGATTTGGGAAAATATTTCATTCATCTGATTAATTTGGGCGTTTAATTTCATCTCATTTTGATTAAGTTTGTAAATGGTTGTGTTAAAATTATTTATAGTAGACTTGACAATGTGAATGTTATCTCTCATTAAATGAAATATTTCGGTTTCACTATTTTTGCATGATTCAATTGCAGCATCATATTTACGGGCGTCATCTGCATCTAATGTGCCGAAAAAGAACTTTAAGATTTCACCTCCAAATTCTAAAGATCGTTTAACTTTACTTGTCAATTGATTAGAGATGATATGCGATAATGATTGCAATTTGATAGAACTAGACTGGATTAAAACTTCGATAGGGCTAGACATGTCTTTGCATGTACCTAACTCTTGTGGTTGAATCTTATTGCACAAGTTTAGAGTGTCGTGTAACAGAGATTCGATTTTATTAAGATAAGGTTCTAAAGAAACTAAATCTACGTGGGTGATCACTTATAAAAATTAATATTAGTAGTAGGTTCAAAATAAATCCCGGGGCTATGATAGATTGGGATGATGCTTGATTCGGTGCGGCTGAGGCTTAAAGTGCCATGGCAGCACGTTATTCTGAAAAGAGATATAGTACTTAGTTTAAGAAGTAGAAGGCTTAATTTCATTGGTATGGTATTTAATAGCCTTGCGACCTACTTGTAGGGTTACATTGTGTTTGTTATGAACTTTGATAATTTTATAAGGGCCTTTCCATATAGGCGATAAGGCCTTGCGGAGCCTATGATGTTGTCTGAGATAAACCATATCTCCTACTTTATAAGTAACATCACGAGAGTTTGCATCATAGTATTGTTTTGATTTTTCTTTACTGTTTATAATGTTTTCAATAGCTTTCTCGCGACTAAAGCGCATTCTATATTGTAAAGCTCGAATATATTCGTTGTATGTATTACTAGAGCTTTCATATAACGAGTTTGGAATGGATGGTTTATAACCATATAATAACTCGTGGGGAGTAAAGTTAGTTGTACTATGAGGTGTTGTATTATAAGCTAGAATTGCAGTGAATAAGTAACAATGCCAGTCGTTCTGGTTCTCATTAACAAATGATTTTAGGTATTCTTTTAAAGTAGCATGTGAGCGTTCAAGAGCTCCATTGGTTTGTGGATGATATGGAGTAGTAAAAAGAGCTTTGACTTTTAGTATTTCGGTCAATTGTTTAAATAATTCGGATGTGAAACATGTACCTAAATCTGTTAGAATTGTTTTGGGAAAACCGAAAAGAGACATAAAATGAACAAGGTTTCTAGCTATTTCTTCACTAGTAGCCGTGACCATTGGGTAAGCGCTAGTAAATTTAGTTAAGTCATCTTGTAAGGTTAAGATGAATCTAAAGTTTTGATAACCTGCATCGGGTAAGGGACCTACGACGTCAAGGGCCAATCTTTCAAACGGCCTAGTAGATGTGGAAGTTATCTCCATCGGAGCTTTATTTGATTTCCTTAAAGGCTTATTAATTTGGCAAAGCTTACATTTCTTAACGTATTGTTCGATGTCAGACCGCATGCCTTTCCAATAGTAGGCAGCTTTAATATGCGAATACATTCGTTGTGACCCTGGGTGACCAGCTATAACAGAGTCGTGGTTCTCTTTTAATATTTTAGGAACTTCTACAGGAGTAGGATAGATTAATTGGTTTTTATATATGTGAACTTTTATATTAGTATCGTGGAAAATATAGGAAATCATATTATAGATTTTAGTATACGTAAGTTTTGAGAATGGGTCCGTGAAATCTGGTAATGCAAGGTTGGTAATATTTTGGTGATCAATTAGTGAGTTTCTAAGTTTAATTAGTAGAATATAAACATCTTTATAATTAGTTTCTTCATAGTGATGTACTTTTGTAAATAGAAAATAGTAGGTTTTATTTTTGTCACTAACACATTGTATTGTAAGTGGCTCGCGTTCGGAATTTAGTAGATCAGCAGAATTATCGAGCTGCGATAATATTTCTTCGCAATGAGGCATAGAGTAGTCAAAGTCTAAAGAGACTGGACAAGCAATTGTATTTAACTTAGATAAGTGTAGTCCTTGAATACACTCTTCGATGATGGTATTTGGGACTGCGAGTTGATTTGTAAATTGAGCCTTGAAATATTGTTCGTAAGAAAAATTATTTAAATTGTTTACGTCAATTGTATTGATTGGGCAACGGGATAGCGCATCGGCGTTAGAATTGAGACGACCTTACTTATAAACGATTTCGTAATCGTATTCCTCAAGTTTGAGGCGCCAGCGAATGAGTCTACTACCCGGATCTTTTACATTAAATAGCCACACGAGGGGCCTATGATCTGTTATTATTTTGAATCTATTACCATATAAATATGGTCGAAAGGTTTTAACGGCGAATATAATAGCTAATAACTCTTTTTCCGTAGTTGAGTAATTACCTTCAGGCTTATTTAGAGTGCGCGACGCATAAGCGATCGGCTTATCTTTGCCGACGGGACCCTGAGACAATATTGCGCCAATGGCAAAGTTACTTGCATCAGTAGTAACATTAAAAGTCTGTGAGAAGTCAGGGTACTGTAGAAGAGGGGCAGTAATTAATTTTTCTTTTAGAATATCGAATGCATGTTGTTGTTCTATGTCCCAGTGGAACACAACATCCTTTTTTAATAGAGACGTAAGTGGTTTAGTTAACTTAGAGAAGTTTTCAATGAATCCGCGATAATAGCCTATCAGGCCTAGAAATGACTTAATATTTTTTGGATTTTTGGGAACTGGAAATTGCGATACAGCGCTGACCTTTTCAGGATTCGGAGATACACCTTTATCGGTGATAATGTGGCCAAGGTAAGTTACTTCGTGCCTTAGGAACTCGCACTTGTCCGGTTGGAGTTTTAAATTGTATTCACGAAATTTGTCGAATACTAGTTGTAATTTTTGTATATGATCTTGTAGATTTTGAGTATAAACTATACAATCGTCAAGATAGATATAGCAATGAAGGCCTTGTAAGCCTGATAACACAGTGTTCATAAGACGCTGAAACGTGGAAGGGGCATTTTTCAGCCCGAAAGGCATTCTGGTAAATTCGTAATGACCGGACATGTCTGAATTTGTGTTAACTGTGAAACCTGTTTTAGGCGCGTCCTTGGGAGAAGTTTTCAATTGATGGAAACCACTTGTGAGGTCTAGCGTGCTAAAATATTTAGAGTGACCTAATTGGTCTAAAATGTCAGTGATAAGAGGCAGTGGATAAGATTCGGAAACAGTGACATCATTAAGACGGCGATAGTCAATGACTATCCTCCACTTTTGTTTGCCGGAAGCGTCCATTTTTTTCGGGACTACTCAAACTGGGGCGCTCCAAGGTGAAGTTGAATGTCGAATAATATTTTGGTCTAGCATTTTACGAATTTGGGAATCGACTTCCTCCTTGTGGCATTCAGGGAAACGATATGATTTGACATTAATAGGTGGGGCATCACCTGTGTTAATAGTATGCTCAATAGCATTCGTGAAGGTTAAAGGCTCACCTTCGACATGAAAAATATCTGTGTAGTGAGAGCAACATTCTAAGAGAGTCTTTTTCTCTTCATCATTTAGATGAGAACAACGGATAAGATTTAGTACTTTGTTTACGCGATCATTTTTTGAACAGGAAATAGCATTAATATTATAAGAGTTACTAAATGGACAATCAAGCTCAAGGGGCGTCGCTGTTACGTGATAATCTTTTATTTCAATGTCAGACTCTGTAGTATTTAAAATGGTCACGTTTGTTTTCCCATTTGGTTTAATTGAGACAATGCAATTAGCGACATAAACTCCTTCACGTAAGATATGATCTAGTATGAGAGCTTCATTGTTGTGATAAAGTTTGGGAGAGTAATTTGAGACAGTGCACTCGATAACTACTTCTGATCGAGCTGGAATATTGTATGAATAAATAATAGGAATAGAATGATTTAATATGGAAATTGATTTTGAAGAGTAATCGATGTTTGTTTTAAAATAACTGCAAAAATCGCTACCGATTATTCATCATAATTAGTAAGATTGATGTTATCTTTAGTAACATGAAACTTGTACTTGTGTATATTACCCGATAAGTTGAACTCCATTTGGAAGGTACCTAGAGTTTCAACTGGAGTTTCAGAACTATTAATGCCCTTTAATTTGACAGTTTCGGTAGATAGACTTGGAAGTTTTTTTAAACAGGACTTTTTAACAATACTAATGGTTGATCCTGTATCAATAAGGAAACATAACTGTTCACGAGCGTGATTAGTATGTAGATAAGTGTGAGGCAAAGCTACCTTTTTACAGTAGTCATTAATTTCGTATATAGGTTTAGAATTAGTATATGATGTTTGTAATTTTTCGGTACATAAGTGACATTTTGTTTTATCACTAGGCGTATTAGAACTCAGTTTATTTGACTGAGATGAAGATTTAGTAGAACTCATCTCGTTTGGATGAGATGCGAATTTAGTAGAACTCATCTCTTTTGGATGAGATGCGAATTTAGTAGAACTCATCTCTTTTGGATGAGATGCGAATTTAGTAGAACTCATCTCGTTTGGATGAGATGCGAATTTAGTAGAACTCATCTCTTTTGGATGAGATGCGAATTTAGTAGAACTCATCTCTTTTGGATGAGATGCGAATTTAGTAGAACTCATCTCGTTTTGATCAGATGCAAATTTAGTAGAACTCATCTCGTTTGGATGAGATGCGAATTTAGTAGAACTCATCTCTTTTGGATGAGATGCGAATTTAGTAGAACTAGTATAGGAAATAGCATAGGTCGTGTCATTTATGACTCTGTTCGATTTTGGCAGACACGGTACCAAAATCTTACTTAGTTTAAATTATCATCATTAATTTTAGCCGTATTTTCACACGTGTGTGTAGGTGCGTCATTAGAGTTAGTAGATGCCGAGTTACGGTCACGTTGTGCATTGTCAGCGGCTTGCCGTTGCCTCATATTATATTGAAGCTTGCGACATTCTTTGATCACATGGCCAACATTTTTACAATAATTGCAAGTTTTAGGGTTACCTTCGAGATTAGTATTAGAATTAGGAGACGGTGAATTATTGTAAATTTTAGAATCTCGATCACGCTTTTTATTCTTAAAACATTCTGATGAATTATGACCCGGCTTGTTGCAAGTAGAACACTGTTTAGGAGTTTTTAGATTAGATCTAGATAAGTTGTACAATTTCTCTTCGTCAATAGCATACTGTATAGCTTCATTGAGATTAGATGGATTTTTGCAACGGACAATAGTCGATATGGAAGGGTTTAACCCTAACATAAAGGTGTTTAGGGCAAGGTCCTCCATGGCTGCTATTCTGCCAGGCAGTTCCTTGTCATTTTTGCAACTATAATGTATGTCTGACTGTATACGAGTCAATATTGACTCCACCCTTAAAGAATAAATAGTGACAGCCTCATTGGATAATTGTTTACAGTGTTGCAGATCTGATAATAAATGTGTGGCGTGCTTTTTCTCCCCGAAAGTAGCCTTCAGGAAGGTCTTTAGCTCCGACCACAATGAAAATGACTTAAGGCTGCATGCAACCTGTGCTTTACCTTCTAGCTGTGAAATGACAAATTTACATAGCACAGTTTGTTGGTCTAGAGAAGCCAAGGACATGGCATTCTCACAATTTGTAAGAAATGCAGGGAGGGTTTCCCTGTCACCATTATATGGTTTAATAAATTTGATTAAAAAAGATAGTGTAATTTTGTCGGACATGTTCTTTGATTCAGGTGACTCTTGTTTAATAGTCATAAAAGATTATGATGTGTTGGACAAAATTAAGGTAACTGTTAACAATATTAGAATAATAAGAAATAGATAAAGACAAAACAATTAAACTCAGTGAAGATAGAAAAGCAATATAGTGTTAACTTATTTAAAATTATAAGTATATCAAATACAGAGACACAAATTCAGAGACACTTTAAATTAGAAAAATGATAGTTCACAAGAAACACTCACAGTAACACGATAATTGTTGACGCCTGCATTATCGGGTGTGCAGTGGGAACTCGGAGTCTGGAGTCACGTTGCGCTGTGACGTATCGGAGTTGAATTTTCACACGGTTGGTTGACTGTGGAATTTCTTGAGTTTGAAGGTTGGTGAGTTAGACCTGGGGCTGCTGGTGATATTGATGCCGTCTGGAGCGGACTCGCACTATACAGTGGAGGCTGACTGTCGTTCAATTACTGATGTGGCTGGAACGGGCTCAAGCTGAAGAGTTGAGGCTGACCGTCGTCCAAGTAGTGACGCAGGCTTGTCCTTGGGTCAAGTCTCACTGTCGATCAATTGAACAGGGGGCTGTAGGTTCGGAATGCTAGTGTCTGTTTGACTCAACGTCGTAAGACTTCGTCTCTGGCATCCCACTTCTGACACCAATTTGTTACTAAGCCGACCCCGTTTGTCTTTTTTAAAAAAAACAATAATTCTACTGGAACCACTTTAATTCACCACAGTACAAAAACACAGGCACACAAGTTCTTGAGTACTTATATTTTGGGCAATGTCCCTCTTAATTGCTCCCTTAATTTAGGCACACTAGATTACGCGACGGCTTCCAGAATCTAACTAACTGAATTATACATATTATTTCTATGCACTGGGTAAAAATGCAACATCAGTACTTTATTAAAGGAAAAGTACAGTGTTTAGAAGTAAAAGCTGACTTAGGCTTTATTGCCTTGTAATAAGGGTTATAACAGTACGCAACAGTAAACTAGCAACAATTGTTTATCGTTGCTAGGTTACTGTTGCTAGACCTGCAATTGGTTGACTAAGAGTAGTCACTGCTGTCAAGTTTGTAGTTCTGCTCTCAGGTTAGCCAACCGGTAAAGATATGAAATATAATTTTCTTCTTTTATTACGAAGACATAGGTATGACTTTGCGTGTCGGGAACCGAATAAACCCGATTTGCATTACACGGCTAAAATGCGAACAGTGCCAGGTGGCTCATCAATTAAAGTCCGTGACTGTACAACACGTAAGTCTGGGCCGGTACCACTGGGCCATCACTGCTCTATAACCTACTTACTAGTATGTACCTAATAATAATTTTGTTTTATAGATATAGTAAGTATCAAAATTAATGGGATGACTCTACAACCGCAACTCAAATTCGCTGATAACAATCATTATGAAATTGATTACAAATATTTAACTAACGAAAGAATAAAGGTGGTGTGTGAAGTACAGCGAGAAGACATGAAGTTGGTGGTTTTGGACGAACATTTCATTTTTAAAGTAGGCCGTTACAGAATAACAGGTAATTACAATAAAACGAACAGTTTTGTCGGCGACTCGTTTGCCGTTGGAATGTTCTATAGACCAAACTATAATGATAGTTTCGTAGGGACGACACAGTATAATAAAGTAACAGTATTGTATCTCGGCAGTGTATGGTAGTTTTTGTTCAGAAAATAAAAAATGTTAAATATACCTACTGTGAAAAGAAATATTTAAAAATATCCTGATTTTTTTTGCAAATGTCCTGCTTTTTGTCGGGACTTGCCAAACGAAATAAAATGAAATGAAATGATTTTATTTTCTATAAATAGGTTTGTACAAACTCTCTTTTACACGTCAATAATATTTTAAAAATAAAAACTAGATTAGTTCGGCGTTTCCTATCTGACTACTCTGAGAAGAAAGGCCGAAACAAACTTTCGAAGTAGTAACCCTACTCATATCTGAATCTAATTTACATGCTTATATCAGATATAGCAGACATAATACATTCGGATGCGACCCTAAGAGCCCCAATCCCGCAGGTACACGTCCCGGACGGCCACGATTTCTAATTATCTCGCTGAAGTCGATTAAAAGTCAATCTTGCTTCAAAACAGCACCAGCAGCAAATTTATCGAAATCGTGGCCCTCCGGGACGTGTATCTGCGGGATCGGGGCCCTCAGGGATGAACTCATAAATTCTACATTAATGTCCTCAACCTACATCATTGTGTTACTTATTTAGTTTTCTTTGTTTGTTTTCCCGTTCTAATAGCATTAATATTGTCGGTACCTATAGTGTATTCATACAAAATAGTAAGTTACACCGGTTACACCAATTTAAACTTCAGTTTAACCATACATTTTTCGAGGCATATCTTTACTCCGTTATTAACAGGATGACAGTATAACAGCTGCTTTTGTTTTAAATTACAGATTTAATACCAAAAAAAAAGAATGAGATGTCGTTTTATGTCGATGCTACGAACGAGACATTAACATGTTTATCTGATTATTATTATAATGATTCGAGTGCTGAACTACTCGATATTAATTTTACTGAAGGCAAATTCCCTATTGGTAAGTACTTAGAGCGTGGGAGTCTCAGCTGACAGGTGACCCACCTTAAAATAATGTTAAGTCGTTTACAGTTATTTTACCTGTGACAGCAACCCAACAGCAACCTTATCTTAACGAGGATAAAGATCATTTTGATTTTGACATACTTGTCAGGGGCAGGAACCCAACTTAACTTCACGAACTGGAACTTAAGTTCACTATAATTTTGACAGGTATTCAAAATCAGAGGTAAAATAACTGCAAGGAATGCAGCGATCACTAAGCTTCTGCCTGTAAGTCTTGAGGCAGTTCCATTCAACGTGCCTTCCGGCGCACGCGCTCATCGATCCCGCGTTTACACCCGTATTACGTAGTACATACCTATAAAAGTTGTGATACCTACTTGTTTTGTTTTCAATAAGTCTTAATTTAAAGACTTTTCAAAAACATGTGTCATTCAAGGTGCATTGGGTTTTAGAGAATAAGAATCCGAAGTATTTACCCTTAATACTAAAAAACCGGCCAAGTGCGAGTCGGACTCGCGCACGAAGGGTTCCGTGCCATTATCTATAAAAACGGCAAAAAAATCACGTTTGTTGTATGGAGCCCCCCTTAAATATTTGTTTTATTTTAGTTTAATTATTTATTTTTAAAGTGAATATGTAACTAAATATTCTGTGAATATTTCAAGCGTCTGTTGCCGTTTTCAATATAGAGTAAAAACGAGCAAAAGAAATCACGTTTCATGTATGACAGCCCCTTAAATATTTATTTTATTCTGATTTTTAGTATTTGTTGTTATAGCGGCAACATATATACATCATCTGTGAAAATTTCAACTGTCTAGCTATCACTGTTCATGAGATACAGCCTGGTGACAGACGGACAGACAGATACACAGACAGACAGACAGACAGCGGAGCCTTAGTAATAGGGGACCCTATTACTAACCCTAAAAACAATAAAATAAATATTTAAAAGGGGGCTCCCATAAACCAAGTGATTTTTGTGCTCAGTTTTTATAGATAATGGTACGGAACCCTTCGTGCGCGAGTCCGACTCGCACTTGGCCGGTTTTTTACACAGACCACTTTAACTTCTATTCAAAAATATCTCTCGACAACGTCTACCGTTGCGCCATGTTCACATAACCTCATGTCTTTTCAGATCCATATTATTATTTTATTAAATTGGAATTGCCATTTAATGGTACAGTGATGGAACTTTATAATTATGGCAAAACCAGGATTTTATTCTATGAGTTTGAAGATGGCGAGACATTGCAGTTAAAATGTGGCCCTCTTCAACTTCCGACGCTAGGACCAGTTCAATACCTACAATTTAAAGATTCTGGTAAGTTTTTACAACACTTGGTCACAATGTACAGGCACACAATGCAAAGGTACAGGTTGGGACAATACTTACTCACAGACATAAAGTACTGTTACAGTTAGGAACACAAAAAAATTAAATTAAACCACACTTACATAGGGCAAGATTCACAAATTGCAATTTGAGTTTACTTTATTAAGCATAGCATTAGTTTCAAACGAATATGAAATACAATAGACGTAGATATATTATGTAGTAACCTATTCCGAAGAACAGTCTTCTTCAAGAGTCATAAAAACCCCGTAAGAAATCGACACGTGTTTCAGCTCTCAACGAGGCATCCTCAGGATGACGATTGACCAATTGCAAACCAGAACGCGACGTGTTACCACACCGAGCGTTGGACGCAAAGTGAAAACTTAAGTTAAAGTCACTTTGGTTCCAGCGTTCGAGTTGTTTAGAAGATAGGATTGAACAGATGAACAGATGAACATACGTACATACATACATACATAAATACATAAATACATACATACATACATACATACCCCTCCTTTTTTCTTCGCCGTAGTCGGGTAAAAAAGAATTACCGTGTGTCCCGATCCTTTTCGCTCATTGATGATGTTCCAGGTAATATTTGATTTTCGGCAGATTTCTGCCTATTTAATTCTCTACAAATACAGGGTGTTAGGGTAAACACCGTTATCTTTGCAACCAGTGGTTTGGTTTCATTTATATCACGTAAAATCAATGGAAAATTACAACTTTTTTTTATTTTTGATGATTTTTTAATTTTGATGATGGCAAAAATTATTATTTACCTAAGAACTGCACGTGCCTTCCGTGTTCTTTTAACTTTTTTCTTTTTATTACCTTTCATTCTTCCGTGATAATAAAGTTCACTTATTCGACTCATTTTCTAAAAATTTAACACTATTTTACTGTAAGTATAATACAAAACATTAATATGTATAAATATCATTAGCAAATCAAAAAGGTTTACACCATACATTACATAGGTACTCAGTCTCAAAACAGGTTAGCTCTAGTACAAAAGTTCGCCCGATTCCGCGAATTACGTCGGGAGCGGCGGCAGCGGCGAACGTCACAGGCGACACAGGTCCGACGTCGAGAAGCCCTCGGGCGCGACTGATTGCCTCGAGCTCGAGCGAGCGCATCGGTTTATAAGGCATTATTTAGATCTTTTATTATAATTGAATTATTAGTCATTAATAAAATATAAAAACTGAATTTGGTAGATAAATAACTAAAATTTTAAAATATTTAAGACTTATTGTTAATATGTAACAAATTCTTAGACAACGATTTTGCACATGGTATTATTGCGTTTTTTCAGCGTGGATCACATTTTTTTTCAAGTACTAATTCAATAAACTTTGGAAAAATGATCAGTCGCCTTACTAATATACTATATGCCCAGTATTTAGGATTTTTCTCAGATTGATATTTGCTACCAGTAAGCTATGAAAGCAATTGAAAAACCAAGTGTTTCACGCTTACGTAAAAACGTGTGTTAGATTTTTATTTTTCGTAATTTATATTGAGTAGTTAGTTTTAATTTTATTAGTCGATTTACTATATAAATAGGTGATGAATAATTTTGCATTTAAAAATAAAACAGATATCTTAAGGATATTGAGACATTGGCTCCGAAAAAACTTGAATTTTCTGTTTTTAGACCGCGAAATTGATAGGGGCTCTTAAAATGACTTTTCAACGGTGTGGTTCTACAGAGTTTATTTATATTTTATAATTCTTACAGTTTTTTTTATGAATTATCATTTTTACAGAATTTCTGTCGGACGCTAAATAAAATCGAGCTGATTCTTAGCATTGTCCGTTGAGGAAGGTTTGTTAATGTTGTTAAGTCTTCTTCCACTTTCAGATAAATGCAACAAAAGTGGCTGCTCTCTTACTAAAACATTACACGTAACTCGTAAACAGGAGAATACTGAAATAGTATGTTATTTAAAAGAGCAAGCATCCCCAGCTGTCTCCACTAAAAAAGACAAAGTGCTTAAAGAGATCAGAGTGATCTTCCATGAGAGAGTCCTGAGTACCTCCACCACCACCACCACCACCACCACTACTTCGGTACAGCCCATAGGTAAGTATCCAATCTTTAATACTATTGTACTTCTAGTCTAGGGCCCGTACAGAATACACATTATGCTATTATAATAGATCAAATTAATGTCGAGACCGCATTATTAACAGCGAAAAAAATTGCCTTAAATATCTGGACCATATTTGGACCCGCGAGGGACTCCGAACAGTGACTCGTGTGGCACCCTTACAAAATGGTGCGGGAGAAACTCCGCCCATGGGCTCCCCCGCTGACGCAGAGTCTCCGGCCCCAGCTTGTGGAGGACATCAAAGACCCACGTAGACAGCCGGGACCAACGGCTTAACATGCTTTCTGAGGCACGGAGGAGTCTCGGTATGTAAAGATGGTCACTCATCCACGGACCAACCCCGGCAAGCGTAGCTTAACCTGATGGATCGACCCTCGTAGTTGTAATTACTTAGCAACGAGCTCTAAATCGTAAACCTATATATTGTAACAATACCTTGATTTAAAAGAGTGTCCGTGGAGTTTCTTGCCCGTTCTTCTCCATAGGTACCTACTACGCTTTGGAATGGGCAACTAGCTTCATATTTCTGACTGACCGACTCCTTGACAATTCAAAAGTGCCTGTAAATGGTTTAATTGAAATAAATGCTTTGAGTTTGAGTTTGAGTTGAGTTTGAGTTCGTGCATTTCGATTTTATAAAATTAAAAATACGCTAAAGGAGAATGACCTGAAATGTATGGCACCCTGTACCAAGCCAAAAAGTCCGCTGTCACAACCAAACCTAGTGTATTTGGAGGAGAATTCAATGCTCTTCCTATATTGTTAACTATTTTTTTACATGGATTTCCGCATTTCGTATTTATTTACCATTTACTTACTTCAAATTTTGAGGTTAAGTTCGAGAAAGTGACAGACTCGAAATGAAGTTGGTGCCAAATAAGGTGGTAGTATCGATCGCTATATTTATTCCTGATTTGGCACTAGTTTCCTGATGGATGATTATACAATACAATACAATAATTATCTCTCATAGTCGATAATAATTATTGTTGTCAGTTTTTTATATAATGATAATTAATACTTATCAATAATCATGTAGGTACTCGCAGTAGGTGCAGCTGGTGGTCTGAATAAGTAATCAATTAGTACTGTGTTTGATTCCTAATATCTTGAAATCTTAACATAACAGCAGTCCTGTTTTCCCAGAAGAGTTAGGCAGAGTTGTATTTACTATATAGTACCTACACCCACTTCTCGAACTTCACATTTTAGTAAATAATAATAATGTGATAATGTTGTTAGTACCTAATAAGACACTTATATAAAAAATGAAAAACGTAGTTAAGATATATTCATATTTACATAACGAGTATGACCTCGACCGCTACCAGGACAGACAAAAGAAATGTACAAATAAAACAATAGGTAGGACAATTGGGTGGCACTCCACATCCACATCCGACGCACACATCACTCCACATTGTGACCAAGTGTTAGTTCAGGTATCAGTTCGGAATCTCAGGGAGTTTTTCTTGTATCAATGCGAAACATTTGTAACATTATGAATAGGAACTACCAGGATTGATCTGGAAGCATAAAAACTGTTTTTTAATCCTTGAATTGAATGAATAGTCCCGGAAGTGGCCTACCCACTTCCGGGTAGGCCACTTACTTTAGAAGCTAACTATAATATACATGCTTCTACTAGGTGAGGTAATACTTAGAGGCGTCGCGTCGGTACAATCTATGATGTTAAAACACGATCATATCCACGGATATATTTTCTATGTAATATATTCTAAATTGTTCTAACAATACTAGTGAACAGTTTAGGATACATCGGCTACGCTGACTTGCTGGCCGATGTCTTCCTCTAGTTGGGGGCATCGCTAAGGATTATCACACAAAGACTACGTTATGAAAAAGCACCTGAACCCCCGTTTTCGTTTATTAATAAGTAAATTATTATTCAAATAGTTCAGATAAAACCAATATTGAAAGTAACGTCATCCATGACGGCGCCACAGAATAATTATTGCAATACGTCACAGTACAAATGACATTTTACTTTTTTGAATAGGTCCTCTTTTCATTAAATGCAAATGTATTCCAAAAAAATAAAAATAAATTATTACGATGTAACGCGTGACCTAAAGATGTTTTTTGACACACATAAAAATATATTGTATCCTAATATTAAATGGCAAATTGGTACAATTATCTTCTTCATTTTAATGTTCGTTGACAGATAGGTACCTATATTTTTAACGTAGTAGCAACATTCGGAAATGAAGTGTTATGTCAGTGACATAAGCGGAAAATACGTACCACAAAAGTAAAAAAAAGACTTTTATTTTTGGTGTCCGAAAGCCGGGAATCGTTTTCATAACAAAATCGTATATCTGATTTAAAAAATAGGAGTAATTTTATGAACTACATTTGGTTGTGACACTCTAGCTGCTTTGTTGGTACCAAAATATGGCATTCTCCTTTGTAAAGATCAAAAATGGCAAACTCAATCTATGGATTCGTTATTGCAAAACTTCACCCGATAGTCATGGTAATCGCAATCCTCCATGGTCTCGGCTGTCATTCGTGGATCTTTGACAACCAGTAGACAAAGCTAAAGTCTGACAACCAAGGGGTTTAACTTATTACCTAGTAACTGGGTTGTGGAGTTCAGATAGGCAGTCGGTCCATGTAAAATACTGGTATTCAGCTGCATCCGATTAGGCTGGATGCCGACCCAAACATAGTTGGGAAAAGGATAGGTAGATGATAAATAAATAACTAACAACAGTATATTTAAAGTAATACTCACATAGTATTTTAATAATTATAATTGTAATTAATACGTACCGTATCAATATGTATTTTACTGTGCGTACATACATAATTAAATAAATAAATACTATAGGATAATTGATACTGGCAGAATAGTCGAAAACGGACCAGTTCCCAAAAATGAAAAAAAAAACGAAATTTCTTTTATTGACATTTCTATTTTCAAACATGACTGTCAGATATTTCAGCTTCCAGTGGGATGTCACATATTTTTGCAATACCAGGGACACTAATTGCGATATATTAGAAAACTCGAAACATTAATCTGTCAGGTTATAAGGTTAAGGTCATAGACTACTATATATACATTAAGGTTAAGGATAAGATTTTTTTTTTTACTAACGAAATGGATCTTGTTGTTTGAAATATAAAATAAATAAATAAGCTGCCAAAGTGTTATCAGATATTTTCGATAACAATAAGATATCACATTCTTTTGAATTATAATGAGCAGGCAGATATTTATGTCGCAAGACACTATCCGTTAATATTGCATTGACAGATTTTTTTGAAGCCGATGCAGCCTCCTATATTTTGGCATCGCTTGTCTCGCCAGATAGTTTTGGTGTTCCTTCGATGTCACACATTTGTGCTGCCACTTGTATTATGCATCCCTTCCACAAATTATCACATATATTTGCCGTAATATCATGAAATCAGA
Organism: Lithophane semibrunnea; assembly: GCA_947363905.1. Lineage (NCBI taxonomy): Eukaryota > Metazoa > Arthropoda > Insecta > Lepidoptera > Noctuidae > Lithophane > Lithophane semibrunnea. Next base: position 5,017,667 of record OX376213.1, on the reverse strand, counting down.
TATTATTGCGGAGCGCAGTAATATATTTATGCTCGTGAATGTATATGGTACAATAGCCGGTGCTGCTTCGCGAAGACATTTTCTTTCTGTGTTTAGCACTTAAATAAATCAAATGATGTTTTGTTTTTCAGGTTGCTATGCCAGCGACAGGCATGGTGATTCGTCTACTACCACTCTTGTATATTATAAAACAGCTTTGGGCGTCGCAGTCTTTTTATTATTGGCGATAATATTATATTTATCAGTTATTAAATGTGGCTGCTGTAAAAGATCGAGTTCAAAAGAAGTGACACCACCAGTACCAACGCCGAGACCTGACGTAATATTTTTCTCTTTTTTAGTTCTAACTTCTTGAAAATATTGCTGATACTTTTAAAGGAACTTTTGATTAAATATCCGTTTTTACTTTCAGCCAGCCACGGTATTCTACGAAAACCTGTTGTCTGTCTTCCAACCTATAAACGAACGAGAAGCTGCAGAGATGGAGATGCAGAATCAGTATGAGGAAATCAATTGAATCATTATGTGTGAATATTGAATCAATTTGAATTTCGTTTGTTACATTGCACACCTTAACGACTCAACACCAACTCAATTCAAAGCAAGCATTTAAGTACCTGGGTCACTGGATCACTCATGACCTGAATGATGACCTGGACATAGAAAGGGAACGCAGGGCGATGGCTGTCCGAGGAATATGCTGATCCGCAGATTTGCACGTTGTACGACACAAGTCAAATTAACCCTTTTCAGAGCATACTGCCAGTCTTTTTACACTTGCAGTTTGTGGTTCAGGTATACGCTGAGGGCATACAACGCCCTGCGTGTCCAGTATAACAATGTATTCAGGATGCTGTTGGGTCTACCACGCTTTTGTAGCGCCTCCGGGATGTTCGCTGAAGCCAGGGTTGATGGTTTTCATGCCATTATACGGAAACGGTGCGCTTCTATTCTCGGTAGAGTGCGTGCTAGCTCCCACAGCATCCTGAGTGTATTGTGTGATAGGTGGGACAGCCCCATGCTGGCTCACTGGATACGGCTGCATACGTAGGTGTCAGTCGTTGCAATTTTTGTATGTAGTTTGGTTTTTTACTAACATTAGATTAAGACCTTTACTAACAACGTATGGATCATGTGATCTGATATAAATAAATAAATTAGAAATTGACATGTGAGCTTTATATCGCGTCACGTACAATAACATCTCTGGTGAACGACGACGCGTCGGCAAATACTGTGACATAATTATATATATTATTACTATTATATTATAATTTTTATAATAGGTCACATTCCATATAAACTATAAAATACATTAACACTTTTAGTGCCAAGCACCCGACTCACGAGTGCAACGATAGTTCGTTCGCGCGCCCACAACTCACATCCGGGTCGTACATATATATAGATATACGCGACGCGCTAATGAACTCGACTGACTAATTGTTATAGATATATGAGACACATTTTATGGCATGCTAATTTGTATGCAGTCTATGTACTTGGCAGTAAAAGTGTTAATAATATAAGAGTCATCATCATCATCATCATCTGCCTAGCCATTACCCAACTATGTTGGGGTCGGCTTCCAGTCTAACCGGATGCAGCTGAATACCAGTATTCTACATGGAGCGACTGCCTATCTGACCTCCACAACCCAGTAACTGGGTAATACGATACCCCAATAATATAAGAGTAAAGTCTAAAAATACGTACAATAATCAGATGGGTTGTTAAAAATTGTACAGTATTTGATGGCTGAGTCAGTAGAGATAAATGTTAACGAAAATTGTATTATTGAGTAAATCTACGATATTTTTTTCAATTTAATAATCTAAATATAAACTTATAATTAATATAAGTTAATGTATATAAATTTAATTGGTTATGTTAAATAAACCATATAAGTTTATCTATTATTGGCATTATTTCAATTATTTAAAATAATTCAGTGCTTACGAACGAAATGCGAGAGCACTCGTAAAGTTCCGGATGACTTACTACTAGTTGTTTTGATAATATTTATGTCATGAAATCTACTCGGTATAAACGACTAGATTTAGGTACCTATAAACATAATTTTAATATAATCTCATCATGTTGCAATTTTAAGTAGAATTTTATTCATCTTGGCGTGTGGAAGGCCAATCTAAATTGTGTCGGATTAGACTTTAGCTACGAGTTTGTCGCCTTAAATAGTTATCTATTACTTACGTCTCTCGTAGATTTGTGTAAACATTACACAAATCTTATTATACAACAGTTGCATAAATAATTATGCAACTGTTGTATAATAATTATGCAACTGTTGTGTAATGTTATCGTAAGTCTTGTAAGTAAGTCATTAAGTTATTTAAAATTATATTATGTAGCGAACTTATTTATTTAATACATCTATTGTATCTTTGTAATTTTACCTAAATAGACAAATAAAAACTAAATCATTTCTTGTGATTTTATTTGAATACTAGCTGCGCCCCGCGGTTTCACTCGCATAAGTCTGGATCCCGTGGGAATATCGGGATAAAAGGTATTCTATGTCCTTATCCAGTTCATGGTCTACCTATGTGCCAAATTTCATCCAAATCGATGGCGTGACCAAGGGAAATAGGGATTCATTTTTACCCGACTACGGTGAAGAAAAAAGGAGGGTTATGATTTTGACCGGTATGTATGTATGTTCATCTGTTCCCTCCTATCTTCCAAACCACTTATCAAAATTTGACAAATGAGGTATCGTTAATAGCGTCGTGATTGTCCGCTGGTTATAGGCTATGTGAAGTCACCTTAAATTAAAAATGGCGCCCTCTAGAGGACATAAAGTGAAGAACTTATTAAAAAAAATGGTTTATTCGTACCACGTTGGGTATCAAATAAAAGGGAATTTTTTTTTTTTAAATGAGCACATTTAAAAAAAATATATATTATAACCTCAAAAGAATTAAAAAAAAAATCAAGTAATAAAAACTAAAACCCAACTACGACTTAAAAGGTATAAACAAGACACCACAGACAGACAAATTAAAAATCCGGAGTCACACGTAATCTGTTCGATTTATGCCCTAACAAGTGTGACTCCGGATTTTTAATTTGTCTGTCTGTGGTGTCTTGTTTATACCTTTTAAGTCGTAGTTGGGTTTTAGTTTTTATTACTTGATTTTTTTTTAAATATAGATTTGGCCCTTTTTTCGGCCCTTTTTCATTGATTTGTATTTCACAATGCCTTATTTCATTATTTTGTTATTCCTCAGTTTATGTTCAACACTGAGTACAATTCTTACTAATAATTCAGTGGTACATGGTGTAGAAATATTAGCGGTGTGACCACGAGTCCGGGCTCCAGGAAAATCATTGCTGTTAGTAATTTATTATTTGTATATCATAGATTTTTTACATTTTATGATTATTAAACTCACACACTGTCCTATTAGTATTACTTATAAGTTTGTAGGAATATTGTGATATCGTATACTTTTACGATGTTTGTAAATATATGAGCACCATGTATCTATCACATACTAAATTTATTTATTTGTCATTGCTCCATTTTTAATTCTTTTTTACCTATTGTGGTACAGTAATTGTATTCTCGGTGCATCGCCTTCACAGGTAATTATATAATTGATGTATACCAAATATTGCAAAACATTTTTTTTAAAGAGTAACGGAGTTTCTTGCCCATTCTTCTCCATACGAAAACTACCTTTTCGAAGGGGCAACTAGAATCAGTTCTATTTCTATTTCTATGTATTTACCTACCTACTTGAAATAAATTATTTGACTTTGACTTTGACTTTAGTCACACTGGTGCCACGAGTCCGCCACCAAAATTTCAGCATCACAAATGGAGCCCGCTTATGATGAAATCATGCAGAAACAAAAACAGTTCCACATGTTGCATGTCCCGACAAAGACCAGCCTCCTTCTACTTCGCAGCTAACTTTAATTTGCAATTTCTTTCTTATTTCAAATAGTTATTTTGTAATATTGCACCATAAATTAGTGTTTCAGAAAAAATCTATACTTTTATTTCAGTAAATAATATAGCCAAAAATGCAACAACTTCACGCGCTGTATATTTCGTTACTAAATACGTTCTAGATTGTCTTCTCATGGAGCAGGATCAGAGGCTCTAGATAAAGTGACATTCTACCACAGATAACGATGATGGAAGAGGCAAAAATGTGTAGGACATAACCCAACAAACATTTACGACGTTGAGTAGACGTTTTGGTGGCAACTTAATGTTATTCAGTATAATCGTATAAATGTCATAAGGACGTTTACTCTACGGCATTAGGGCCCATTTTATTCAACTTAAGTTGCTAAGAGTTTCGTGTAACAGTCATATAAATACCTACTTAGTCGCATAGTAGTCATATACACGTCGGCGATTTGACTAAATATCATGTAATGATAGCTGTCGCGGCGTGTATTCGACTTCGGGTCGACTTATGGTACACAATACGACTTTTATATAATGTAATCGTTGTGTTATTGTCATTTAAAGATGATGCTCATATTGAACGAAATTATATTGTAACAGATTATATCACGTTAATTTAATATGGCGGTGTTTTTGACAGCTGAGTTAATATTGCATTTTTTCTTTGTTATTTGAGGTGATAAAACCATTTCATCAGTCGTAAACCATTGTGCAATCAAGTTTACTGATTAATGTGAGGTAGGTTTGGAACAATTTTTTTATGCGCTTTTAAAACTCTAACGTTTTCACATATTTTATTAATAATTTTATTAAGTGACTGCGTTATATGACAACTACATAACTTCCCGACCTATAAACTGCGTGTTCATTGTAAATGTTTACGCCATTACAGTTGATTTAGGGATCAGTGATAAAATTAAAAACGCTTAGCTAACTTAGTTCAAAGAATTTATATTAAAAAAATAGAATATTTGTTTGCGTGACTTATAACTTAGTTAACTCAGGTTCCTTGCTGGAACGCGTAATTCTTTTAGGGCCCGCTGCTCGCCCAACATCGCGCCCCGGAGGCCCGCCGCGTGTCATCGGCTCCGGGTAAAACCTCAATATCTTGAGTTATACTTATCGTAGCTCGATAACGTAAAGTAATTTGGATTCTTGAATAAACAGACCACATACTTATCTATATACGGTGAACGGATGAATACAATAGGATTTACAGTATTATCGTAAAGTGCGTGGTAGTTTATTTGTTCTTATGTTTTGACGATTTCTGTTAAAAATACTGTTTCTATTGTTATAAAATTTTACAGGCAGTATTATGAATAGATAACGAATCTAAAAAAATAACAGTTTGAGATAATAACAGAAAATAAAAAACAAAATTATTGCGTAACTAGAGGTCATCTTGACCTTGATTTCAAGGACCGTGTTTTGACGACAAAATGTTGTTATTATGACGTTATAGTAGTGAAAATCACTTACAAATTGATTCAATTACACTAATTAATATTTTATAGTAGCTTCCCACGCTGTAAACATCATAAAACAAACACTATTCACATAATTACCACCACATTCAGTACTTTCACGGCATTTTTTTTATACGTTAATTTTGCACACTCAACTTATGTATTTTGGTAATATTATTATCACACACGATGTATAAACTATTATTAATTTGATTTAATATCACTTCACGACGATTACGGCAGTAAAAACACGAAATAATTATTAAAATATGCACGGAGACCGTCCGCGCACACCCGCGCAGGCGCTCTGACAGATGACACTGTCAAACGTTCCATGCACAGATTAAGCATTTAGTAGATTAATTTGACGTGAATATCATCCAACTCTAGAGTGCTACAGCCCATAGACACTATTAACCCGTATTTCAGTAGAAATAGAGACCTAAGTTGCGTGGTATCGACTGATGCATTTTATTCATCAGTGGGGCTTGAAGGATATTTCCGATTGATGCATCGCGTGCATCATTAGGACTCAAGCGGTTAAGTCTAAATAATATTTTTGTTTTAGGTAAACCCCACAGTGATCTCTAATTATGCGGATGTTGATAAGTTTTTATCAAAGATGGACCTCATTGAAATGATATGCGCACATTTGAAATGGAAAACTTGAAATGTTAATTACGTTCCTGGGTTAATTAAAAAAATGAAACAATTTTTTCTTTCAACTACATAGTAATGTTATCTGTGTAGTATTATAATATCTGTGGTAATGTTATCATTAATCACTGACAGACCTGACTTGACCTGACTGGTTAATACAAATGGATAAAAACCGTTTAAAATGCCTTGACTTGACCTGACTTGACCTGACGTGACCTGACTTGACCTGACTTGACCTGACTTGACCCGACTTGACCTGACTTGACCTGACTTGACCTGACTTGACCTGACTTGACCTGACTTGACCTGACTAGACCTGACTTGACCTGACTTGACCTGACTTGACCTGACTTGACCTGACTTGACCTGACTTGACCTGACTTGACCTGACTTGACCTGACTTGACCTGACTTGACCTGACTTGACCTGACTTGACCTGACTTGACCTGACTTGACCTGACTTGACCTGACTTGACCTGACTTGACCTGACTTGACCTGACTTGACCTGACTTGACCTGACTTGACCTGACTTGACCTGACTTGACCTGACTTGACCTGACTTGACCTGACTTGACCTGACTTGACCTGACTTGACCTGACTTGACCTGACTTGACCTGACTTGACCTGACTTGACCTGACTTGACCTGACTTGACTTTATTACCTCCTTCATATAGATTTATTTGGCTTTTTAGGGGTATGATGAACAGGGTGTAAAGTTCACTCATCCCCCATAGAAAAGGGAGGATCCTCCGACCAGACGGGTGTTGTGTCTGGCGGGCAACTGCCCAATGATTGATATTGGGTTTTTGTATATATGTTCACTGCACGGTAAACTCTAATTGCGCGATGCAGGATTTATGTGACGTCAGGTCTTCGATGCGTAGTTCGTATGTGGCGATGTAGATACCGCCACAGCTTTAATGCAACTTGTGGAATATTAAAATCAATAGCCCACTTTTTTAATCGTCTCTGAAGTCATCATTGTTGGTTGAAGTGTCTTCTTTATCAACATTATCTTCATTTTCGGATGACTTCAACTTCGAAAAATCAACAAGAGTCCTGAACTTTGGAAAATGAACTGCGGGGCACACTTGTAGTATTTTGGTTAAATTGATTAGTTAAATTTGCATTTAAATGTGATACGGAACCTTTCTTATTTTGCTCACTCTCAGCTTGAGCTCTATTACTTTGTATTAAAGTACGCGAAAATTGTATACAAGGTAATTATAAACCTTTAATATGAGTATTAATTAAGTAGCGGTCGTATTATCATGTTTGTGATACTTTAGGATGTATACAGGTCGCACTCGTAATACTTATTTGACTTATATATAATGGTAACAAATACTACGTGTATACAATTATTATCCGTTTAGCAGATGTTTAAAAGGTAATTATATGACAAAATGTACAGTTTTATGACGTTTATACTACGAAAACGTTTAGAGGACGAAAAGTTGTATAAGTAAGTTTTATAAATGTCGAAATAACGTCATATGACATTATTATACGACAAAAAATGTTTATGACTATTCGGACATATAATACACCAGTACATGACGAAGAGTTAAAATAATGACTATAAAATAACTTTAAAAAGACTTAAGGTCATATAAAAGTTTGATTATATGACAAAAATGTTTGTTGGGAAGCTATCGAAAAGCTTATGTCAATCCTGTTGAAAGTCGTTGTAGAAATACGAAACGCTTTCGAAGCGATTTTCACTTGTTTAGGGCCTCAGGGGGCCTAGACAAAATCCCTTTTCTGTAAACGTTAACGCCAACGAAAAGATCAAATTGTATAGAGTTGACAGCAGCAGTCACGTGACATTTCTGACATGCTATTGTCAACTCCATACAATTTGATCTTTCCGTTGGCGTTAACGCTAACAGAAAAGGGATTTTGTCTATAGCCTCTGCATGTTTCCAAGCATCGCTACGCTACGGCGCGGCGCGCGACGTAGCTCGCACTGTGCTACGGCGTAACTCGCACTGTGCTACGGCGTAGCTCGTTCTGTGCCACGTCGTAGCTAAAGCGTAGCTCTATAAGGTTTGGTAAGACAGATTCATTATATACCAAGGTCGGATAAAAGTGAGTTTTATTATATTTCGTTTAGAAAATATAAGGTGTTTCAAAATTAACCTTACAAACTTTATGAAGCGCTTTAGACGATCGAAATTAATAAGTTTTACTATGGGACCAACTTCGCAATCGCGAAGAAAAAAACTTATTATGGAACAGCTGAATTTTACAAGCTTTATATTAGCTTGCTCTGTTCGTATGTCTTTCCGGTTACTAATATTGTACTCCATTTTTCAAGATGCTGGTCTGATGATGGAGCCGGAAGTTGGCCATAGGAACTCCTCAATCGAATAGGATAGCACCATCGTGTTTGGACTCATTGGTTACGTATTAACAAGTGCTTTGACACTGGGTGGTGTTCAGGGTCTGATGATGGAGCGAGAAGCTGGCCATATATGTTTCTAGTTACTCAAATTGTCATTCATTTTTCAAGCACTTGCTAGCATCTGATTGTGCTGTAACTTGGAATACATATACAACAACCGAGACATTTTGAAAAAATTATACTATGTGGCTGGTCTGATGATGAAGCCGGAAGGTGGCCATAGAAACTCCTCAATCAAATAAGATAGCACCATCGTGTTTGGTTGGACTCATTGGTCATGTATTAACAAATGCTTTGACACTAGGTGGTGTTCAGGGTCTGATGATGGAGATGGGAGGTGGCCATGGGAAAACCTCAATCAAACAAGATAGCACTATCGTGTTTGGACTCGTTGGTTATGTATTGACAAGTGCTTTGACACTAGCTGGTGTTCAGGGTCTAATGATGAATCCGGAAGGTAATCACAAACACTCCTCAACCAAATAAGATAGCATCATCGTGTTTGGACTCATTGGATAATTGTATTAACAAGTGCTATTAAACTAGCTGGTGTTCAGGGACTGATGATGGATCCGGAAGGTAGTCACGAGCACTCCTCAACAAAATAAGATAGCATTATCGTGTTTGGACTCGTTTGCGTTGTCTTGACAAGGACTATAGCCCAAGGAGTATCCAGGGTCTGATGATGAAGCCAGAAGGCGCCCATAGAGACTCCTCGACCTTACAAGATAGCTCCGTAGTGTTGGGTTCGATTTGTGAAGGTGATAGAACAGATATTTAAACAAATTCTAATGCTAAAAAGTACAAAATAAAATAAAAGTAAACATCTTTTTAAAACAAGCTTTTAATGAACTAAAAAGCACTAAATAAAACTTATGTAAATATAGAACTATGATATTTTCTTAAAAGCTTGAGGCGTAAATGTCCTTCTTACAATTAAAGACAAGCCTCAAGCTTGCATTTTACTCAGCTCAGCTTACTTTTTAAAACCCCTTGGTATGACTGGTTTTCAGACTTTCCGGCTTCTGACAACCCGTAACGACTGTCAAAGATCCACGAATGATAGCTGGGACCAACGGCTTAAGGAGGAGTCTCGGTATGTAAAGACGGTCACCCATCCACGGACCGTATTGTAACAATATTCTGATTTAAAAGAGTGTCCGTGGAGTTTCTTGCCCGTTCTTCTCCATAGGAACCTACTACGCTTTGGAATGGGCAACTAGCTTCATCTTTCTGACTGACCGACCCCTTGGCATTTCAAAAGTGACTGTAATTGGTTTATTATTTATAAATGCTTTGAGTTTGAGTTTGACCAACCCCGGCAAGCGTAGCTAAACCTGATGGATCCCGTGCGGCTGTTGCTACTTAGCTACGAGCTCCTGCAAAAACTTCAAAAAAGTAAATTGCTAGAACAATTCTTTGTGTGTCTTTGGTTTTGAATTTTCTTATTTGTCCACCCACTTCCGAAATTAAAGTTTTTGTAAAAAGTTTTTATTTTTCTCTTTTTAGTTGTACTACCTACTATATAAATAACAGTGACAGGAACTTAATACATAGGCTAAGTGGAAAAAATATGTATTATTGAAGCTAACTCAAAAACTACGCACGCAAAGTTCATAATATGGGATCCCCTCAGAAGCATGATCTGCCAAACAAAAAAGAGTCATCAAAATTAATTCATAATTTGCGGAGTAATCGAGCAACAAACAAACATACAAAAAAATTAACCAGTCGAATTGCAAACCTCCTCCTTTTTGAAGTCGGTATAAAAGCATTTGTATCCGATAGAGAAGAACGGAAATTGCTGCATCTCCTTCCGGAGTTTCCTTTACCGCTTTAGATAAATAAATAAAAGGCCAAAAAAAATGCAATTATTTCAGACATACTTGTCCCATAATATTATTAGTAGAACAACTTAAGAACGATGTTAGTATATTTAAAAATTAACAATTAATTTAGGTATTTACCGCCATCTGGGACCCCGGGCACACGCACTTGTGCTGAACCCAGTGCCCTAGAAGGGGGCTGTCCAGCTTGTGGCTGAGCACGCTCAGGATGCGGTTGGGGTGCGCTCAGAGGCCCTAGACAAAGTGACATTCTATCAGCGATAACGATGATGGACAAGGCAAAAATGTATAGGACTGACATAAGCTATCGACAAAGCTTATGTCAATTCTGTTAAAAGGCGTTGTAGAAATACGAAACGCTTTCGAAGCGATTGTCACTTGTCTAGGCCTTGTCTGGATCGTGCTATGCGTTCGGATCATCACGGCACCTCTCTCTGGGCTGGCCTTGGCGGGGCCTCTTCAGGCAAGAGTCTCAGGGGCCTGAAGACAGGGGCGTTCCTTCAATAAAGCCGAAAATACCGGTCGGTGCAAAGCGTGAATTGCTATATGTCGAATGATGTACAATTTCTTTGTTTTGAGCGGTTACTGGCGCATTTTTTCTTGCTTTGATATTTTTTATCATTATCTGTGAATTTAAGTGTTGTAATTAGTTTTTGCTGCGGTTACCATAATGAATTATTCGGAAACGCATGCAATTGTTCCTGTGAAGGATTAATGTGTCACAGAAATTGGCATTAGCATAGGAAAAGAAGGGTTTTTCCTATATTGAATTTGTAAAATAAAACAAATACTTATTACATTGAAATTAAGGTCGGTCAAAATTCAAGATGGCGGCTATGAAAATGGATTAACTTTCAGAAATCAGAAGCGGAGATGTTAAAAACAAACAACAAAATACGTGAAATAAGAAATAGAATCATTTATCAGAGAAATATATACTTACACGTTCTAAATTATTAGGGACAGCCGTTATTTTTGCAAACATACAAATATATTATTTATAGAATTCTACTATTCATTTATTATTACTCCAAAAGTTTATGTACATTTATAACATACTCGTAGAAAGCTGAGAAGGTGAAACAAATAAAATATCTCGACTTAGTACCTACCCGAGGTTGTCGACATGTGGAATGTGAGCTCGGCTATCATTGTGCCGATTGTCGTAATGGCCAATGGCTTGATAGCCGAGAGCCTCGACCAACATCTCTCGAGGCTCTCGTTAGGCGGTTGGATCAAGGGCCTGATTCAGAAAGCAGTACTCCTCGATACGGCTCGGAAAATTTAAACTATTTCTCTGAAAACTTACTGATCTAAAGTGCGCTTTTTTAAATTAATACGCCTTTTAAAACTTTTTGGGATTTTAATGGTGCATAGTTTTTAAATAAATTAACTTCTTTTTTTAACTTTCTGGCCTTTCACACAGGCTAGAATTGAAATCAACCGCACGCGAGCGAAGCGAGCCGAGTGAGTGAAGCGAGGGAAGCGAGGGGTGCTGCGGCACCGGCCGGCGAGCGCTACATCCAAGTTGGTCGCAGTTACGTTGCTTTTTAATATTTTTAGATCTTCGATACGGTTCGCATTGTGAGGAGGTTCCTGTCTCTGGAACCCTAACCACCGGTAGTTTTACCCTGCTCCCGACACCGGCGGACCTCTACTTTTTTATATTTTTAAATGTTTTTTTTAATAATTTAAACATTTTAAGTGTAAATAGGTAAAAAGAAAAATAAAATTATCTAAATTTAAATCTTTATTACACAATAATAAAAATGTAGCTATAATTATCGTAACCTTTTCAGATAAGAATGTCGCTGGTAATACAGGTCCGTGACAGCTCGGCCCGAGTAAACTCAACCCGAAACTACGTCGTCAAGACGCCAAAAAAAGTGGTGCGTCGGCATGAATAGTATCGACCTCATAAAGACACGAGACATTACTGCTTTGTTTCAGGGATAGCAACGCACTTGCCATGCCGTTGGTACAGCAGTTGTCCATAGTCAACGATGAACACGTAGGTACACACGGCTATACATCAAGATATATTTTTCCAGTATAAGCTGACCTCGCATTGTACGGAAAATCTTTATAATGCGAGATCAACATAAACTGGAAATGTATAGCTTGATGTGAAGCCGTGTGTACCATCAGGGGGCCAAGTTTGCTGACGCGCAATTGTGTTCGAATGGCCGATCATTGATGCCGCAATCATCCATAAGTACTAGTATTATTAATTCCGTCTGTCTGTCTGAACTAATAATAATGTAATTTATATGGTATTATGTTAAGGAAATTACTAATATAATAATAAATATTGATAACAATATTAAATGATAATCACGCAATTTATAAGTACTAATGTTTAAAATATATTAATGATACGGTAAAAATCAATAAATATTTTATTATAATAAAAATAATAATTAAGAAAATTGCAATAATAATAAATAAATATTATAGCAATAATAAATTATTCAAAGAAAAACAAACTATATAAATGAATAACCATCATTATAATAACGAAGAATAAGAAGTGCAGGTTTATACAAATAATCTAAAATATTTATGTATGTACATTTTTGCATTACATTAGATAAAATAATACTTAAATATTAGATAAGCGAAAGGAGAACGGCAGATTTCGTACCGCCAACTTTAGTTGGTGTTTCGCTATAAGACATTCAGCACTTATAAAGGACCTTAAAGTAATTCTTTTTACGTATTTATTATATTTTTAGAACTTTGGAAACGTTTAAAAAAGGGATTTTAAAAATGATAACAATTAAATAACTAAACGTTGATTTATTGACAACAAAACGCAATGCACATTTTCAAAACTAGCCATGTGTAAAATAAAACCATATAATGGTTGATGAAATGATATTTCAAGAAAATCATCTGTCACTTGTCAATGGCTTCTTTGCTGTTTTATTGAATTGCTGTGTGTGAATCCGTTTATGCATTTTTAAGTCTTTTTGATTACGTTGATACGCTGAGTTAAGCATTTTTCCTCCGTAGCGATTGATATTGTTGGCGTTACTTTGCGAATGGACGCTTAATAAGTGGTATTGTTGTGACAATTGTGAAAGGACGCTCAATTTCATTCTTGTGCATAGTGTGTTGGATTTCGACGAGATGTCGAGTGTACAGTGCATTAATTGCAACCTGAGTTGGTCTCGCATGAGACGGCACGCTCTAGGAGACGAGAGTGAGGGCCTGGTCAACACTATCCGATTGTAGAAATAATATGAATGGTCGGGAAGCAATATTAAGTTATTGTTGTAATTGTATCGTTGGTTTAAGAACTGTGGGGTGCTGCTCGCATGTACTGAGTATCATTTGGTACTTGAGTTATGCTCGCCATGAGGGTATGACGCGACCTGCTCCCCAACAAACATTTTTGTCATATAATCAAACTTTTATATGACCTTAAGTCTTTTTAAAGTTATTTTATAGTCATAATTTTAACTCTTTGTCATGTACTGGTGTATTATATGTCCGAATAGTCATAAACATTTTTTGTTGTATAATAATGTCATATGACGTTATTTCGACATTTATAAAACTTACTTATACAACTTTTCGTCCTGTAAACGTTTTCGTAGTATAAACGTCATAAAACTGTACATTTTGTCATATAATTACCTTTTAAACATCTGCTAAACGGATAATAATTGTTTACACGTAGTATTTGTTACCATTATATATAAGTCGAATAAGTATTACGAGTGCGACCTGTATACATCCTAAAGTATCACAAACATGATAATACGACCGCTACTTAATTAATACTTATATTAATACTCATGTTATAATAACCTTGTATACAATTTTCGCGTACTTTAATACAAAGTAATAGAGCTCAAGCTGAGAGTGAGGAAAATAAGAAAGGCTCCGTATCACATTTAAATGCAAATTTAACTAATCAATTTAACCAAAATACTACAAGTGTGCCCCGCAGTTCATTTTCCAAAGTTCAAGACTCTTGTTCATTTTTCGAAGTTGAAGTCATCCGAAAATGAAGATAATGTTGATAAAGAAGACACTTCAACCAACAATGATGACTTCAGAGACTATTAAAAAAGTGGGCTATTGATTTTAATATTCCACAAGTTGCATTAAAGCAAAATAAATCTATATGAAGGAGGTAATAAAAAAGGCAGTAATAGTAGATTGCTGCATCGAGCGCCAAATGAGTTCTTTTAGCAAGGTGCGTAATCTACTTTTCTTTCAACTACCAATTTACTCAAGTCAAGTCAGGTCAAGTCAGGTCAAGTCAGGTCAAGTCAGGTCAAGTCAGGTCAAGTCAGGTCAAGTCAGGTCAAGTCAGGTCAAGTCAGGTCAAGTCAGGTCAAGTCAGGTCAAGTCAGGTCAAGTCAGGTCAAGTCAGGTCAAGTCAGGTCAAGTCAGGTCAAGTCAGGTCAAGTCAGGTCAAGTCAGGTCAAGTCAGGTCAAGTCAGGTCAAGTCAGGTCAAGTCAGGTCAAGTCAGGTCAAGTCAGGTCAAGTCAGGTCAAGTCAGGTCAAGTCAGGTCAAGTCAGGTCAAGTCAGGTCAAGTCAGGTCAAGTCAGGTCAAGTCAGGTCAAGTCAGGTCAAGTCAGGTCAAGTCAGGTCAAGTCAGGTCAAGTCAGGTCAAGTCAGGTCAAGTCAGGTCAAGTCAGGTCAAGTCAGGTCAAGTCAGGTCAAGTCAGGTCAAGTCAGGTCAAGTCAGGTCAAGTCAGGTCAAGTCAGGTCAAGTCAGGTCAAGTCAGGTCAAGTCAGGTCAAGTCAGGTCAAGTCAGGTCAAGTCAGGTCAAGTCAGGTCAAGTCGGGTCAAGTCTTTTTTTTTTTTTTTTTTTTTTTGTTTTTGGCAGGAGTGGGAAATCCTCAGGGACGCCCAGACTGCTTCATAACATTACTTTGTAGTTGAAAGAAAAACATGTTTCATTTTTTTAATTATCCCAGGAACGTAATTAACATTTCAAGTTTTCCATTTCAAATGTGCGTGTATCATTTCAATGAGGTCCATCTTTGATAAAAACTTATCAACATCCGCATAATTAGAGATCATTGTGGGTTTACCTAAAACAAAAATATTATTTAGACTTAACTAAGTTATAAGTCACGCAAACAAATATTCTATTTTTTTAATATAAATTCTTTGAACTAAGTTAGCTAAGCGTTTGTAATTTTATTACTGATCCCTAAATCAACTGTAATGGCGTAAACATTTACAATGAACACGCAGTTTATAGGTCGGGAAGTTATGTAGTTGTCATATAACGCAGTCACTTAATAAAATTATTAATAAAATATGTGAAAACGTTAGAGTTTTAAAAGCGCATAAAAAATTTGTTCCAAACCTACCTCACATTAATTAGTAAACTTGATTGCACAATGATTTACAACTGATGAAATGGTTTTATCACCTCAAATAACAAAGAAAAAATGCAATATTAACTCAGCTGTCAAAAACACCATATTAAATTAACGTGATATAATCTGTTACAATATAATTTCGTTCAATATGAGCATCATCTTTAAATGACAATAACACAACGATTACATTATATAAAAGTCATATTATGTACCATAACTCGACCCGAAGTCGAATACACGCCGCGACAGCTATCATTACATGATATTTAGTCAAATCGCCGACGTGTATATGACTACTATGCGACTAAGTAGGTATTTATATGACTGTTACACGAAACTCTTAGCAACTTAAGTTGAATAAAATGGGCCCTAATGCCGTTGAGTAAACGTCCATATGACATTTATACGATTATACTAAATAACATTAAGTTGCCACCAAAACGTCTACTCAACGTCGTAAATGTTTGTTGGGATGATGACCTTCTTAGATGGAGTGATTTTGCGAACATTTTGAATGCATTAAAATAAAAGCTATTTTAAACAAAACTATTGTTTTATTTTACTGAAAACTATACAACATATTATTAAAAAAAGGTTTAGATAGTATGCACCTTATTTACGTAAAATATGAATGCATTTTCGAGGTACCCATGAATAATGATAAGGGATTATTAGCAATAGTCTATAAAACTCGGTGAGCATCTTGGCTGTTCTTAACGTCGACAGGATCAACCACAGACTAAATATGAGGAATAAAAGGAATAATAGTGAATAAGTAGGTTTTAGTTTGTAAACAACCACATTTGACAATCAACTGTCATCTTACAATATACCTACTTATCTACCTCAAAATGTAACCTCTCATACATAAAATTATAAAATAACTTTTGAACCCTAACTTCTAAAAATCGGATAATTTATAATCTATTTATTGATGATATTATCTATCGACTAAATATAAAAACAATACAAAACACGAAAATTAACAGCGGTACTAAACTTCCATACTAGCCTGCCATTCTTCTTTAGTAAGTATCTCCTGATTTTGATTATGTAAATAAAAACTTTTTCCCACATTAACAACTTAATGATCTCATAAAACAGGGCTTCCTCTCTTCTACCCTTTCGCTGTGCCCTACAGGATCCATAATGATCTAAATTATATAGTTACCACCTAAGTACCTACACATTATGGTAAAGCAATAAAGATATTGAGTATTGAGTGTACCTTTTCACGCCTAAACCACTGAACGGATTTCGACAAGGACATATGTGGAAGGACATAGGCTACTTTTTATCGACATACCGCGCGGGCGAAGCCGCGGGCGGAAGCTAGTAATAATATTATAAATGCGAAAGTGAATTTGTTTGTTTGTTACGCTTTCACGCTAAAACGGCTGAACGGATTTAGATGAAATCTGGCAAATGGGGACTATGACCTGAAATAGGACATAAGATACTTTTTATTCCGATATTCCCACGGGATCGAGACTTAAGGCTCTTACATACCGGCGCGACTTTTAACAAAACAATTTTTGAGAAAACTTCACGGCGTACAATGCGGAGGCGTCGGCGTCGCGTCGCCCGACAAGTCGCGCCAGTATGTAAGAGTCTTTACGCGGGTGAAACCGCGGGGCTAGTATATATTTATATAAATAAAACAACGAATAACATTATTAAATTACATTTTATTACAATTAATTTAAATTATAATTCACAATAATACTTATTCATGATCACAATTTATTTTTGTACCCTTATTTTTATACTACCCCTAGTACGGAGTAGTTTTCTTTTAGAAGAACATTATCGTTTAGAGACAAAATACATTTTATATTTGTGTTTTTACAAAACTAGTGTGATTGCATCGCTGACTAATCCATAATAGAGTATCTCATTCTTTTTACATTTCGGTTGAATGCGCACTTTTACGTGTGTGTCCACGTCACGGCATCGTGATATTACAGGGAAGCAAAACGAATGGTAATACAGTATATTAACTAACAAAGGGCGTACAAAAATGCAAAAAAAATAATACCAAAAAAAAATATTAAAAAAAAATATAATTACTAATATATTCACAAAACTATTAAATTGATAGGTAAAAGAAACACTGTACACGCACACTTGTATTTCAACGTAGAAAGACTTATATTTTTTTGTGAGTATCTTACAATAAAAATAAAAATAAAAAATTATAGTGGTAATATTTTTTTTTTTTTAGCGTGTGTAGACGCTATGCTAACGCAGGTTAACGGGAACGCTCTTCGTTAGATAACATACCGTATATGTATTATGAGAACGCTTTTTTTTCGTTTTTCGTCTACGATAACATGTAGGTACGTATTTCCATACCTTATTTTGTTGGTCGTCCATGATTAAAAAAGCTCACATTTTATGGTTTTTATTTACTTCCATCTCGTTCTAGTTTTATATTTTATTTTCAATAAAGAGAAAACAATAGGTACCTAATAAAATTTTCACTTGGCTCTGTCTCGCATAGGGTCGCAGCATTATGCTGAGTGATGGCCGTTTTGCGTGAATGTGACGCATATTTTCCCGCAACTTGTTTATTTTCGTATATTTGTCCTTTCTTGGCGTCATGTTTGCCGCAAATAAACATATTTTCTTTCTTTCTTTCTTTCTTTCTTTCTTCTCAAAAAAAAAAAAGATTTATTTTAGTTCGAGAGTTTATAGGTAGGATTCAAATAGATTTTATTGAAAATTCGTTATTCTTATTATTTTTTGAAGCTTTGCAGAAAGACGGAAAATATCATTGTTTTTACAATTATTATTTTTAATGTAAACTGACTCTTAGAGAAAACCTAGAAATAGGCTAATAATACCCTGGACGTGATGTGTTTTTACGTATTTGGCACAAATTTATGACAAAATAAGTAATACAAAAAAAAAAAAACATTTTCATCTTGCACAACTGATATTAAATTAAATGCAACCGAAATTCAAGCTATTTTTTTTCTTGTCGCAAGCTAATTTGTCCATAATGGGAGCTATTTTCCGGTGATTGCCTCGCCAGCATTACACTTTTTAAAAATGATCCTCAAAGATTTTATTTAAATTTCGATTTACAAATACAGATGTTAAGTAAAGAAGAAACAAATAAACATATTGGTGCGTGAAAAATTATTGTGAGAATTTATGATTACTTTACTCAGTTTGAATTTCCGCGCATTATTTGAGAAAAGTACTATACAAGCGTTAGCCGCAACCAGGCATTGATGGACTCACGTATGTGTAACTCGGCTTCGCCTCGGCCCACATTTTCAGGATCGTCCATCAATGCACCAGTTGCAGGCCGTGACAGTAATATACTATACTTTCCCCGTCGACTCGAGAAGAAGATTGAACATTTTCTAAAAATCAATGTAACTCAAGCAAACAGTGACAAAACAGTAGGTACAGCGATGCTACGATAAGGTTTCCTATCATGATGGGGAAGCCGATCTTCAAGAATTGTAGGAAGGTGAACCGGTAGCCATGTTGTTCTGCCACTCCTGCGCATACCACGTTTGCGCTTGCGCCGATTAGTGTCCCGTTACCTGGTGTTACGAAAAGAAAGATTATAAATTGTATGCAAGTATATTTAATTTATTTATTTACTAGCTGTGCCCGCGACTTCGTTCGCATGGATGTCGGAAAACAATAATATGTCGCTTAGAAAAGTTGTACCTTCATTTAAAAAGGGGGAATCTTTCGACCAGGCCTGGTGATTTTTCCTAGTAAGAAACTGCCAAAAAACTTGTGTTTTTATTTAAGAAAATGCTTCTCTTTATAAAATATTAGCGGTGGAACCACCTGGAGCGTACACAAAAAAGTTGCTAGGGTTGCTCACACGCGAAAGAGCTACATAAAGTTGGCCGTGGGAAAAGCAACCAATACTAAGATCCACCCCCGCAACGGATAATGTCTGGCCCTGAGCTTTGTTAATGGTCATGGCGTAACACAGGCTGACGGGGAATTGCACACGCTTAAAACTAAACGGGAAATTATTGGGAATGAGAGGAATTCTTGGAATAAAAAGAACATCACCGGCGCCGCAACCTGTTAAGATTTCGGCTTCGATGACGTTTTGTTGGTGATTGGTGACTATGAGCCGAGTGCCGTTGCAAAGTTTGGGAGGACTTAAATTTCTGAGAAGAATTATTGGCACTCCGACTTTTAAACAAATTTTGTGTGCTGAAAGACCGGGTGTGTTAAGGGATTCTAAGAACTCTACTGGATAGTGTGTGGCATCTTCTTCTTCGGGAACCGTATTTATCGATGTATATTGTTGACTTTCCCCAGAAACATGTGCCAATATTTGTGTATTTATTGCTGTCCGATAGTCGAACAAATCAAATCAACCATAAGGCCTCTGCCTCGAATTTTACGGGCAGCGGGGCGGCGGCGGCGGCGGCGGCGGCGGCGCGGGCGCGGCAGGATCTTATGCGTAAAATCAAATGGACCGGTTCTCGAAAACAGCGGCGCGGCAGCGGCGAGGCGGCGCGCGGGCAGCGAGCGGTGCACTCCATTCAAGCGGTGACCGCCCGCACGTCTGCATTGCAGTGTTGTTGCCCACAATAAATTGAGCGTTAGGAATAAATTTGCATCAAAAAGATGTTGCCGCCATTGGTCAGACATTTCTTTCGCGAATAAAAACAAATATCTCGACAACAAAATCGTGAACACAACTCTACGCGGCTATAGTGACGCGCGATCTGCCCGCTAGTTTCGAGAACGGGTCTTTGATGCACGCCCCGCTCCCGCGCCGCCGCCGCCGCCGCCCCGCTGCCCGCAAGATTCGAGGCCGAGGCCTTACACACGCCAACAACGATCGAATCGAATGAGCGGTGGTCACGAATCATACGAACTAATTACGAAGTATAGTACAGTTCGATTCAAACTTAATGGCGGCTCGGAACATGAGGCGAGTCGCTGCGCAGTAACAATTTCATGTGACAGCGGGGGTGAGGGGTGGGGCGGGGTACTGCGCAGCTAAAAGTTAACTTCCGAGCCGCCATCCGCCCCGCTGCCCGCAAGATTCGAGGCCGAGGCCTTACACACGCCAACAACGATCGAATCGAATGAGCGGCGGTCACGAATCATACGAACAAATTACGAAGTATAGTACAGTTCGATTCAAACTTAATGGCGGCTCGGAACATGAGGCGAGTCGCTGCGCAGTAACAATTTCATGTGACAGCGGGGGTGAGGGGTGGGGTACCGCGCAGCTAAAAGCTAACTTCCGATTCCGATTGAATCGATCTGTAACGACTCGTTTCTTGACTTCTTAATTTGAACCTAATGAACGAAACCAACCAAAATACCAAATCAAAACCAATCAGATCAATTAGGAGTGAGGCGTATTTATCGTCACAGATATTATAAAATAGCAGATAGCAATTGCTCCTAACGATAAAAAATATCTGTTACTTAAAATCACAGATCCTCAAGACTGTTACTGTTAAAACTTCGGATACGATTTTCGACTTTAACGAAAAGAAATAAAGAAGATATTCAATTGAGTCAATACGTATTTATCGTCTGTACAAAAATCACAGGCTGTGATTTTATAACAGATAGATACGATTTTCGACTTTAAATCAAAAGAAATAAAGATGATATTCGATTGAGATACGTATTTATCAAAAATCACAGGCTTTGATTTAATAACAGATATTTGGATCTGTTATTTTTTTGTCACAGTCACAGTGATCACAGATATCGTGTTTCACCTGTCACAACCCATCTCTAATTATTATTATTTCGACACTAAAGAAGTCAAAAACAAAGATACCCACACTAAAAATAATTTGGAATATCTGGGCGAAAGTCATTCTTCGACGGAGACTCTTAACACCGCGATTCAGAAAATGACATTAAACGAACAACGCCATCTATCGAGCACGAAATGATACTGTCAAAATATATGGCAAAACGTTCGAACACTCTGTAAGCTAAATAAACTATGTAGAAAAGTGAAAAATTAAAGAATAAATACCTATATTTTTTAAGAAATTAACATTTGTCACTATTCTTTCATGATTATCAAGATTTGAAAGATAGGTAGCGCCACCTATCGCACTAATACTAAACTAATAAATAAACAACGCATTTGGAAAATTTTAATTAATCTAACTTTAGAGTTATATTCTATACACAATGTATCGCGTTAAGTTTCCGCGCAAAGAAAATGACGGTCATATAACAACACACGATCTCACAAACCTAGTAATTAAGAAGTAAGTATCATTTCGCGTCAATAGATGTCGTTACGTGTATGTACATTACGTAATGAAAATTCCTTCTTGAACACTTTAAATTCATATATCTTTTGATATTTTGAAGCGATTGCGATGAAACAAAAACTAATTGAAACATCGAGTTACACACAATATTTGAGTATAAAAGTTAACCATATTGATTTCGTACTTTTTACGTGATAGTGGAACAATCAAACTAAAGAACATACAAACAGACAGACAGACAAACAGACAAAAATTCCAAAAATGGTAGAAATGGAATCTGTTGGTTATTCTTGGACAACCCACCAACATTTTTTTTTTTTTTTTTCACTGTACAGAAACGCCTCGTCTACAGATTTATTATATGTATAGATATGAGACACAGTGATGCATATTTTTTGTTAGTATACTTAAAAATTATGTTGGTAATCAAGGACTTTTTTTTTTGTTTTTGTGCCGATGAAGTCTTAGTTATCATTTTTTTTTTCAATTTTGTAAAGAGAATACAGCACGCCCAGCACCTTCCAGTTGCATTGACAAGGACCTTTTTTCCATAACCAGGAATTGAATTAGTTGAAAGGAATACTAGCGGCATCTACATAGCCACATGTGAACTATGCATCTCACTGACGTCACTCAAAATCTTGCATCGCGCAAGCAGGGTTTACTGCGCGAATAGCATATATACAACGTCTCGACAACAATCTTTGGGCAGTAGCCCACTAGACACAACACCCGTCTGGTCGGAGGATCCCCTCTTATCTATGAAGGATGAGTGAACTTTACACCCTGTTCCTCAAAACTCAAAAGGTTTTTTTTTTTTTTGTTTTGTGCTTTTACCAGAGCTCACGCTATTTCTACTGCACAGCAGCGTTGCTGTGTACCAGTTTGAAGGGTATAACAGATGTTGCAGGGAAGTATACTGCACCAACTTTCTTCACAGCTAAAACACTTGGCACTTGGAAGTGTTGAAGGGTGAGTGTTTTGGGAGCTGTCTATCGAAATTTTGACTTAAAAAAGTGCTGACTTAGTTTTAGAGTATATCTCGGCCTAGGTGGTCGGGTAAGTAGTCGCTCCATGTAAAATACTGGTATTCAGCTGCATCCGGTTAGACTGGAAGCCGACCCCAACAAAAGCAAAAGGCTAGGCAGATGATGATGATCTTGGCCTAATTTCCATAAACGATTTTTGATTTTGACAGATGCTAAGGAGTTGCTACCTCCGAGACAGGCTCCGAAGCTCAGCGCCCAGGCGAGTGGCGCGAGCGGCAGCGCCAGCCCCGCGGGGTGCGCCAGCGCGACGATGACGCGCACCATCATCGTGGACAGCGGGATGTTGTCCACGAACGCCGACGCTATGCCGGACACCTGGTGGGAATGAGACAGGGTCGATCAATTATCGGGATTTTTTATATTTCATCGTATCTGTATCAACTCAGCCTGTCGCAGTCCACAGCTGGACATAGGCCACTCCTAAGCTGAGCCACAATAACCTGTCCTCCCCTCCACCTTCCGTGGCCAGTGGGCACTTCTACTTGGAGGCATCCATTGAATGACTTTTTCACAAAATCATGACATTTGAGAACCAATCTAACTTAGAAAGATGTATTTATGATTACAATTGTGTAAATACATATTTGTTATGGTCACGAATCATGTTTTAATCAGGATAACTACAGCCGACGCTGACCTGCAAATTGCAAAAAAAAACCCTAAGCACAATGTTTTGCGTGCGTTACATAGAGTGCTACCGTAAATTGCGATTTTTCACACCATAAATAAAAGTCGTTTCCCAGCAATTTTTTTTTTTACATTTTTTATTTGATGGAGGTGGCGGGACGAGCTGGATAGGTTCCATCAAAACTAGAAAGAGGACGCGCGGGCTCGCGAAAGATGGAAGGAGTAGAGGGAGGCCTTTGCCCAGGAGTGGGACAGCGTAGGCTAAGAAAAGAAAAAAATAAAAAATATTGTTGCTTGATCGGTCTTTTTACATCCTGTATAAACAACTTACAACTAAAATGACCTTGGGTGGTGGTGAAGTCCAGTCCAAGATCTTATCCGTTGTGGAAAAAAAAAATGTGGACTCGCACACGGTTTCCTAAAAGAGCCGTGGCCGCCATATATATAGCGGCGGCAGCGAGAGCCGTTATGAAAATGATGGCAGCGGGGTTTGACATTAAGGTGTCAAAAAACGCTCTTTAAGAAAACACAGCAACTTACTTTCATAAATAACAATTCAGTGACGTCATTGCTGGTAAATTGCGGACGCTACATGGCGGCCACCGCTCGTCTAGGAAACCGTGTGCGAGTGCAAACATTTTTTTTTTCACAACGGATAAGCTCTTGGCCTGCATCTTACCTGATGGTAAGTGATGATCAGGCCGAAGGTGGAAGCGAGCTTCACCCGGAATCCTCAACCACAGAGGAACTGGCTATCTTAGCTCTAACTGCCGAAACACAACAATGCTGTTCTGTTGCTGCATTGTTTTTATCAAAAAGAGGCACATTCATTATATTACTTAGAGTGTTCAACAATATTTTTTGAAGCCAAAAAAATGCCTGGCTTCGAACATAGGACCAAATACTTTTAATTCGCAGCTGTTTTGTGCTCGGTTGATGGCAATAGGCTCGCTCCCTACATGTAGATGAAATGTAAGTGTAGTACAGGTACACCTCTGCTCAACCCTTCGGGGAGCAAGGTGTGATGGTATGTTGTATCAAAAACTTTTTCCTAGAAATTCTACTTACCCACAAAATCAGCATAATGGCGACAGCTAAGCGCGACTCTTGTCCAACTTGTAGTATCAGCGTCTCCGTCATATTGCCGATCCAGGATATTAAGCCTAGTTTAGATAACGCCTGGAATGTAAGAACATAAAAATTATGATTTTTTATCTCTGAAAACTTACTGATATAATGTGCGCTTTTTTAAATTAATGAACCTCTAACAACTTTTTGGGCTTTTAATGGTGCATAGTTTTTAAATAAATTAGCTTCTTTTTTTAACTTTCTGGCCTTTTCACACGGGCTAGAATTGAAATCAACCGCACGCGAGCGAAGCGAGCCGAGTGAGTGAAGCGAGGGAAGCGAGGGGTGCTGCGGCACCGGCCGGCGAGCGTTTCATCCATGTTGGTCGCAGTTACTTGGCTTTTTATTATTTTTAGGACCCCAAAATAGGAACTATTCGAGGTTCACAAAAACAGGCACATTCATCATAATTATAAGAGTGTTCAATAATATTTTTAGGGAAGCAAAATTGGGTCAATCAAATATATCGAGGTCTCGCGGTAAGCAAGCCTGCTCAGCCTGGCGTCCTAGGATCTATACTGCATAGCTTAACCAGCTTATAATTTCGCAACTGTTAGGACAGAGGTCTGGGGCAGAGAGTGAGAGAGAGTGCGGGTTGAGGACGTGTCTTCGCATTTTTGGTTCTAGAACATTTCCGGTTTCCTCAGTCTCACTGTGTTTTCCTTCACCGCTTTGCGAGTAGTGGTGATGAAATAATTTACAAGCAAATGGCTGAGTTCGAACCTTCGATCAACTACCTGTAAGTCGCAGCCGTTTCAACTGGACCTCTGTCCTGGAGTATTTGGTATATCTAAACACCAAAATAATAATATACTTTGCCACCGAAACAGAACGGTTTACCTCCATAAGGACGAACAAAGCTGCAAAGAACAGCAAGGTAGACCACTCGACCCTCGCGAGGATAGGTTCCAGGTCATCCCTCTCTGCCAGGAGTAGCAGCAGTAATGCGCCTAGCAGTGCCGTCCAGCCTAAGGATAGGCGTTCTGGAAACATACGTGTGAGCAGTTTTATAAATGAAAAATAAAAGTTATGAAACTTAAACCAAAAATATTCCAAAATATTATTATCCCAAAAAAAAATTAATAAAAATAAAAGTTATAAAACTAAAACCCAACTTCGACAAAAATTATAAAAAGGGAATAAACAACTAAATTAAAAATCCGGAGCCAGACGTAATCTGTTTGATTTAACACGTAATATTTTTGAAATGTGCTAATTAAACCCTTTCATTGATACCCAACATGGCCACATTAAAAATATGTTTTTTTTAGTTCATAACTTTATGTCCTCTAGAGGGCGCCATATTCAATTCAATAAGACGTCACATACCCTATAACCATCAGACGGTCGCTTCCAACGAAACCTCATTTGTCAAATATTAAAGAGCAGTTTAGAAGATAAGATAAGGGAACGCATTGAACATAGACATGTCGGAGACGGTCATCAGTACGGTCGCTAAACGAAGCGCGGCATGTGACGCGAGTGGTGGCAACACTGACACGTGGCTAACTTCGTGCTACGACGGAGCCTAGCTGTTGGAGGGGCGCCAGGGCGAGCTCTCTTGCCTGCTGACCGTCCTGGAGAACAGAACCTCCAGTCTAGTCTAGGAACTGTCCTACGTTTCGTTTTGTTTTAAGTTATTGTGATTAATTGTAATTTGAGGTTATAGTGTCAAATTGTAATTCTAATAAACGCCGTGTATCGTGCCCGAAACCCACCTTCTGCCCACATGATGTTTTCTGATCATTCTAA
This sequence comes from Lithophane semibrunnea, assembly GCA_947363905.1. Lineage (NCBI taxonomy): Eukaryota > Metazoa > Arthropoda > Insecta > Lepidoptera > Noctuidae > Lithophane > Lithophane semibrunnea. The sequence continues at coordinate 4,991,177 of OX376213.1, read as the reverse complement.
TGGAATAAATCCTGACGTATCTCCGACAGACACATACAAGCCGGTCAAAATCATAACCCTCCTTTTTGCTTCGCCGTAGTCGGGTAAAAGAACTGTACATTTTGGTACAAGTGGGCAAAGTTTGTCATTGTACTCGAGGCGGGATTGCAGGCATGAAAAAAGTGCAACTTTCACTTATAAACACGATATTTATGCATTCAGCTGCATCCCTTAGATTGGAAGCCGACTCCCACCATTGTTGGGAAAAGCCTAGGCAGATAAGGTACTTACGTAATTCAGGAATTGCATGCAGAAAGAATACAATGATGACAAATGACACGCAGATTGTAGATTTAACCAGCAACTGTTTGTCCCTGATGCGGTACTGAAATGAGAATTTTTTACCAGATGAACATAGGCTATGCCTATGTAAATGTAAACAAAAATTAATACTTAGGAAATACTATCTTGAATTCATGCAAGCCTAGTACTTTTTGTTAGATTACTGCTCTGAACTTGAGCACACAACAAATCGTGAATACCGTCTGTCTTCACATGAAAACTGCACCCGAAAAGTCGTTGCGTGGTTCGCTAGTATTTTATAAACAGACTAGCTGCCGCCAGCGGCTTCACCCGCGTGTAATCTTTATAAATTATAGCCTATGTTACTCAGGGTGAATGTAGCTTTCTAATGGTGAAATAATTTTTCAAATCGGTTCAGTAGTTTCGGAGCCTATTCAATGCAAACAAACAAACAATCAAATCTTTCCTCTTTATAATATTATATAGTATAGAAGTATAGATTATAAACAGATTAATTTTAGATAAGGGTTTACAAGGCTAGGGCAAACGTTTCCTGTATGGTACAAATGTATAAATATAAAGGATGTCTTTAAAAAAAAAGGAAAAATGTTTATGGTTGCATTCGATCACTCAAATGTGACGAATGTGCACCAGACTATCGGTTTCTGCCCGGAAGCCTAATAGCCTTATGATATCGTGATAACTAGGTATAGGGTGAAGTTGAATTCATGGGCTTTTGCTTAAGGCGTAAATTGTTCTCATCATTATAGGACCAACCATGAAATCTGGATAAAAAAATCTGCTGTTCCTTACATTTTGACGAGCTATAAGAAAACATAAATGTAGATTACAGCTGATTTTTTTTACGACGCAATAAATTATAATTCGGTCGGCAAAGCAGATTCTATTGTTTAGGGCTATTTTTGTCTCGTCGTTCCATTATAGAATCTGATAAAAGGTAACGAATATATTTTGAATGTGACTGTACCATACCTTTTGCTTCATCTGCGCTAGAGTGGAACAGAACATCGGATCAGAGCGTGAGGCCCCGCCCCCCGCCTCCCTGCGATTCAGAGCCACGTTCAGCTTCTCAACCTGAAACCGCGGGTAAGAGCACTGATTGGTTCATATAATACAACATGTCCCGAAATTAACGCACACAACCAAACGCCCCGATTTGTATATACAGTATGTTATCTAACGAAGGGCGTTCCCGTTAACCTGCAATAGTATAGCGTGTATAAATGCAAAAAAAAGTAGTATCATTCAAAAAACAAGTTTTTTTTTATGTACCTACTACACATCACAATCACAAAAAAATATTAAATTGATACGGAAAAGAAACAGTCGCACACTTGCCATGAAGTGTACAGAGTGTTTCTTTAACGTATCAATTTAATAGTTTTGTGAATATTTCACTACTTATTAGGTACAGTCACGGACTTTAATTGATGAGCCACCTGGCACTGTTCGTATTTTAGCCGTGTAATGCAAATCGGGTTTATTCGGTTCCCGACACGCATAGTCTTATGTCTTCGTATTAGAAGAAGAAAATAAATTATATTTCATATCTTTACCGGTTGGCTAACCTGAGAGCCAGAACTACAAACTTGACAGCAGAGTGACTACCCAAAGTCAACCAATAGCAGGTCTAGCAACAGTAACCCAGCAACGATAAACAATCGTTGCTAGGTTACTGTTGCGATAGTAACGTTAGCGTACGGAGAAATAGGTATTAATAGTCATTTCGACAAGTTCGAAAGGACGTCTCTGACATCGATATATCTTCAGTTAAGTTTTCAGAATTTTCATTATCGAGTTAATGAGCTATGATTCAAAGGAGGTCGGTACAAAGTTTGAAGGTGGCTCATCAATTAAAGTCCGTGACTGTACTTTTTTTATTTATTATTTTTTAGCTTGTTTGGACGCTTTACTATTGCGGGTTAACGGGAACGCCCTTTGTTAGTTAACAACCTGTATGTTATAATTTATTTATCTATTTCTCTTGATCGACTAATAGGCGATGTGTGTAATAGTATAAAAGTCAATAGTACATTACTGCCGCGGCCTGCTGAAGGGGCAAACTAAACTGTACTAATAATTAGTAAAGAGTACCTTCTTTTCGAGAGCTCTCCTCACAATGTCCTCATCTCGCGAGTATGAGGACAGCGAGGCCGCCGCACGTCGCCACACCGCTATCTCCTGACGAAGCTCTGCAATTATATAATATAATCTTTATTGAAACGAAAAAACTCAATTTACAGAAACACTGTGTTCGTTATCAACTGCATTAGTATAAAACTGTGTCGCAGTCATTAGCGCCCATTAACCCTCCAAAAAGATCGGGATAAAAGCAAAGTAGTAAAACAGATCAAATAAAAAAAAATATTAACACATTACATCACGCCCTTTTTCTTTTTTTTTTTGAGCATGGGAAATCATCCAATGACTTCTCCCGCTCTGGGCGGAGCGGAAGGGCGTGTCAGACTTTTATTGACTAAAACCCACCCGTGTTCCTTCAGTTGCTTGTTGCCAAGGTCTCGGTATCCCTTTCGGACTTTCCCGCAACCCTGGCAGGCATCGGTCCTAGCGGACCCCGCCAATTGTGCTGACATCTCTTTGAGGCGCGCGTGGAACACGACGCACCATCGACCCGGGCCTGGTCCTTGTCGGACGGCGAGCTACCCATTGCTCGCCGTCTGCAAGCCCGCGCCTACTGTGGCCGGGAATACATCACGCCTGTGCCTAGACTCCTCTGTGCCTCGGAAAGCACGCTAAACCGTTGGTCTCGGCTGTCATACGTAGATCTTTGACAGTCGTTCGCGGTAGTCAGAAGCCCGAAATGTACCACCTTGTTAAATGATTAGTACCTCGTGGGATCGCAAGTTATTGAAATAGTTTCATACTTCCACCATTCTGATGTCAGCTTGGACAGACACTTGCACAAACAGTTTTCTCTCTAAATGTCAGTCATATAAAATTTGACATTTCAAGTGATTGTTGTTTGTTTTTTCAATAATGGAGTTTGACATTTGCACCTGTCAAATTGGTGTATGAGATTAAAAAACAGACTTTATCTACACCCATGCTATAAATCCTCTCTAAAAGTTTCTGAAACAGTTAGCTTATAGCCAACATTAAAACATCCAGTGTCATAGTAACAATAATATTCATCCAAACGGGTGTTATAATGTTGTACTGAATTTCATAATGCAACTCATTTAAAAAAAGAACATTGTCATTCACGAGCTTTTCACTAACAAAGCACCGTAATTTAAAAACAAAAACATTCGAATTCGAAAAATTCGAATTCACGTCGTACCGCGCTATTTTTGTTCGATATTGGTATTGCAAATAAACTTTTATAAAATATACATATCAGGGGTGTAGATAAAATCTTGTATGCAACTGTTAATAATTATAACATTTGCATAAATAACTATTATGTCAGTGTCAATTTTAATCCTAAAACACTTAGTTTAGGTATATTTTGAGTAGCTAAAACTGGCAACCAATCTTACCAAGGGGTATCATGTTACTTAGTAACTGGGTTGTGGAGGTCAGATATAGGCAGTCGCTCCATGTAAAATAATTGTATTCAGCTGGATCAGGCTATACTGGAAACTGACCGCAACATAGGGAAAAGGCTAAGCAGATGATGATGAGGCACAATTCTTACCTAAAATATCTCTGGGCACACTATGCCTTAGTTTATTGATATCTCTGAACATGTATCTCAGCTGGAAGTAAGTCTGTACGCCAACTATAAGTATGCCGACCCCCATATGCATTGTGAACGTCGTGAAGTTTATGTTCTGAAACGATGAAAGGAAAAACATTAGTGATCGATGACATAAGAACACAAAAAGAAAACGTTAAAAATTAATAATAGTAATATGATTAACATTTCAGTTATGTACGGGCTGGCTTAATATTAGGTCTCCACCTATGAAATTGGTGTTTTGTATGGGGAATTTTAAAGAAGTTGCATTTTTCATACTAAAGTTTTCTTAATTTATATAACAACCATGAACACCACTGTTTTAAAACTTTTATGCACTAATGTTTAAAAACTAAGATAACGTATGCCACTTTGCTTAATGTAAATGATTTTGCATACTTTTGTATAGAATCATTTTTTTTCTAACTGAACAGACAGCTGTACTGCTGGGGAGTTTGTTGCGCCACTTCTTCTTCCCAGCTAAAGCACTAGGAAGTGGTGAAGGGTGGGCGTTTTTGGGGGACTGTCTTATGTAATTTTGACATTCGAAAAGTGCTGATTCTCAGCCTAGTTTGAATAAATGACTTTTGATTTTGATTTTTGATTTTGACTTTGATTAAACGACAAAATTAAGTTTTGGCTAAGTTAAAAAAAAAATAGTGGTCATTTCTGCTAACAAAATGAGGAGTCAATCATTTTAAGGTATCTTTTATGTTAAGAAAACTATAAGTAATAAGGTTTTTTTACTATTGGTAGTTGTCTATGATGGTCATTATTCGATATAATACCAAGCAATTGATGAATATTTTAAATCATAGAAGTGGCGAGGTTCTCTCTCTATTAGTGAGAAAAAAACGCCAATTTCATAGGTGGGGACCCAATATTTGGTTTGGTTGAAAAAAAGGGCTAGCTAGCCATGTTTTGTTTTGTAAGGTAACAAGGCTAAAAGTGAATGTCGCACAATGTATTTCTATAGTTTGACGGAGACACCTGTACCGCGTCTTAGGAATGCGCGGCGAGGAGAGGGGCAGCGTTGAGGAATGAGCGGCGGGACGCCGTGAGCGTTGACGAATGAGCGGCCTGCACAGCCCCCACGTCTCGCCGCGCACGTAACTAAGGCGCAGTACAGCAAATAAACCTTTGTAGGTTAGTTGGCTAAGTAAATATTACCGCTTTCACGATAGAAGGGTGCGTGGCTATGATGACGTTGGGCGGGTCCCCCACGGGCGTGGCGGCGCCCCCCACGTTGCTGAAGATCACCATCGACATCAGCACTGGCACGGGGTTCAGTTGAGTCACCTCGCATAATCTGGAGGAAAGAGTATTTATTTACCATTTTAATTCCCATTTTTAACCGATTTAAAAAAAGGCGGAGGTTCTCAGTTCGTCGGAATCTTTTTTTGTTTATTTGTTTTTTTTTTTTAATAGGTCTTATGTCTTACCTGATGGTAACTGGAGTCATCAACAGGACAGTGGTGACATTGTCCAGAAATGTGGAGAAGATCGCCGTGAAGAAACACAAGACGTTGATCAGTGGCCATGTCCTGCCGCCTGTCACCTGAAACATTTATATTGTTTGTTTTATTTATTTTCTTTCAACTACGCCGATCACAAAGTACGTATCTTTTGCTTAGAACCATGAGATTTCATATAACATTCGGTGCAGAAATGTTACAGTGCAGAAATGTTATATGAAATCATGGTTGCCTCAAAAAAAAAAAAAAATGGTTGCACAGTTTTTTATTAATGCACTGATTTTTTATTTTTTATACCAGATAGCCCGATTCGATTTTTTTATTTTCTCATGGAAATGATTTCAAATTGCGCCCGTGCTCTTGAGCGTCGTTAGATTCTGATAATAATAATTATGATTATGATTCTGATAATAATAATTATTGTTCTCACAGCAGTAGTCAGATAGGAAATGTCGACAACATATAGCTTATTTTTTTTAATTATAAGAGACGCCGAACGTGGCTTGGTAACGTGGTGAACGATGACGTGTAAAAGTGATTCCGATATCCTATTAGCAGAATTAACAATTTCATTTTGCCACACTTACTTCAAAAGCCAAGACAGCGAGGTAATCAAAGAGTCCAGTCTCGGCTAAGATGGCGACGAGCAGCATCATGCTGAACAGCAGCAGCAGAGTCTCCACATCCAGCCAGGAGACCAGCTCTGGGAGTGAGGGTCTCTCGCCTGCCAGGGCCAGCACTGCTACAGCCAAGGATGAGGATAGGAGAGCTGCTATTGTTCGATTTACTATCTGGAAATCGGGATTATAATATAAATAAAAGTAAAGCCGTTGGTCCCGGCTGCCTTACGTAGACCCTTGATAGTCGCTACGGGTTGTCAAAAGCCAGAAAGTTTGACAATCGGTCTTATCAAGTGGTATCAGATAGGCAGTCGCTCTATGTAAAATACTGGTACTCAGCTGCATTCGGTTAAATCAAAAGTCATTTATTCAAACTAGGCTGAGAATCAGCATTTTTCGCACGTCAAAATTACATTAGACAGTCCCCCAAAACGCCCACCCTTCACCACTTCCTAGTGCTTTAGCTGGGAAGAAGAAGTGGCGCAACAAACTCCCCAGCAGCACAGCTGTCTGTTCATTTCGAAAAAATTGATTCTATGCAATAGTATGCAAAATCATTTACATTACGCAACGCAAAACATAAATCTAATTATTAGCCATAAGTCAGCTAGCACACGCCAATGCAATAACCAAAAAAAAAAAATCGAGAAATATACGGTTAGGCTTATTTATTCATTTATTTAAGGTTCACCCACAGCTCATACATAAACTAAATGATACGGTAATATTCTAATATATATGCCAATTACAGGTAAAGACAACATTGACAACAAAGACGCCAGACTACCGCTTAGTTGCTAACTGTGCAATCGAGGAAAGAAAATGGGATATTAATTTTGATACAAAGAAAATGAAAATGAAAATATAGTAATTCATTCGTTAACAGTAGAGGAGATTTTTACTATGTTTCATTGGTGTGTAGGAATGCCAGGATTCTTGATTTAAAGTTCGCCTTTCGGTAATTAAATATCTGCTTCGGGTACGGACTTAATAAATGAATTAAGGTTGACACACATCTTAAGGAGTGGTGAGTTGAGACCTGTGTTTGTAGAGGTAGTAGGGCACTGTAGAATTGTGGTTATGGGAAAGCGTGGAACTTTCAATAGAATGCGCGATAGCAGTTCACTACAGTCCAAGCAACCGTGAGCTGGAAGCTGACTCCAACATACGAACGACCCTAATTCTCGTGAAGAAGAAGACATACCTCAAAGATGATGAGCGTATACAACGCGATGAGCAGAATGGTGGCGTATATGATGCCGTCTTCTGGATCGATGGGGTTCAACTGGTAGCTCACTGTTAGAGGCACAGTGCTGTTGCTCGATGTACTCATGCGCAGGGTTATTCTAGTACCTGAAAATTAGGTATTACCATGACTGTTAGTTGTATGGACTTGCACGGCGTGGATTGCGAGCACATAAATCATTTTCATCATGCTGTTAAAACGGTGCAGAAATACGCCGTGGGGGAAACATTATTTGAGAACCACATCGCGTTTCTCGTCTTGCCTGTGATTGTTCTATTTTTGCACATTTCTCGGTTCCGTCGGTGAAAACACAACCTAATATTCCAACTGATGCTCGGTCTCAGGGCCCGTCGCTGCCTCAATTTAAACGCACCCCTAAGGCTCGCGCACATTTGGATGGGCCCCGCTGTGTTGCAGCGTATTGCAATCATCAGAGTTCATAAACACTTATTCATTGACCTACTATGATACAGTTCGCGTCAAATAATTTTGCCGCTCTGAAGCTAGGCTAGCATGCGCGCTAGCAAGCACGCTACTGTTTTCTAAGTAAGATTAACTACTGCGCAGTCATTTCCTAGCCTACTTCAGATCGGCATAGTCATTTGACGCGAACTGTAATGTTGCACCTTGGGCAGCCAGACTCATTTCGAAATTTGAATCTGTCCGATCCGAAACAATTACCGCGTTGCAGTGCGGCCCACCGCGGCTTTTAATATGCTTTGGCACATTTTTGCACTGCAGCGCTTAGCTTTATAGGCTAATTCTGTCAGAATGTGACTTGAGTAAGATTCCAAGTGACTCAAAATTCATTACCATTAATTCCAATTTGGTTCCACCTAGTAATTTCCTCCTCTATGAGATCCAGGGCGTTGGTGACATTCCTTCTGTGTTTACCGTTGCTATGTATAGGTGAGTTGTCCTGTAGAATCAGCATCTTACTCTCGGTGGAACTTGGCGAGAAGTCTAATAAGTCCTCTGGTTGCAGGTGGATATTCCATTTCGTTGAATTCTAAAATGAAAAAAAAAAACATAAAAATCTTTAATTCACTGACAGACAACGCACAGCCAAAGTCAAAGTCTAGAAGCACAATTTTGCACAACTTCTGTTACGGCACCTTCGTTATACAACACTAATAATTATGTCACTAATATGTCACTAAAAGTCCCGGAATAGTGATGATGACTAAAAATTTTTTTTTGTCTGTCAGATATTATTATTAAAAAATATTGGACGATTTTTCTTTTGTTTACGTAATCAAAAAATTATGGTAATACAAAGAGTTCAAATGTGGCATGACGTCACTGACCGGTAGATTTTATACTGACTTGTAACGTAGCGAGCCCCACTCCCCAACTTTAATGCGTTTTATCTAAATCATTTTTATTAATATGATGGATAAAAAATACGTGTCTAATATTTTTTTATAAACTAACTGACGGACTAAATAGTTTTTTTTTAAACCTTGCCGACATCCCTATTAATGCACACCACTAAACACCTCAATAAGATTATTATGATATAATCATAATACACTGAATTTTTACTATTATGTATAAAACATTATATTTTTCAAATTAGTCATCCTGGTTCTGGGAAAAAATTGTGGTCACATTACAAATGTACGCACGCAAAAAGTCCCACACATAGGTACCTACAGGGTGTTAGGGTGAACACCGTTACCCTTGCAACCAGTGGTTTGGTTTCTTTTATAGAACGTAAAATCAAGGGAAAATAAAACTTTTTTTTTCTTTTTTTTTAATCTACATTTTACCACAAGAGACGAAAATTCGTTGCCCTATGCGCTAGGGCAATGAACTTGCATCTCAAAACGGGCGGGAGGTGCGGGATGTGACCTGACCGGCCGCGAGCGCGACCTCGCCCTCAGTCAGTCAGCTGTTTCGCTAGAGAGCACGGTGTCGGATAGAAACTTTTTAAAACCTTTTAATGAAAATAACGTTGTTTTTTTGTTGTGTTCGGTCATTTATTTTTATATTTAAGTCAACTACCCATGGTTTGAATGTCAAGAGTGTTTACCCTTACAGCCTGTATAAGGGTCTAGCGTAATAGATTCATTCGAAGCGACGCGCGTTTTACTTGTGGTAACCAGTGTACAAACACGCTGTGAATGTGTACGTAGGAGCTCTCGGTACTGTCCCATGTCCGAGACAATGGCGAAGTCGGAAGTGTGTATGCGTGTGTGTGTAGTGTGCTGACGCTACTCGTCATCACGCACTCATTCACAGGTATTACCACAAGTAAAGCGCGAGTCGCTTCGTGAGATAAAAATATAGTGTGTCCTTAGATTCAAGGCTCCGATACTAAGTCATCGCAGTTTGTATCATATAAACATTTAGACAATCACACTTTACATCTGCAATCAATAAGTGCCTATTAAGGACACAAAGACTTCATTATATTTACGAGTTTATGGTCATTCAATACTGTGTCGTAAATATTTATGATTGATCAGTAATGATCGCAGTAAATTACTCATGCTGTTTGATAAACTTCGACAACATGATCACACAGCAATGAAATGAAAAGAAAATTTGTACCATTGAACAAGTAGATATTGCATTAACAGTACTTATAATTTTAATTCAAGTTCCAATTAAACTTAAAAGTGTTACTAGTTTCCGCGCGTGGCTTCGCCCGCGTGGTATGTCGATAAAAATCCGAAATCCGTTCAGTGGTTTAGGCATGGATAGGTAACTTACAGACAGACAGAGAGAGAGATACTTTCGAATTTATAATATTAGTATGAATATGCTATGTGAAATAAAAAATGCTTTAAGTTCTGAGCAGTTTTTTTATTGCACTTTTGCACCATCATAAAAGGATTCCATTCATTATGGATTGATCAAGGCTAAGATCACGAAGCCGTATGGATTTTGGTACACACGGCTACACATCAAGCTATACATTTCCAGTTTACGCTGATCTCGTATTGTATAGGATTACAGTACAATGCGAGGTCAGCTTATACTGGAAATGTATAGCTTGATGTGTAGCCGTGTGTACACTGATACAGACCAGTCGCGAACCCGAACATGACGTGTTAGGCGATTAACACACGGCACCGCGCACCGCCGCGGTAGGCGGTAGGCTTTTTTTTTTTTGAGGGTGAAATCATGAAATGACTTTCCGCTCTGGGAGGAGCGGAAGGGCGTGTCAGACTTTTACTGACTAAAACCCACCCGTGTTCGTTCAGTTGCCTGTTGCCAAGGTCCCGGTATCCCTTTCGGACTTTCCCGCAACCCTGGGCTTTCCCGCAACCCTGGACTTTCCCGCAACCCTGGGCTTTCCCGCAACCCTGGCTGTCTGTCTGTGTCTGTATGTTACCTTTTCACACCTAAACCACTGAACGGATTTCGATAAAATTAGGCATGGAGATAGATGGCATACCGGGGAAGGACATAGGCTACCTTTTATCGACATACAACGCGGGCCAAGCCGCGGGCGGAAGCTAGTTAACTATATACCTCACCTGTTGAAACTCTGCTAACTGGTCATCCGCGACTTCTCGGTGTAACCACAGCTGCAGTATATTGACGCTGTCATTGGTCATCGCCTGCGCAAACGGCCCGGTTAAAGTGATCAACACTTTGACTCGGTCCTCACTGGCTGGTAGCTCGTATTCTGGAAAAGAAATGAAAAAATAAAAAAATTCGGTCAAAAAGAAGTCGGTTGTTTTTTTTTTTGTAAAAAGTTTTTGTTTTTCACTTTTTGTTGTGGTACCTACCCCACTCAAATTTATATACCGTTATCTGCTAATTATCGTCTACATACGCAAAGTGGAAAAAATACGTAATTATTGAAGCTAACTCAAAAACTACAGAAGCAAAATTAATAACATCTTTATGGGACCATTTCTGAAGCATGACCTACCAAACAAAAATAGAATCATCAAAATCGATTCATAATTGGCGGAGTAATCGCGTAACAAACATACAGACGAATTGAGAACCTCCTCCTTTTTGAAGATGTCGGTTAAAAATAAGGAGGCTCAGATCGAGCTCCCATCCTTTGTTTTCGTGAATAAGTCTGGTCGCAGCTGTTATCAAATCTAACCTAGCGAGAGGTTCCCTAAATACCTAATCATAAGTCAGTGCACTTTGCCAGCCATTATACTGATATTAGCCAATGCAAATCACAACCAAGAATGAATGTGAGGCTAATCACGTCAGCCCCTGGACAAGAAACTACATGAAGACCACGACCGCTCTGACAAGAGTGCTGCGACGAAGAGATAACACAAATCTTGCTCTATCTCAACTAAAAACTACATCAAGTATTCTTGATGCTACAGAATCTGCAGGCGTAGCATGAGCACCGTTTTGTCGACGGAAGAGTAGACAAAAATGACGTTTTCTGTAGACAGTACGACGGCAGCAAAGGAGAAAGAGTCAACTGCACTTTTTACGAAATTCACTCTTTTACATAATTCGACTCAGAATTCTTTGTTTGGTCATAGGATTTATCGGTTGTCAGTGTGATTTTGACAGTAAGGATAGAAAACTTTCTTCCGAAATAGTCTACCTAGACAAAGATCATTAGAAATGAAAGACAAAATGACATATTGTAGAAGGATTTCTACGGTGCGATGTCAAAAATGAAGAAACAAACTGTCACTTTTTATAGAAAAAGCTATGTCTATTCTTCGTAGAGATAGAAAGCGCCATGCTACGCCTGCTGAAGATGGTCGAGTCAATCCGTCAGAGAAACTACCCGTTCCAAGGAAAAAGTGTCTTGACAGACGGACGGGACAATCAAAGTGATCTTTTAAGGCCCGAAGACCACGATACTACTCAAAAATGGGTCAATAAAAAGACTGACCTACATATGAGAATAATAAATGAATGACAATTATATTTGTAATAACTAAATGTTAATAATACTGTTTGTAAATACATAACGGATAGATTGGAAATGTTTTAGATATTTAGTAACAAGCTTCCTCTCTCCTACTTATTAAAAATGTTGCTGTGCCCGACAGGGTCCATAATATTGTTTCTATTTATTAATTATTACCGCCTGTATGTGTACATTATGGATTGCAATAAAGTTTGAAATTGAAATTGGAAGTAACGTGTCACAAACTCAAATCTCCTAGCCAGACTACCTAGCTAGACAGATGTCAGCGCCCTAGTACGTTGGCCCTGCGCCTGATCCCTCTCCGGTCGTATCGTATTGCCATCCTATCGGACTATGAGAGTTAGGGAAGAGAGAGTCCACCTGTGTCTGCGCACACACTTGTGGACTATAATATCTCTCGTGCCAAAGGCTGGTATTGGTCGCCATGGCCGAAATTTGTTCTGAAGGAAGCATTACTTCAATAGCATGAGGCTACAAATCACAAACTAGTGAATAACGCGTTAGTCGCTGGATCCACTTTTGGAACCTTAGGAGCTCGTGGCTAAGTAATAACAGCCGCACGGGTCGATCCATGAGGTTAAGCTAGGCTTGCCCGGGTTGGTCCCTGGGTGACCATCTTTACATATAGAGACTCTTCCGTGCCTCGAAAAGCACGTTTGTGGATCTTTGACAGTCGTAACGGGTCGTCAGAAGCCCGAAAATCTATCAGCCAGTCTTACCAAGGGTATCATATTACCAAGTTACTGGGTTGTCGAGGTCAAAAAGGCAGTCGCTGCATGTAAAATACTGGTATTCAGCTGCATCCAGTAAGCCGACCCCAACATAGTTGGGAAAAGGCTAGGCAGATTGATACGGAACTAAAGGCCTACTTATACACCACTCACTGAAAGGAGGCCTGTGTCCCAGCAGTGGGAATATAGAGGCTGATAATGCTTATAACAAGCAGAGGACTGCTACAAGCAGATGAAGAAGGCATCTTAAAAGGAAAAGGATATTAACACAGAAAATGACACGAAAAGACTGCTTGATGATGAAGATGTAGACGTACCTTTAACCTCTCCTCCTTGTATCGCAGTATGCAGCACTGTGGCTGACCGCTCCATGTTCAGCAGTAATGAAACAGTCAGGAGCACCCAACTCGCTACTAGAGCACATAGCTTCACGGTACGGAGCGCTTGATCTAACTGTGAACAAATAATAATCCTTACGTATTATAAAAGAAAGTCCTCCGCCGCGTCTGTCTGTCTGTTCGCGCTAAACTCAAAAACTACTGCAACGATTTTCATGCTGTTTTCACCAATGGATAGAGTGGTTCTCGAGGATGGTTTTAGTATATAATCTGTCAAGCGGTCGAACCCATGGGTATCATCTAGGTGGAAAAATGGAAATGGAAAATGGAAAAAATATATAAGGTGTAATATACAATAACTGAAACCTCTTAAGGGGTCATTGTACTCATCATTATGAACAAGTTTTATTTCGGAGTGGTTTTTTTTTAGTTTTTCGTTTACCTTTTTCTTCTTCACAGATTTCAATTTTGTGTCATCATCGTGGGCATGCATTGGTTCCATTAATCTGAAAATAAAGGTTTTTTTTAAAAATAGTTTATTACAATTTCACACGTAGTGAAGCTGATTTGTTGGGGTGAATCAGAATCTTCTAATTCATCATCATCTTTCAGCCGAAGGACGTTCACGACAAAGGCCTACGACATCTGCCTAGCCTTTTCCCAACTATGTTGGGATCGGCTTTCAGTCTAACCGGATGCAGCTGAATACCAGTATTTTAAATGGAGCGCCTGCCTATCTGACGATACCCCTTGGTAAGACTGGTTATCAGACTTTCGGGCTTCTGACGACCCGTAACGACTGTCAAAGATCCACAAATGACATCCGGGATCAACGGCTTAATGTATTTTCCGAGGCACGGAGGAGTTTCGATATGTAAAGATGGTCACCCATCCACGGACCAAACCCGGCAAGCGTAGCTTAACCTGATGGATCGACCCGTGCGGCTGTTATTACTTAGCCACGAGCTCCTCATTAGTCTAAATAATTAAATGAAATGAAATTGCTTATTCTGTAAATAGGATATCGGAATCACTTTTACAAGTCGTCATATTAAAAATAAGCTAGATGAGGTCGGCGTTTCCTATCTGAATACTCTGAGAAGAAAGGCCGAAACAAACTCAGAGGTTGCAAGCTCTTTTAAAGTCCAAACATAATTTTGGTCAGGCCATATGACGACCATGTAGATTAGTGTTTGCAATGGTCTTTTGAGAAAAGAACAACACAGATTTGAGTAGACCTAGAGGCTATAGACAAAATCCCTTTTCTGCAAGCGTTAACGCCAACGGAAAGATCAAATTGTATGGAGTTGACATTAGCTTTAGAGATGTCACGTGACTGCTGCTGTCAACTCCATACAATTTGATCTTTTCGTTGGCGTTAACGCTTACAAAAAAGGGATTTTGTCTAGGCCCCCTGTCCAGTCAGTGCATGCATTTTTGGCAGTAATCGTGGAGCTCAACTCAGAAATTAATGAGCTCAACGATCCGACGTAAGGACATTTGGCACAAAAATAGTTACCTGTTAGTGACATCCTTGAGAGGCTCAACGTCCTCTTTCTTCGGTTCGACTTCATGTTTCTTATCAAATATTGTTTTATCTCCTTCATTTGGCTCGTTTATTGGCTCGATTTTACCTATAAATTGAATATGGCATTTTGGTCGTGTCATCAATCATCGTAGAACGATCACATACTTACGCATGTAATCTCTTAAGAGTTAGGGAGAGGTACACCTTCTCTGGAGCTAACTCTTTGTAGTATTAATACATACGGGCAGTATGTACACACGGCTACACATCAAGCTATACATTTCCAGTTTATGCTGATCTCGCATTGTATAGAATTTCCTTACAATGCGAGGTCAGCTTATGCTGGAAATGTATAGCTTGATGTGTAGCTGTGTGTACCTATAATCAAGTAGGCCGTAAGAGCTCATACGGTTTTTATATTAAGAAACGTACAAAAAAAGAGGCAGTTACGCCGCTTATGACTAACACTATCTCCTATAGGGTACTTAGGTTTTTTCAAAAACACGTCAAAGAGAACATTATAGATCTCATCGCGCTGATTCTGAGTCAAGTATTAACTCATTTTTCATAAAAGTGCGAGTTACGGTTGACTGAGTTAGGAGGGCAGCATAGTACACCCAGTAATAGGGGGCGATCCATCAACCGGGTACAAATCTAGACTCCGGGCTGTTACTGAGAAATTCTAGATGGTTAAACCTAAATAGCACTATTCCCGACCCGGGAATCGAACTCATCCCGAGTTTATTATTAACATAATTATTCCATAAAAAACATTTAAATTCATCTGCCGAAACCTGTTCACTATTAGACATAATTATGAATCCTCTCTGAATCATTAAAAACACAACCGAAACTAGTTTTAGAATGGGTCGACGTAAAAAATATATGACTAGACTTGAATGTTTTATTTTAAACACAGTCTGTTTTTTTGTAGTTAAAAACTTCATTGATGTGTAAATATTATTTACATGTGTGTAACTATTAATGAATAACCAAGTTTTCAACACAATCGCTCGTAAAGTGACTCATCAAATAGACTTCATGCCTTTTTATGCCTAATACCGCCTCGACCAACGTAGCATACTAATATCATAATTATGCAACTAGTTTCGTAATGTAAATTCGGTTTAACAGTATTATTTTAATTTTACTTCAGTTTGGGAAAGAGATGGAATTATACGTCCTGTAGAGTTTCATCTCCTTCTCACACTGAAGTAATGAGTGAATATGATGACTGTGATTAGCCGCCTTTACACGACACGCGCTTTCACTCGCGATCGGAGTGTGCACGATTGAACGCGGGAAAGCTTGCGCGCGCAATCGTATGTGGTTGTTTTTATTAATTTTTATGTGCCTTGAATTATGTTCGAAGCGCACAGACTTGAACGCATGAAAGCGCGAGAGGGCGGCGCGCACGTGCTTTCTCCTTCTTGTTTTCTATCTGTATGCTACGGCTACACTTCGCATTATCGCGAAATTTTCTTCGTGCGCTCTATCTCGCACAACCCTCGATTACTCGCTGAGCAACAGAGAACGCACGACGAAAAGTTCGCGATAACGCGAAGTGTAGCCGTAGCATTACACGCGCGTTCTTTCCAGCGTAAAAGGCCTTTCACGCGTAAAAGCGCGTGTCGTGTAAAGGCGGGATAGTGTGATTAGAGTGATTATTAAACTATTCTCACCATGCTGCTGCTCGTACCGCTGCTTGAACGGCGCCAGGAGGGGATCATGCTTGATCTCATCGGGCAGATCCAACCAGATCTCGACACTGCCCGGAGTCAGGTCACTACATGACACCACAGAGTATACACTAGTGTTCAAGTTACTGTCCTTCTTTCTCCCTAGCCCGCGGATTCTTTGCAACAGTTCCGCCATCGTTCGATGTCAGGACATCTTTGAGTACACTTTGTTTATTTTTGAAGTTCGCTTTGTGAGAATTTTTAATTCGTTCACTATTCTTAATGGTGATTTATCTATTTTTGTTCACTGAATTATCTGTAGTGTTATTCTTTAAAAATCTAACCGTGAAAACGTAGGTGAAGTGGTTTGAAGTGAGCTGTCAATCCCCAAATAGATAAGATTATTATAATCATCAGCATTTATCCGAAAAACGTCCCCTGCTGGACATAGGCCTACCCCAAGCACGACACTTTGGCCATTTCTGTGCTTCTCGCATCCAGAAATCCAGCGGAATCCTGCGGCCTTCACCAGGTCATCGGTCCACATTGTGGGATACGTCCCATAAATGTAGGTGAAGTGATCTGTCAAGCGTAATTGACAGCTTACTTCACATAGGTACATTTTTCACTTGGAGATTTTTACAGAATAGACTAGCTGGTTAGGCTGTGGCTAGATCCAAGTCAAGACAGACTGTCTTTAGTTAGATAGTTAATTGAGTCAGGCGTGAATTTGCGGAAATCCATTAAAAAATACAATAGACGTAGATATATTTAGTAACCTATTCCGCTTAACTATTCTTTAAGCGTCATAAAAAAACCCTGTAAGAAATCGAAACGTGTTTCACCTCTCAACGAGGCATCCTCAGGATGACGATTGACCAACCGATTGATTGGCGATTGACGATTGTCTTTAGTTAGTTAAACTATCGTTCTTTGAAAATGATAATGAGTCAGTACAGTCTCAGGTTAACAATGTCTGTGCCGGGGTCGCGCGAAAGTCCGAAAGGGATACCGTGGCCTTTGGCAAATTACAGGCAACTGAAGGAACACGGGCGCCACGGGCGGGTTTTAGTCAGTAAGAGTCTGACACGAGGAGCGGGAGAAGTCATTTGACAATTGCTCACCCACAAAAAAAAAGGTTAACAATGTTTAAAATATAGGTAATATAGATATAATAGGTATGTCTATGTTTTGACTCCGTTGTGTGAAAATTACCCAAGACAATGGTTTTGGTAACATTTTTGATTTATAAGTGTTCGCTCACTGCAGTAATGATCTTTTGGCGCTCGATTGACGTTGACAGGGAGGCGTTGTTGGTAAACATTTGTGCTATTGTTTTGTGAAATATAATAAAATAACAAGATGGCGGCTTTAGTTCCAAATTTGGCCACGCGCCAAAAGTTCCTTGTACTGGTATATTTATGATTTCTGTTGTTACGAGATAAATAAGTAATTTCTGAACTTATTCTAGGGTTGATAGTAATGAGATGTGCTATATTTCGAGTTTTCGGTTCAATTTGTTCTTCCGAACATAAATTAAAGTTTTGTGTATAAAAACTCATAGTTCATGGGAATAAAGCCCGCTGACAGACAGAGGCTTAGTTACAGGGTTTCGTTTGGCACCTTTCGGGAACGGAACCCTAAAAATCATAAAGTTGAGGTTAAAATATAAAAGTTAACAACGTTTTCATATCTGAGGTCCTAGACAAGTGACAAGCGCTTCGAAAGCGTTTCGTATTTCTACAACGACTTTCAACAGATTTGACGTTAGCTTTTCGATAGCTTATGTCAGTCCTATACATTTTTGCCTTTTCCATCATCTTTATCGCTGATAACGATAAAGATAAAGATAAAGATCATTTTATTTGTCAAAACATGTGTAGGTCATAATAATACATGCAAAAATGGATGTTTACTATAGATGGTACATTACTTATCGATTGTATCAACATGTTTTACCATGATAGAATGTCACTTTGTCTAGGGCCTCTGGGATCTAGCAGGAAAAATCCTCGTCAACATATCCTTTGACGCAGAGTGACAAAAACAATGTTGTCAAGGAGTGGCGAAGCTGCACAGTTTGGTGCATCTGTACCTACGACCACACGTGGAGTCTTGTAAAACAAAGAACTGTCACACATACCAACACACAAATTATCTCTGTACCTAACTATATTTACAAAACAGAAAACTCTTCAGTAATCATGTAACTGAAACCGAGTATTCTTCGTACACACGGCTACACATCAAGCCAGTATTACCAGTATAAGCTGACCTCGCATTGTACGGCAAAGCTATGCAATGCGAGATCAGATTATACTGGAAATGTATAGCTTGATGTGTGTGTACAATAGGCCGCATGTCGTTGGTGTTTGACCTTGACCTTGAGCTGGCCTAGCGTGGTACGGAGTTTAAATAGAATAAGAGGCCAGCTTATACTGGTTTTGTTAACACTAAAGGTATGATTTCGAACAATGCCGGAATTTACCCAAGGAGATTCCAGTCTAACCGGATGCAGCTGAATACCAGTATTTTACATGGAGAGACTGGCTGTCTGACCTTAACAACCCAGTAACTGAGTGAGACGATACCGGGTGATATTTACCATATAATATATTGACCTTGACCTTCGATACGTTTGACATTGACCTTGAAATGTGTCTCCTGTGAACTTGTGGGTGGGGGCTGACTTAATTGCCTACTACCTCCCTCCTTTCCAGCTCCCTCTAAACATTTATCAAATTTTCTATGAAATTTAAGTCATAATAAAAAATCCCTTTAAACAAAATCTATGGGTTTCCGGCAAGGAGGGGTCGGGGGGCTTATTCAAACTCCCCCTGCCCCCCTTCCCCTATCGAGGCGGCACGTTTCTCAACTTTAACCGTGACAGCCGGAGACGCACGAGACACGGAGGGATCTCGGTGTGTAATGGATGGTCACCCATCCATGGACAGTTCTCGGCAAGCGTAGCTTAACCTTGATCGATTGTCCATGAAGCTGTAACTTAGCCACGAGCCCATTATAATTCAATAATACTACTAAAAAATATAACTTTACTGATAAGCATTTCATGCAAAATAAATTTACTATACCATGATAATTGACAAGTAGGTTTTCAATATTCAATGAAATTCCGTTAATTGAATGTTTATTTCTGTTAGTTTCACTTTTTTATTTGTTGTATTTTGTGTTTCACGAACTGTGTCCAAATAAATTATATTTTATCTTTTTTTGTAAAAGATGTAAGTGTACCTAAAATCTATGCAAATAAATTATAATTTACTTTAACCACAACGAGGAAAACAAACAAACGTTTGCGGAAGCACTGCTCATACCTCTTGCGAACCAGAGCGTGAAGATAAGCTAAGTACTTGGACTACATAGCCCAATCGGATATCGTAAATCTTAGTTTTTAACTGTTAAAATATCCTATGTGGCTTGTTATAGCTAGGAAATTCAATTGAATGATTCATTTATAATTATAACTAAACAAGGATTTATAATTAAACAAGGATGTTTGAGCTAAAATTATATAAATAATTCTCATTAAAAATAATGACTTTCCAGAATGTTTAAAAAGTAATAAATAAATTGCGTTTTATTAGATATTTTTATAACTAACAAAATTTATATAAGTAAGTATTACTGTTTTTTTTAAATCAACATATTTATTTATTAAAAAAAAAAATGAAATCGTATAATTCCGCGGCTATTATTTTCTTTGAAACCGAGTTAAAAGCCAAAACTGCATTTTGAAATTACAAATAACCACATGGTATTTTTTATATTTCCGAGAATTCTTTAGTACCTACACCCACAGTTTCTATAAACAACTCCTCGATAATTCAACCTTGCCTGTACATAAGCACAAAATAATATATCTCACTACACTTCACTGCTATATGAAAATAAATCGACAAAGCGACATCTACCGCTCCAAACAGGTAACCAACTAATTAATCACTTTTGACGTTCACAAAATAAATTAAAAATAATATTTACCAAAAACAAAAATAACGAAACAAATAAAACAACTGGCCAGGTTCAACAACCGCGCGATACTGGTGTTAACTGGTACAAACCGCTTCGAACCGGTTCTATCATTACGTCACTTCTTTTAGAGACGCTATTATACTTTTTGACTTTCGAATTTCACGTGTTTTCTTTTATAGATTGATAGGTACTTATGTTTATTTTATTCATTAAAGCATATAAATACCCATGTACACCTACGTTCTACGTATTTTAGGCAGAGAGCCCCGTAATCGTTTTATTACGGCATTCGCATATTACTTATTCTTGTGGTTACACCTACACATAAGGAAAAACGTAGTCAACAATGGATATTTTATGGGTAGTCTAGGAATTATGACAAATGGAAGTTATAAATACAGGATGAATAGAAACGTAAGCCGTGTAGGAAAAGTACCTTGGTATAAATACGACACTTGTGCGCTATAATATCATCCGCGTCGAAGGCTTTTCTCCTCTGAGATTGGTCGCCATGGCCTAAATTCGGTCTAGATGACTATCCTAATAACTAATATTATTAATACTATAACCTCAGACTATAACTAATATTATTAAATGCGAAAGGGAGTTTTTTTGTTTGTTATTCTTTCACGGTAACACATACAACCATACCTACATCTATAAAATTATAATTTATAATTATCATGTCATAAAAAATAACCAGTATTTAAATACAGGCTGATTTTTTTTTGGTGAAATAATTTTGTCTTAGAGTATGTACATAAAGATGAACTTAAAAATTAGTTTCAAAATCTCCAATTATGTAATTGGAACTCCTCCTATTCTCCTCCTATTTTGAAGTCGTGCTAGGGCCACAGGCTGACAAAAAAAATCTAATAAAACCTAACCCAGGGATCGAAGCCAAGACCTCATGCTCGGCAGTGGCATTTGTAACCACTACACAAAAAAAGACAGTCCAGTTCATACATATATAACATGAAGCCTGTAATCCCCGAATGGTTAGGCAGAGGTGTACCCACATTTATATCCCAGATCCCACATTTATATTTATATCCCATGTAATAGAGATCGAACAACTGGATGCTGCTGCCGCCGACCCCAACATAGTTGGGAAAAAGGCTAGGCAGATTGATTGTAATAGAGATCGAACCTTTAGCCATCAACCGGGCACAAATCCAGACTCCAAGCTGCTACTGGGGAATTCCTGATGTAAAATCCCAATAACACTGCCCGACCCGGGAATCAAACCCACGGGCTCAGCAGCCGCGGTCGTGCCGCTAGTTCAGCGAGGCATCAATTAATTCTGGTAATATGGAGCAGCTCATTTACCTTAATTTCCACAATAACAGAAAAACATATTAAATGTTTCCTTGTTATCATAAATTATAATTACAACGTTAAACTAACTGCAAGGTTAACTGAACTACAAATAATTTTAAATGATGCGTTAATGTGCTGTTTTGTGCTGATCTTACACTGAAAGCTATCAGGTATTTTTTATTTAGCTTTGCAATAGCCTATCGTAGTGAAATAATGCAGAAATGTTTTTTTTTTTCTATAAATAGGTCTGTACAAATACTGCTGAAGATATATCACCTCCATGTACTAACGCTGGCTACTGGCTAGATAGAAAACTGTCTAGATTGAACTGTCAGCTCAGAACGCGACGTGAAGCGAGGCGACGCTGCGCGCACTTTTTTAACAATTATCGAACATATTTTTTTCACGAAAAGTTATAATTTCAGTGCGAGAGTTGACACGTGTCTAAGTACGCTGAGATGCGCGGTGCTGCGCAGCGCGTATACCATAATATGTAGTAAATAAATTCAATATTGTATCGGATCATAAAGAAGTGCGTGTCGCTTCGCGTCTCGGTGTGAACTGACCCTTAGGGCTCGTACACGGCACCGCCGCCCCTGTCTACCCTTTTTTAGAGGAATAAAAATGTTTTATGATTTAGACAGAATTATAATCACTATAATCAGCAATGTAAGATTTTAATTTCGCGGGCTACCCTTTCTTTTTTTTTTTGATGGTGGTAACTCCTCAATTGACTTCTCCCGCTCTATGCGTGTCAGACTTTTACTAACTAAAACCCACCCGTGTTCCTTCAGTTGCCTGTTGCCAAGGTCGCGGTCCCTTTCGGACTTTCCCGCACTTTCGGACTTTCCCGCAGCCTTTTATGCAAGCAGTTTCCCGCAGCCTTGGCAATAGCCATATGGCCTCCTACTAAACTAATTAAAATAAATACTACAAAAAAAATAAAGTGGCTATCTAGAGGCCTTAAATTATGCAATAGAAAAAAACGAAAACTGTTGTGGCAGCTAAGATTAAACCCTAATAAATCAAATAAAACTATTTTCAAAAACTACTCTAAATTGTATAAAAAAATTATTTACTTGACACAAAGATCACAAAATAATTTTAACATTAAAGCTTCGAAAAATAAATCCAAAACTACATGGCAGATCATAAACCGTACAAAGCACAACAAACCTAAATGTAGTATCAATACAATCAAAGTAGAGAATGAGACTATAACAAATCCTCTAGAAATTGCCGAAGCTTTCAACAATTATTTCATTGATAAAATTCAGGCCAAACTTCTTGCAAATAGCAAACCTAAATCCTATGTGACAAACAGTGTTAGTAACTCAATGTTCATGTCTCCTTGCAGTCCACATGATATACACAAACATATACTTTCTTTAAAAAACACTAATAGCGTAGGCCATGACGGTTTTAATACAAAAATACTAAAACACGTATCATTGGAGATCTGCGGACACCTCAGCCACTTAATCAATCTCAGTATCAGCGCGGGTATTTATCCAGATGCTCTAAAAACTTCAATTATAAAGCCACTATTTAAAAAAGATAATAGAGAGCTGATGCAATCATATCGACCTATCGCGTTAATCCCAATAATTTCAAAAATATTCGAAAAATACATAAATCAAGAAATATATACTTATGTTGAAAAAAATCACATATTATGTGAGGAACAGAAGGGTTTTAGACAACATAATACAATCAATATGGCCATATACGATTTCCTGTACAATATCACTAAAAGCGTAGATAGTCGGAAGCCTGTTTGTGGGATATTCTGCGATATGACGCAGGCTTTCGACTACGTACATTTTCCTACTCTTTTAAACAAACTCGAAGCTTACGGCATTAGAGGCAATATATTAAAACTAATTCAATCCTATTTGACAAAACGAAAACAAATTACAGAAATTAAAAAAATTAATTTAACAAATAATCGAGAAGAAATTCATCGATCATCAGAACGTGAAGTCACTTTTGGTGTACCGCAGGGCAGCGTATTGGGTCCTCTATTGTTTATATTGTACATAAACGACCTTCCAAAATGCATACAACATCCACTAACATTATTTGCTGACGATAGCACCGTGACTATACCCTGTAGAAACACAGAAACTTATGAGAATGATATTAACAACACATTAGCTTCAGTTATAAAATGGTTAGATGATAACAATTTAAACATTAATTTAAATAAAACCAAAATAATTTATTTTAATCAACGACACCCTTTGAAAAGTCAATTTAAAATACACCACAATAACAATATCATAGAAGAAGTTGAAAATACTAAATTCTTAGGACTCCAAATAGACAAAAAGCTAAATTGGAAAATACATTTAGATATTTTAAGTAAGAAAATTTATAAATCAGCATTTGCCTTAAGTTCCCTATCACCGATAATATCTACAGACGCACTACTCATTGCCTATTATGGTATAGCAGAATCCCATTTACGATATGGTCTAATATTTTGGGGCAATTCAACTGAGAAGGAAACGATATTTAAAGCCCAAAAAAGGTGCATACGATCTATGTTTAAATTAAAGTCTACCGACAGTTGTGTTCCGTATTTCAAAGAATTCAAAATATTAACCTTGCCCTGCCTTTACATTCTTGAAGTAGCTGTATTTGTAAAAAGTAACCCAAATCGTTTTACACGCCTTGCAGACATAGTTCCTCGGAATAGGCGCGATAATAGTAGATTATGTATGCAACCCGCAAAAACAGCACTCATGCGCAAAAGTGTCTTCTGCATGGCTCCATTCATTTATAATAAGTTACCTAAATCTTGGAAATCTTTAAATTTACCTTTATTTAAAAAAAAGCTACGAACATTTCTAGTGAATAAAGCCTACTACAATATTTCAGAGTTTTTAGCAGAAAAGGAAAATGCATTTGTGTAATTGTTTTTGTTATGAATATGCCTATCTATGTTGGAATGAAGAAAAATGTTTGATTTAATGTGTGTGCCTGTAATCTTTCTATTTTTGTATTTGTTTTTGGTCTTGTACCTTTCGCATGCCTAATGGTAAAATGTGGCTGAACTTGTTTAATTATATTTTTTTTTACACCATGTACTGTACCCATATTTGCGAAATAAAATATCTTATCTTATCTTATCTTATCTTATCTTAATAGGCAACTGAAGGACAGTTGTCTATTGCCAAGGTCCCGGTATCGTTTTCGGACTTTCCCGCAACCCTGGCAGGATTCACTGGCTACCCTGATAGTTAATTTGGATTAAATTCCACTTTGGTGGGGGCAAATTAGAATAAACCGTTAATTTTTGTAAGCCCAGGTTTCGAACCCGCAACAGCGTTAAAAGTGAGACCTCTAACCTCCATGCTACTGTATGTAAAGTAAATGAATGATAATTATAATTACCTCTCGTTTACCTACAATTGTGGAAAATTTTCCGACAAGTTCAATTGGATCTACGTTCTATTAGACCGTTTGGTAAAACTGTTTGTTACAAGGACATAACAAGTCTGCCATTTTAGCTGAATATTTATGTTACACATAAAATGACAAGTTAATTGCGGTTGATGACCCCAAAAAAAAACTTTTTTTTTGCCGTTTTTTTATACAGGGTGTTAGGGTGAACACCGTTATCCTTGCAACCAGTGGTTTAGTTTCATTTATAGAACGTAAAATCAATGGAAAATTACAACTTTTTTTTTCTTTTTTTTAAATCTACCTTTTATCACAAGTCTCAAGTTCGTTGCCCTATGCGCTAGGGCAACGAACTTGCGTCTCAACACGGGCAGGGGGCGCGGGATGTGACCTGACCGACCGCGAGCGAAACCTCTCCCTCAGTCAGTCAGCTGTTTCGCTAGAGAGCACGGTGTCGGATAGAAACTTTTTAAAATCATTTAATGAAAATAATGTTTTTTTTTTGTTGTGTTCGGTCATTTATTTTTATATCTAAGTCAACTACCCATGGTTTGAATGACAAGAGTGTTTACCCTTACAGCCTGTATAATGGTACGAAACCCTTCGTGCGCGAGTCCGACTCCCACTTGACCGGTTTTTTTTATTTTGTTTGTTCTCCTAATCCTAACTAATCCATACTATATAATATTATAAATTCGAAAGTAACTCTGTCTGTCTGTCTGTATGTTACCTTTTTACGCCAAAACCACTGAACGGATTTCGACAAAATTTGGCAAGGAGATACTTAGATTACATCCTGGAGAAGGACACAGGCTACTTTTTATCGATAAATTTTTTTAATAGGACATAGAATCCTTTAACCCGGTAGTACGTTCCCGTGGGATAATTTCCGACCTACACGCGGGCGAAGTCGCGAGCTAAAGCTAGTTTTTAATACAAAGATAATTGTATTACGCTACAGCTCATGGCATCACAGTAGCAGCAAGAACTACATCGTCGTCCATTTGAGATCGCGAACGAATACAGAACATATTATATACTCAAAAGCGAACGAAACTGCGAAACTTTGTGAGTGTGGAGGAACACGTTTCGTGAAAGTCACGGCGCGAACCGCGGCGTCAATAATATGCATGTATTTTTTTATTCGATAAACTATCGAATGATGAAGATGGCCAAATAATAATTAAAAAAAATCGAAATCAAAAAAGGAATTTAAAGTACTTAAAAAAAAGTTAATAAAAATAGACAACCGACCCGGCTTTTTAAACGCCCTCCATTTGGCGCTCGGTGTGGTGACGTCACAGTCCATGACAACAACCAAACAAGTGTCAAGTTACTGTCAAACACTCCTACAAAACACATTGACGTTTTGATTGTTGTCATAGATTGTTACGTCACATTCGCTCTGACCAATAGCGTAGCCTTTCAAGTAAGTATTTGAACTCCCCACAGTTTTTTGGCACTTAAAAAAAAATATTTCTCGCTCAAAAAGAAATTTTATTCAAAAATATTGTCGGAGGCATAATTTTGAAGTAATGTAGTCTATATAAAAAAATACTTGACACTTATTTGAATCACAATGACATGCATATTCCCTATTCACAGCAAGATTTGCGCGCGAGTGTAGAACAGGCTTTAAAGAATAAGCATGTCGTCGAATGCAATCAATGGGAGGATACGCTCAGTTGCGACGTTTACAAACAACGCGAACTATTTATGAACCATTGTTAATCTTACACAGAAACTCGAGGCTGATTTACTGTCAGTTTTCGTACCTATGTAACGTATTATTGAAACTAACTCAAAAACTACCGCAAATCAAACTAAATAAAAAAGACCACCGCGCAAGCTTCCTCTTGTTTGGAAATTGGATAATTGATACTAAATACCTTTTAGGTCTTATACCGTTTATTGAGTTTATAAGAATTACAAAAGGCCATCTTACATGTTCTCGGGTGCAAGCCGGAAGAGGAAGAGGAAGAGCGGGTGTTGCCCGGATATAAAATATTAATGTACCACAGAGTATTAATCCTAACACCTCTTAATCTGCATAGCCCTTTCCCAACTATGTTGGGGTCGGCAGTCTAACCGGATGCAGCCGAATATTATTATTGATATTTTACATGGAGAAAGAAAAAGAAAAGAAAGCGCGATCGACTGCCTATCTGACCTCCACAACCCAGTAACTGGGTAATACAATACCCCTTGGTAAAACTGTCGGGCTTTTGACGACCCTTGACGACTATCAAAGATCTACGAATAACAGCCGGGACCAACGGCTTAACGTGCTTTCCGAGGTACAGAGGAGTCTCAGTATGTAAAGGATGGTCACCCATCCACGTACCAACTACGGCAAGCGTAGCTTAAACCATGCGGCTGTTATTACTTAGCTACGAGATCCTCCGTGCAAGCTTCCTCTATTAAATGTAAAAGAATTTTAATAATCGGTCCACAATTGGCGAAGAACAATTTAAAAAAAAAAACATATTCATGACAACCAACACGTCATGCAATCCAACACCACTGCTCAACCCTCAAAGGAATTAGCGTGTCGGTAACGACTATATGTAATTTCAGTACGTTGTATCAAACTACAATAATATCATTGACTATACTAGCGTTTAGTTAACCCTCAAAAACCAAGCCGAGCAAGACGATAAACGTAATCAGCCTATAATGTTCCCACTGCCGGGACACAGACCTCCTCTCCGTGACAGGGATTGGGCCGTGCTCCACCACGCAGGCCCAGTGTGCGATGGATGTTACTTGAGTTCGATATTTTTGGTTCTAGGACATACCGGTTGTATTCTGGATTACCTGGACATAGCTTTGGCAGAATTCATTGCAGGGAGAAGGCCAGTTTAGATGGAATCAGTAGGACGAACGGGAATACTAATAATCTAATACTAATACTAATAATAGGATTTATCAGATGATTTAAGATCACAGAGACCACTCATGATATCGTTCCTGATCTGATCATGTCCGCAACAAATAGTTTTCCGATCAATGCACACTTTTGTATAAAATTCTTACATAATACTTGTAGATGACTGTACAATATCTGTCTTATCAAGAATCTGCCGAAAAAAGAATCTGCCCAAACCAGAATCTGTCCTAAACGGAATAACCCGTTTAGATTACGTAACTGGGAGAAAATTATACTTCTGACAAGATGCGACTAATGTAATATTTTGGAAATATTATTCTTTTACAATATTTCCCAAATATTACAGTGCGGGCAAGAAACTCCAGGGTTACCTATCCGTGGAGTTTCTTGCCAGCTTTTCTCCATAGGAAACGACCAATTGGAACCGTGCACCTAGCTTCTGACGTTTCATAAGTGCCCATGTAGGTTTAGGTGAAAAAAAAAAAAGATTTTGACTAGCTTAAATGATAATATTATCGTAGCATAATCAACCTATAATGTTCCCACAGCTGGGACACAGGTCTCCTCTCTGTGAGAGGGAGTGGGCCGTAATCCACCACGCGGGCCCAGTGCGGGTTGGTAGATAATTATCATAGGCAACATTGTAATTAAACTAGTTTTTACGACTACTCACAATAGATTTTCCTAGTTTTTAATAAGTCTATTGTTATGCAGTTGATCCTAAGGTTTATGTTTTTAATCTTCTTTCGACAAGGAAACAGCTGTTGTTATACATACATATAAACGCCTTCTGCCCATGGCGATAGGCAGAAACTACAGAGCGCTTATTTATTAAGTTCGGACATCAATATGGTCCAATTTGTTAAATTTGATAAATGCGTAACACATTTTCATAAATAATTAAGAATCTGTGTCATTTTGACAGTTCAACAACAATTATTGCGATTTACGTTGTGAAGCAGATTTTTTTTTTGAACTTATTAAGCAATGAATTATCAATCTGTTTCAAAACGATTCAGATTGTGATCCTGTATTACGCAATTAGGTTGCTGGTCATGCGGGTTGCGAGTGCTACGCGCTGGTCATACGGGCTGCCAGTACTACGCGCTGGTCATACGGGCTGCGAGTACTACGCGCTGATCATACGGGCTGCGAGTACTACGCGCTGGTCATGCGGGTTGCGAGTGCTACGCGCTGGTCATACGGGCTGCGAGTACTACGCGCTGGTCATACGGGCTGCGAGTACTACGCGCTGATCATACGGGCTGCGAGTACTACGCGCTGGTCATGCGGGTTGCGAGTACTACGCGCTGATCATACGGGCTGCGAGTACTACGCGCTGATCATACGGGCTGCGAGTACTACGCGCTGATCATACGGGCTGCGAGTACTACGCGCTGGTCATACGGGCTGCGAGTACTACGCGCTGGTCATGTGGGTTGCGAGTACTACGCGCTGGTCATACGGGCTGCGAGTACTACGCGCTGATCATACGGGCTGCGAGTACTACGCGCTGGTCATACGGGCTGCGAGTACTACGCGCTGATCATACGGGCTGCGAGTACTACGCGCTGGTCATGTGGGTTGCGAGTACTACGCGCTGGTCATGTGGGTTGCGAGTACTACGCGCTGATCATACGGGCTGCGAGTACTACGCGCTGGTCATACGGGTTGCGAGTACTACGCGCTGGTCATACGGGCTGCGAGTACTACGCGCTGATCATACGGGCTGCGAGTACTACGCGCTGGTCATGTGGGTTGCGAGTACTACGCGCTGGTCATGTGGGTTGCGAGTACTACGCGCTGATCATACGGGCTGCGAGTACTACGCGCTGGTCATACGGGTTGCGAGTACTACGCGCTGGTCATACGGGCTGCGAGTACTACGCGCCAGCGTATTAAAATTTATTCAGCTTATTGGTACCTGTGTATAGCTTAACCCGACCGATCGATCCATGCGGCTGTTATTACTAAGCCACGAGTCCCTCACCTAGCCACGAGTCCCTCACTTAGCCACTAGCCCCTTTAAAGTAAACTTCTTCTTTTTCGTTTGGTTAGCGACTAACCTGGTGTCAGTTTTTATCCCGCCCTCTGACTTTACATGCCGTCACATCTCTCAGGCATGCCGGTTTCCTCACGATGTTTTCCTTCACTGTTTTTTAAGCAATTGAAACTTATACTTTGTAAATTATTTCTCAGATTTTATGTCAATATTTTACCAATTTTGTACTGATATTCTATTCTATTCTATACAATACGCACATGAATCCGAAAAGTCAGATGTGCGTGACTCTGGTTCAAACTCGAGACCTATGACTTGGCAGTCCCACGCTAACACTACTAAGCTATCACTGCTGATACGAGTATAAGAAACTAAGTCATCATCTGCCTAGCCTTTTCCCAACTCTGTTGGGATCGGCTTCCAGTCTAAACGGATGCAGCTGATCAGTATTTTACATGGAGCGACTGCCTATCCAGATAGGCAGTCGGAGGCCAGCCTCCACAACCCAGTAACTGGGTAAAACGATACCCCTTGGTAAGACTGGTTGTCAGACTTTCGTGCTTCTGACGATCCGTAACGACTGTCAAAGATCCACAAATGACAGCCGGGACCAACGGTTTAACGTGCTTTCCGAGGCACGGAGGAGTCTCGGTATGTAAAGATGGTCACCCATCCAGAGAGCAACCCCAGCAAGCGTAGCTTAACCTGATGGATCGACCCGTGCGGCTGTTATTACTCAGCCACGAGCTCTTATAAGTAACTAATCGAAATAACAACGTCAGCATAGATAAGCTGCTAAAGTATAATAGTTTTAGATAAAGTTGTATTTGACCATGATAAAACTGAACGCACAACAACGGACAGTGTGTCTGTGTGTATTTGTTACTTAGATAACAAAATGAAACTTCAACACGAACATAGGAAGTTTATTTGGATACTAGCGTCTGCCCTCGACTTCGTCCGCGACGAATTTCATCATTATTTCAGCATTTTATTCAAAAAGCGGAACTAGAATCGCGACAATCTAAGAAGTCCGTTTTGACAGTCTTGTTTGTGAAGCGAACAAAAAAATTGTTTCTTATAAACTGATTCTCGAGACATATCGATTGATCATACTTAGAGAGTTTGTAATCGATGACTTATCTACATTGCTTATAACTGATACTCAAGGCATAACGTTTTATTACATGTACGAGAACGAAACGTCAAAACGGACTTTTTAGATTGTCGCAACTGTAACTAATAATAATTGTTTATTTATTATTCCCTTAGTGAGTTTTATGTATATATGTACGTCCGTATGTGTGTCCCTATCAGAATACCAGCGCTGTGGTATTTATTTTGCTGCGATAGGAGCCTTTTTGGCATCGCACGGGGTTTTTTTTCTTCATTATTTTGTTCGTTTTTAAGGTTTTCTTGTTATAATGTTTGTATATTCTGCGCCTGTACCAAATAATATATTTTTCTTTCTTATAAAAACGACAGCAGCATCAATTCCGTTTTAGACTTTCGAATCGGGGAAAATTTCGGATAACGGAGAACTTCTTACTGTACGTGTGTGATAGTTCCTTGATTTTGTATGGATTTGCTGCGTTCGAAATTACGAATTGATATTTCGAAACGGAATTCCGTATGTGGCCAGCCTTATGATGACACAAGGATGAAATTGAAATAAAAACGCGTCACGATTAAAAATTCAGCTTTCAGCAGCCGAAAATGGCTTACAATAACGTACGGTATTCAGCCATTTCACGGTGTTATCATCTTGTGAAAACATAGTAGTAAAATACAATAGACGTTGATATATTAAGGGCGAATTTCACCAAACTTTTATGCCGAGTATAAGTCTTATCCTGCGAATAAATTTTGAATTTTTGACAGTTTTTCCATACAAAAACTGTCAGACGACAATTTTATTCCACGGATAAAATATATCTGACATTGATAAAATTAGCCCTTAGTAGGTAACCTATTCCGCTTAACTATTCCTCAAGAGTCATAAAAAATCCTGTAAGAAATCGACACGTGTTTCACCTCTCAACGAGGCATCCTCAGGACGATGATTGACCAGTCGCGAATCCGAACACGACGTGGCAACACGTCGTGTTTGGATTCGGGCTTACAGGGTTTTTTATGACTCTTGAGGAATAGGTTACTAAATATATCTACATCTATTGTATTTTATAATGGATTTTCGCAGTCACGCCTGAATTAATTAACTACATAATAGTAAAACTGAACGACTCTGTTTCTCAAGCTGCGTAAGGTAGGTCAGGTGTGTAGCGATAACTTTTACGACGCATGAAATTGAAATAATAAGATTTATGCTGGTAAAATATCGTGGAAATGAATTGTGAATAGGTAGGTTTGTGGTAGGTAGGACGAGCTCGTGGCTAAGTAATAACAGCCGCACGGATCGATTCGTCAGGTTAAGCTACGCTACGCGTGACCATCTTTACATATCGAGACTCCTCCGTGCCTCGGACAGCGCGTTAAGCCGTTGGTCCCGGCTGTCATGACAGTCGTTACGGGTCGTCAGAAGCCCGAAAGTCTGACAACCAGTCTTACCAAGGGGTATCGTATTACTGGGTTGTGGAGGTCCGATAGGCAGTCGCTCCATGTAAAATACTGGTATTCAGCTGCATCCGGTTAGACTGGAAGCCGACCCCAACATAGCTGGGAAAAGGCTATGCAGATGATGATGATGAATTGTGAATAGGTTAGGGTGGGATACACGGGCTGCTCAAGCAGTTAGCCAGTGATTAAATACACGGACTGCTCCTGCAGTCAACAGCTTGAAGCTGCGATAGATAACTGCTAGATCAGTCACAATTTAATCCTAGCAATAATCGACGCGGAGGTGGGATGAAGAGCGCGGGCGGAGGGGATAACTGCGCCAGAGCAGTAGACAGCTCGAGAAGTCAGTGTATACCTGGCAAAACTGCTCGAACGGTTCCATGTATGATAGAAGACTGTAGTTCACTATGCAGTCGCAGCTTGAAGCTGTCGATCCTGACTTCTCTAAGCTGCCCGTATATGGCCGCTCTTACTTCTAGGCAAACGTGATTCATAGTCAACATCATGGCTCTATCAGTCGGTCTATTCTGTAAAAATCTCACCGTGAAAACTCAGGTGAAGTGAGCTTGAAGTGAACTGTCAATGCCTTAGCATCTGCATTGCTATTCTGCAACCATGTCACCATGAAAACATAGGTGAAGTGAGCGTGGAGTGAGCTGTCATAGTCATCGATACCTACTAATGCTAAGGCAGTGACAGTTCACTTCTAGCTCACTTCACCAAAGTTTTCACAGTGAGATTTTTACAGAATAGCTCAACAGTAGGTATCGATGACAATGACAGCTCACTCCACGTTCACTTCACGTATGTTTTCACGGTGAGGTGGTGACAGAATCGCAATGCTGGTGATGTCCATACTATCCATCTTCCTAACTATTATTAAAAAGGTGAAAGTGAGGTTGTTTGTTGGTTTCAGCTGTTTGTTACGCTTTCACGCTAAAACGGCTGAACGGATTTTGATGAAATTTGGCACATGCGTAGATCATGACCTGGAAAAGGATATAGGATACTTATTATCCCGATATTCCCACGGGATCGAGACTTATGCGGGTGAAAACTCGGGGCGCAGCTAGTAATATTCTAAATTCGAAAGTAACTCTGTCTGTCTGTCTGTCTATATGTTACCTTTACACTCCAAAACCACTGAACGGTTTGGCAAGGAGATAGATGGTATCCTGGGAAGGACGTAGGCAACTTTTTACCGACTTCAAAAAAGGAGGAGGTACTACGTTCGGATGATTGCTTTTTTGTTTATGTATGTTCACCGATTACTCCGCCGTTTGTGAACCGATTTTAAAAATTCTTTTTTCGTTCGAAAGGGTGTACTTACTCCCGAAATGGTCCCATATAAATTTTTATTAAGTTTGCTTGCGTAGTTTTTGAGCTAGCTTCAATATTAGGTACGTATTTTTCCCACAGTCTATGTAGACGATATAATTATTACACTCCTTCACTGTTATTTACATAGCAGGTAGTAACTTGTGTGGGGTAGGTACCACCACTAAAAAGTGAAAAATAAAAACTTTTTACATAAAAAAACAACCGACTTCAAAAACAACACTGAAAAAGTGAAAAATAACTTTAATTTCGGAAGTCGGTGGCAAAAAACGAAAATTAAAAAGCAAAGAAACCGACCTCCGAAATTATTAAAAAAAAATTAACCTATAGGGGGTGATATAGGGGATGAAGTTTTTATAGGAAACCCTACATTTCTTAAGTATCCCAGTAGTACGTTCTCGTGAGACATACACGCGGTTGAAGCAGCGCGGGCAAGAGGTAGTATTAAATAAATAAATAAAATATTTTTTATTTCAGACAACTTAGTCCTGCAAGCGTAGCATGAGCACCGTTTTGTCGACGGAAGAGTAGACAAAAATGACGTTTCCTGTAGACAGTACGACGGCAGCAAAGTAGAAAGAGTCAACTGCACTTTTTACGAAAATCACTCTTTTACATAATTCGATTCAGAATTCCTTGTTTTGTCATAGGATTTATCGGTTGTCAGTGTGATTTTGACAGTAAGGATAGAAAACTTTCTTCCGAAATAGTCTACGTTTAAAAAGACCTAGACAAAGATCGTTAGAAATGAAAGACAAAATGACAGATTGTAGAAGGATTTCTACAGTGCGATGTCAAAAATGAAGAAACGAACTGTCACTTTGTATAGAAAAAGCTATGTCTATTCTTCGTAGAGATAGAAAGTGCCATGCTACGCCTGCAGGGGTGAAACACGACGAGCCTATCAATATTAACAAAAGATAAAAAAATACGAGTCGACTGATGCCCAAAAGTAAATATCGATTTTGTTTGATTTCGGTTAGCTGTGTTTGCAAACTATCTGCCTTATCAGTACGCCGCCTGACCAACTCTACATAATATGCTTATGTCATTCGTCATAACATAGCAGTAATGTTTTATTATTTTTATTTATTTACTAGCTGTGAGCCTATACCACCTCTGCTCAAATTCACTTTTCATCTCGCTCGCACCATACTACTCGCGGACTGAGTGAGAGTAAGAAGGAGTGGGGTGCTGGCGGCTCCAAGACTCGAATATAGTGGTAATATAAAAAAAATAAAAAACCTAAGACCTGGGGGCCAAGTCTACTAAGTTACAAACGTGTCAATGGGTGGTGGACGTGAGTTTTTGACAGATATGCCATACAAAATCCGTCAAAAACTCATCATTACGAGACCATTGACACGTTTGAAAATTAGTAGACTTGGCTTGCTTTATAGTTAGTTCAAAGCAAAGTTTCATGATCTAATTTAAAGTATTTTTTGAATACCAGCGGTTATAGTTCGGATTAGAGGTAACTTTGGATTTTTTTCCATCGAGAAAGTTTTATGTAATCGTGTTTTCGTCAAACATAGGACCTAGCATGAATCCTCAACTTTAACATATATTTATTTCAAAATTAATGATGCAGTATTTTCGGCATAACGGAGGATCATGCTAAGCAATTTGAGGTAGGGTAGGCCTTTAAGTGGGCTTGGGCCGGACATGTTTGCCGCATGTCAGATAAGTCGTGGGCAAAAAATACGAGGTATTCTCTCAAATCACTGTAATATATCGAGTGTAAATTGTTTCATTAGCTAAATAGGACCTTTCTTATTATGTGCACTAGAAACCAGAATATGGCTCACATCAAGTCAACAGGAATAAATTGTCTAACTCATAACCTCTCTTCATAAGGCTGTTTGACAAAAAGCAGTGCACAACACCAAAAAAAACTGTAAGTAAAATTAAAATGAAATAAACACGGAACTCCTTTATCACAAAATTCAATTACCGAACCTATCGATGCCTAATAAAAAACAATCGATAGCACACATACAAAAAAAACAACAGAATTACAAATTCAAATTTAGAAAAAAACGAATTATTCTTTTGAACTTCCGCTTTTTAAATATTAACGAACACGTTCGATTTCAAAATAAAAGATGGCGGCGGTTTTGGCGCGAAAGCGTGCGCTGGACGCGGCGATATGAAACAAACTGATAGACTGAATGTCTGATACGTCCAAGGATTATAGTTTGTTTTCACAAACGCTATGGATGATCACAAAAACACTGTTTACTAATATTGACAGCCGTCGCACATAATCGTAAGTCGTAACAAGAAATAGCGGTAAACACACGGTAAGTAGTGTAGTAAGTATCCTAAAAACCGGATAAGATAGCAGTATCTTATCCGGTTTTTAGGATTCCGTACCTCAAAGGGAAAACACGGAACCCTTATAAGATCACTCGTGTGCCTGTCTGTCCGTATATCACAGCCAATTTCAACCATTTTTTTATAAATAATTTTAAAACAAATACATTTAAAGATATTTAAGAAAATAGATGAAAATGTACCATTCCACGCTTGTACCCGAAAGTGCTGTGCCTAAAATTTTGAAAAAATTGTAGGAAATGGTTCTTTACTCATAGATTACAGGAAAACCTATGAGTCTATGGTCTTAAAATAACCTGTTAAACCTCGCAATATTGTGCTTACAAACTTACATTTGCAGTTGAAAGCAATGTACCTTGGGATAAATTCATCCTAACTACGGAATCCGTCATTGTGCGCGGTCCGACACGCTCTTGGCCGGTTTTTTTTAGTTCCCAAGTGGCCTGCACTTTTACGCATTAGCTCGATAACCTAGAAGTCTGTGTAGGTGCTTAAAACAAAATCCGTGGTTTAAAAACTGTTTAAATGTTGGCACATGGGACCTGGAAAAGGGCAAAGGCTACTTTTCAACTTGGATCTCAGACGAAGTCGCGAGAAACAGCTAGTATTAATTAATTCCTTAAAACATCCTAGCAAATCAGATTAGCCAATCGACTCTCACCTTGACCCTGACTTTAGTATCTAACTAAGCGAAAATATCACAATATACAGCCTACTTTAAGGCGACAGCCTCAGGGTAGTCCGCGAAATTCAAAGGAGAATGCCACACTTTCGTACCAACAAAGGAGCTAGAGTGTCACAACCAAATGTAGTTCATAAAATTACTCCTATTTTTTTAATTAGATATACAATTTTGTTATGAAAACGATTCCCGGCTTTCGGACACCAAAAATAAGTCTTTTTTTACTTTTGTATTTTCCGCTTATGTCAATGACATTGCATTTCATTTCCGAATATTGCTACTACGTTAAAAATATAAGTACCTACCTGTCAACGAACATTAAAATGAAGAAGACAATTGTACCAATTTGCCATTTAATCATTTAATATTAGGATAAAATATATTTTTATGTGTCAAAAAACATCTTTAGGTCACGCGTTACATCGTAATATTTTTTTTTTTTTTGGAATACTTTTTCATTTAATGAAAAGAGGACCTATTCAAAAAAGTAAAATGTCATTTGTACTGTGACGTATTGCAATAATTATTCTGTGGCGCCGTCATGGATGACGTTACTTTCAATAATGGTTTCATCTGAACTATTTGAATAATAATTTATAATACTTATTAACAAAAACCTTATTAGGTACTAACAACATTATCACCTTACTATTATTTACTAACGTGTGAAGTTCGAGAAGTGGGTGTACTATATAGTAAATACAACTCTGCCTAACTCTTCTGGGAAAACAGGCCTGCTGTTATGTTAAGATTTCAAGATATTAGGAATGAGTAAACGCAGTACTAAATTGATTACTTATTCAGACTATGAGTACTGTAGAGGTTTTATGCGATATGCAACCTCACGTTGGGCTGGCTGGTAGAACCGCAGCCTTAACTTGCGAACGGTCCAGAAGTCGGTATTTAAATATTGACAGGTGTGTTTTTTTATGTTGTGAGGGGCAGATCAGCCCGGACCCTCCATATGTATAAACGTGTCTTCTAATTAATAAACCCTTGGAAAACCTACACCTCTTTGGAATTCCCTCCTCACACACCCCCACACATCTAGTCAACGCCCTTCAGGCGTTACATGTGGCGGGTAAGGGAAATATTATAATAAGTTTGGTGTGTTTAACTCAATGTGTTATTAATACATTTTTATTTATGTGCGTTTCATATTGCGGAGAAAAAAGCATCAGACGCGGCCGCCGGCCGGGAACGAGTGGGGCGTCACCTGCACAGCGCTTTGGAGCGTGTGTGATGATACTTCCCACTTCGCCACGGGGTCAACGGGAACGCTGCGCCCACTGTCTTTATCTTAAAGAAAATTCTTTGAGCTATCGTAGCATGAATGTGCTCCAGAGGATTTAGGAGGAAAACCAACCATGGTTCCTCACAGAAGGACGGGGTGGTGCCCACTCAGTTAGAGGTGATGCCAACCTCACTTACGGGCCTGGCCTCGTGAGGGGCGTCTGATAGACGCCTATGGTACATCTTTGATTGAGGGCCCACAGTTTGTTTTATATGTCATGGGGTTCTAGTATGGGTGTAGGATTACTTTTATATTTTTGTCCCTCTGGAGTGCGAGCATGATGTTGTTTTCATTTGGTGGGCGCATATATCCAGAAGTTACCTATACATTCGCGCGAGTAATACCCTAGTCAATTTGTTCCGTCAAAATAATTAAAAAACCCGGAAAATAGTGCTGTGTACTGATTCTTATAAAGATTAATAGCATACAGTCCAATACACGTGAAACGTTCTATATTTTGACTTAAATACTCTTAACAATTACGTAGTGACTAAAAACAATCATCCAGTGTTTTTATTATACCGCCATTAACTCAAATTAACTGCGAGAACCAACTTAATGAGCGATACGCGTAAGTAACGCGATACCCACGGCGCTTACGACGTTCTTCTCGCCGACTTACGCATCGACAGTTCGTCACCAGGCGTGGGCCTTTATTAGCGTACGATTTATTAGTGTGCATTGATACGTTCTTTGAGTGAACCCAAAACACCGTAGCACATTATGAATTGTGACTGTTGCTCGGAAGGCATAGCTGAAGGAAGTTCTGTGGTAAAATGCTCTTCGTGTCACAAACCATACCACCATTCCTGTCTCACGCAGCTAGGTTGTGACTTTCAACTAACCGAATTGCATAATTGGATGTGCCCGACCTGTAAGCCGAAGAAGCGAAACGTAGATAATACCTCCGTGCGCAATAGTCAGGCGAGTGATCCTAATGTAACGCATAGAAAGAAAGAGTCTTCGGTAGCTATTCTCTGCGATGAAGCTCCTGTTACGTCTGGCGAAGTTTCTCGTATTATGAAGAAACAGATCGACGATCTCATGCGGCACCTCAACCAAACTTTAGCAAATTATGTTAACACGCAGATGAAGACGATTACTGACAAATTAGAAGGGCTTAATACATCAATGGAGTTTATGAACGTAAAGTTTGAGGAGATGAAGACTGAGTTTTCCTTAAACACCAAAGTCGTTAATGACCTTAAAAAGGAAAACGAGCTGCTTAAAACTACTGTCAAAGACCTAGGAGTGAGGCTAACTCAGATGGAACAACAAGCGCGATCTACGAATGTGGAAATCCAATGTCTGCCCGAGCACAATAATGAAAATCTTGTGTCAACTGCCATGAATATCAGTAAGGTGATATCTTGTGACTTAACTGAGAACAATATACATCATGTTACAAGAATTGCAAAGCAAACCCCTACTAGTGCTCGCCCGAAGTCTATCGTCGTTCAATTTAGCAGTCCACGAGTTCGCGACCACTTTTTGGCTGCTTCTATCAATTTTAATAAAAATAAAACTTCTGAAGGGAAGCTCAACAGTGCTCTTCTTGGGATTGGCGGTAAAAAAGAAAATGTCTATATAGTAGAACATCTATCACCAGCAAACAAGGCGTTGCATGCTGCGTCCAGGATTAAAGCTAAGAGTTTGGGTTACAAGTATGTGTGGGTCCGTGGCGGTAAGATTTTTGTTAGAAAACATGATGGTGCAGACTATAAATTTATCAAGGACACCGACTCGTTGGACAAATTACAGTAAGCAATAAAAAGATGTATAGAATAAGGTATAAGATTGATAAGGATTTAAATTCGATCAGTTCAAAATTTATTACCAGAATGTAAGAGGTATTAGGACAAAGCTGAGTGACATTTACCAGAAAGTTGCATGCTGTTCATACGATGTTATAATGTTTACTGAAACTTGGCTACTGGATGGTATCTTTGACTCAGAGATCATGGATGAGCGTTACGCTATCTATAGGCGAGATAGATCCAATAATATTTTGAATAATAAAACCAACGGTGGTGGAGTTCTTATTGCTATATCTACAAAATTTGAATCACAGAGGCTGATCAAATTCGAAAGTTCTTGC
The DNA here is from genome assembly GCA_947363905.1 of Lithophane semibrunnea. Classification (NCBI taxonomy): domain Eukaryota; kingdom Metazoa; phylum Arthropoda; class Insecta; order Lepidoptera; family Noctuidae; genus Lithophane; species Lithophane semibrunnea. Next base: position 4,950,742 of record OX376213.1, on the reverse strand, counting down.
GATGATCTCTGGGTCAAGCTGTCATTTAAAGGGGGTAAAAAAGCTAGGGTAATTTATCTGTGCACTGTATACTTGCCCTCGCCGATACAGCCCAGAGTACTGGAGCATTTTGTTGATAACACAAACAATGTCTTGGAACATGCCAGTGAATGCTTGATTATTGGTGACTTTAATATGAAAACGATTAACTGGCTTGGGTCAGGTGGTGATGTGATAAGTGCTCCTCAAAATATTTGTACAGGCTTAGAACAGACTCTTTGGGATTTTGTCTTGCTTAACAACTTAAGACAATATAATTATTTATTTAATCAAAATGGAAGAATTCTTGATTTAGTCTTGACCAACTTAGATCTTGTTAAAGTGAGTGCACCTGTGGATGTGCTTTCTAAAATAGATGTGCACCATCCACCTGTACTATGTGAGGTCTCGTTTACCCATTTTAAAAAGCCACGGAACTGTAAAAACAGAACTAAGTTGAATTACTATAAGGCAGATTACGTGGCAATTAATGCAGCACTGGAGCAGGTCAATTGGTCATCAGAGCTAGATCCTTGCATGACTATAGATCAGATGGTGGAGTCTTTTTATAATTTATTGTATGGGTTAATTAACCGCCACGTTCCACAAGTACCAATAAAAGATGCTAAATACCCGTACTGGTTCTCTAGGCAGCTCATTAAAAGACTAAACGAAAAGAACCGCCTGCGACTTAGAGTTAAAAAGTACAGTAATCCCTTAGATATTATTGCTTTAGATTTACTTAGGAAAAGATGTGACCGTATGGCTACGTCTTGTTATAATGCTCACATTTCTGATATAGAGGCCAAAATTACCTCAAACCCAAAATATTTCTGGAGTTACTTAAAAATGAAGAGAGGTGGCAACAGTAACTACCCCAGTTCCATGACAGATGGTACAAACACCTCTGAAAATGTTAAGGAAATATGTAATTATTTCGCATCCCATTTCGCTAAGGTGTATAGTACTGATGGGAATGGTGTGCATGCGGCCGCAGGTGACACTGATGAATGCATAAGCAATAGCACGTTAGGCCAAATGACAATATCACAAGATCAGATCCGCAAGGAATTAAAAAAAATAGACGTTCACAAAGGGGCCGGCCCTGATAATATACCTCCTTTGTTTTTGAATAGGCTTGCGGATGTTCTTTCACTGCCATTAAGTGTTATATTTAATAATTCTCTGCTTCGGGGTACTTTTCCGACCATTTGGAAGGAAACCAAAATTGTACCTATTTTTAAAACCGGGGATCAGTCCGATGTGAGCAATTACAGACCCATCGCTATTCTCTCTATACTTGCAAAGGTATTTGAAGCCCTCATATGCCCTGTGCTATCCAGACATTTATCACAGCTAATAATAGATTGCCAATACGGATTTATGAAGGGGAAATCGACAGCTACCAATTTGGTGACCTATGTTGAAAGCATTGTTGAAGCGGTTGATGCGCGTGTTCAGGTTGATGCAGTTTACACCGACTTCAGCAAGGCTTTTGACACGGTAAACCATGGCATACTCTTCAAGAAGCTTAAAATGTATGGCGTTTCGGACCCCCTCTTAAGTTGGTTCCAATCATATCTGTCTGGACGGATGCTCAAGGTTGTAGTGAATGGGTGCTCATCAGATCCGTACATGGCAACGTCGGGAATCCCTCAGGGATCTCATTTGGGTCCACATGTTTTCATTCTTTTTATAAATGATATTCACAAATGCTTCTCGAATTCGAATATATTCCTATTTGCTGATGACCTCAAAGCCATAAAGATTATAAAAAATCCTGCGGACTCGGTACTGTTCCAAAGCGACTTAGACCGGCTGACTGAGTGGTGTGAGCATAACAAGATGTCTTTGAATGTGAAAAAATGCCGTCATATCAAATTCACAAAAAAGAAGAATATCATCCAGTCAGTTTATAAATTGAATGGTGAGCAGCTTGAGGAAGTCGAAACTATACGAGACCTAGGCGTTCAGTTCGACAAAAAGTTAAGTTTTGTCGAACATATTGACAAAATTATATTAAAAACGTCAAAGATGCTAGGCTTCGTTATGAGAGAGTGTAAAAACTTTAAAAAACCTAATATTAAAAAAATTATGTACAACTCGCTAGTTAGAAGCCATCTAGAGTACTGCAGTGTGGTCTGGTCACCTGAGTATAAGGTCCACATCAAGCGCATCGAACGGCTGCAAAAACGGTTCTTGTGGCATCTCACCTACAACACAAATAAGTGCAAAAAACTCAACTCGTACCAAGAAAAACTGAATTATTTTAACATGATGTCGCTGGAGAAACGCAGGAATATGCTAGATTTGGTTTTCCTTAAAAAGTTAGTAACAGGCTCTTTAAACTGTCCCGATTTGCTCAGTCGGGTGCTATTCCATGTGCCCCGTAATCTGCCAAGAAGTTCTAATAGGAGGCTTTTCTGCATGCCAAGATGTCATACCAACTTGAGGCAATACTGTCCACTTTCTAGAATGTATGCTGCATACAAGGAGCATGAAGTGGACATTGACCTCTTTTACTCATCAATACCTACTCTAAAAAAAGCCGCGCTTGCCATGTAATGGGTATCTCTAGTCTAAAATTAAATAACCTAATCATAGTAATTAATTATACAATTCAATCTAATTTACATAATTTAATTTAATCTATAATTTATTGTAATTAATCTATTGTAACCATTTTAGTTTTTAATAATTTATTTCTTAGTTTTGTCTAAACTATGTATTACTTGATTTTAATTCTTTATTGTGTTATTACCTGCGCATAATGTAGTGCATGTTGTGCTTTTCTTTAAGTAATGAGGCGCTTAGACTTAAGTTTGCAACGTACAAATTGTAAAGTAATAGTGTACTCATTGTTGAAGAGCCTAATATTAAATAAATAAATAAATAAAAAGTTTGGTACCCGTGGACTCAGTGGCGTCTAGACGGCAAGAAAGTTTTGGATGTTGTGGTCTAGTGGTGCTAAGCCCCATCCGGGCAGATGTGAACTTGTCACATTGTGTTTTCTCCTAGGAGGCTTTGTCATATCTTTTTCGCCAGTTTTGGTATGACGAGGTTTAAGCAGGACGAGGCGTTGTGCTGATATGGGTGCAATATGGCACATGCTAACCCTACCGTAATTGTCACAAGCCGGGGTGACTTTCGTCCGTCCTGACCTTCTTCTGCAAAAGAAAGTAGAGGTTTTATGCGATATGCAACCTCACGTTGGGCTGGCTGGTAGAACCGCAGTCTTGACTTGCGAACGCTCCAGCAGTCGGTATTTAAATATTGACAGGTGTGTTTTTTTATGTTGTAAGGGGCAGATCAGCCCGGACCCTCCATATGTATAAACGTGTCTTCTAATTAATAAATCCCGGGAAAACCTCCTCCTCTTTGAAATTACCTCCACAACACACCCTCACATATCCAACTAACGCCGCTCAGGCGTTACAGTACCTACCTACATGATTATTGATATCCATTATCATTATATATAAAAACTGACACCAAGAATTATTATTGATATCACTGATTTATTGTATAATCATCCATCAGGAAACAAGCGCCAAATCAAGAATAAAAAGCAACCGATATTAGGTACCGCCTCATTTGTCACCAACTTCACCATTTCGAGTCTGTCACTTTCTCGAACTTAACCTCAAAATATGAAATAGGTAAATGGTTAGTAAATACGAATTGCGGAAATCCATGTAAAAAATAGTTAACAATATAAGAAGAGCATTGAATTCTCCTCCAAATTCAAGGTTTGGTTGTGACAGGCGGACTTTTCGCTTGGTACAGGGTGCCCTATAAACCAGGTCATTCTCTTTTTCTTACGTATTTTGCAATATGCAGGTCAGTATCAGGTTGTATGATGATCTAAATATTATGATTCGGGGCCTTAGCAAGTAATTATTTATAGAATTATAATCATAAAAATCATCAATACAACTCTCTAAATTCATTATATCCTATTGAATGACTGTTTCATAAAATCATGACAATTGAAGACTATTCTAACTTAAGGAGTTGTAATACTGAATCTAATGATTATAATTCTGTTAAGCCATATTTGTTACGATCGCGAATCATAATTATTATAATAAATATACAACCTGACACTGACTTGCAAATTGCAAAAAACGTAAGAAAATTTGAATTTCAAGGGCTACCTTGGAGCATCCCTTATGGCCATGTTCACAGGTAAAGTGCGCAGCATAGCTATAGTGTAGCTTGGTTGTGGAGGATAGATAAGCTGTCGGTCAATGTAATGTACTGGTATTTAGCTGTATCCGGTTAGACTGGAAGCCGATCCCAACATAGTTTGGAAATGGTGTGGCGGCATCTACATCGCCACATGCAAATTACGCATCAAAGACCTGACGTCACACAAAAATCCTGACGTCACAAAATCCTGCATCGCGCAATTAGAGTTTACCGCGCGATGGACATATATAAAATAAATGAACCCGACATCAATCGATGGCCAGTTGCCCGCCAGACAGACATCCTTCTGGTCTATAGAGGATGAGTGAACTTTACACCCTGTTCCTCATACCTCTAAAGCTAGGCAGATGGTGATGGCGTGAATAACATTGTTTGTTGCATAGTTATGCAAGTAGTTTGTAGCCGATATTATAACGTATTCATACCGCGACTTAGGTGTATCTTTACAGGCTTCTTCCATAGAGAAAAACTGTTTGGAATACTAATATCAAAATTGTGTTTTATTTATCAGTTACAAAACCCTTTGTCAACAATGGGTAATATTTCGCAAGGCCATAATATATTTTAAAAGGCAATTCATGTACTAAATCAGAAACATGAGGAAAATATGATGGACGTGATGGTACACGTACTTACTTATCCACACCCATACATAAACTCACGCCTTCTTGCCATGGTGGTGGGCAGTAACTACAGAATCTGCTATGATCCTTACATACTTACTTTTAATTTTATTGATTTCATTTGATTTTAATATAATTGTGTTGAATTATAATTTTAATTGAATAATGTTATAATATTGTGAAAATAATCCTTTAAATTTCATTTTATTTAGATAGATTCAGACTTACGACATTTGTTTTTATATTTGAATACTTTACCTTTTTATTATATTCCTTATTTAATTTTGTTGCCTTAAGTGCGAATATTTTTTTTGTGATTATGTATGGTTGTATTGCTCTCATGCAATGTGACGAAATGTAATTTATTATTTTATTTTAAAATCTGTTCTAATTTGGTATTACGGTAATTTGGTATTATTATATTATAAGAATGTTGTGCATGCCTATTAATGATGTATTTACACAGTATTGAAGACTAGTGATTACCTATTGCTTCTATCATTGTAAATATGTCGTTGGTGTGCCTTGCTCAATAAATAAATAAATAAAATAAATAAATACTTCGCTTCGTTTACGTTCATACATGTGCCCTATTTGTCAAAAGTTACAAATCTACACGTTCACAAGTTACCTAGAATGTTAATTTTCGTTATATTCATAGCTCATCTCCATATTCATAATCAGCCATAATGTTACATACTGCTGGCGTTGGGGCGCATAAGGTCAAAAGCGCGAAATGACAAGTGGGTTGCAAATTGTCAAAAGAGCAGAATGTCAAAGCGTAGAAATTCAAAGGCTCACATAGTCAAAAGCACAGAATGTCAAAGGCTCAGAATGTCAAAAGAGCACAATGACAAAAATTCTACTTTAACGCGTTAACTGTGTTTTGACTCACACTGGCAGTGGGAAAAGAAATTTAAAAAAATATTCTTAAAAATGAGAAGTAAAAAAAGACGAGAGACATCCAGTTTGATCGGAAATACAAAAGATATTTAGTAAAGATACGAAACAAAGATCTCACATTACAACAGATTTATTATAATTATGTATATATAACACTGTAATCATCTAGTATAATACTAGAAGATTACAGCTATCTATACTTATTAAAACTCACATGGCATGTTCAGTCATTAATTATTATTTGTTTCGAAGTCGTAGGAATATTTCTTTTTTATGAAATACAGGGATTGTGATTGAGTTCCGTTTCAATTGTTTCAAGTAGCAATTATATTTTCTAACAAATTATCCAAATTTGTCACAATGCCGTCTTTTTTTTTTGTTTTCAACAGCGCAGCTAAAGCAATTATGACTTCTAAGTAGAATTTTTGTCATTGTGCTCTTTTGACATTCTAAGCTTTTGACATTCTGAGCTTTTGACATTCTGCGCTTTTGACTATGTGAGCCTTTGAATTTCTACGCTTTGACATTTTGCTCTTTTGACAATTTGCAACCCACTTGTCATTTCGCGCTTTTGACCTTATGCGCCCCAACGCACTGCTGGGACACGGGCATTAGGTCTTCTCTCTCTTTTGACCACATATAAAAAAAAAAAGAAAATCGAATTTAAAAATTGATTGTACTAAGCACGACACTTGTAAACTTGTAAGACGGAATAGAGAGTCGCCGGACACTCTCAGGATTTGCTATGATTTTGTACAAGTTGTAACTTAGAAATAATTTTTTGATAAACAAAATCACGAATAAAAGTGTAAAATTATAAGTACTTGTGAACTAAATAATGACATTTGGTAATACAAGGCTTGCAAGTTTTGATAAACAGGGCTCTGGTCATAGCGCGCGCTAGTTGCGAGTACTACGTGCCTGACATCACCAGTAAGGTATACCAATATCTCCTTCTAGGTCCTCCCGGCGTTTCCACTCACCACTCCCTTTCATTCATCCTCTCAACATGTCCAAAACATTTAACCATACTGCTTTCAATTTTTTTACATACCTACTCTTTTTTTTTTGTGTAGGTACGTACTTATGACAATAAATGTCTAAATTGAGTGATAACCTGACGTGGTAAATTTCCCTTTCCTCCTTCGCTGATGTCGATCGCGTACGGTCGGTCGCGTACTCGTAGCAACGTAGTACGCGCCGCGGAAGTCAGCGTCGCAGTATAGTGGTATATAGAACACAATGTATATACGTACGCGCGACCGACGTACGCGACCGACATCAGCAATTCAAGCTTAGGGACCTGTCCCACCGCCGCCGCCGCGCCGACGAGGATGCGACTAGACAATACCAACATAGTATGCGCGCGGACAATACCAAAAATCTACACTCGCAGCTAAGTTCCAGGCTGTCACAAATTACAGATAGTCTGGGTTTATTGATGAGACAAAATAAATAAGATAGGGAGTTTATGCGATTTCATTACCAAATTTTTTTAGTATTTCGTTTACTCTATTTTAGGAGTGAATAAGTTCGGAAAAGTTGCAAACATCCGTTTTCAAACAGGCGAAGGCTCAGACTAAATAAAAAACCAAAACAGAGCGCTGCGAACAATACAGTGAAGCATGCCAGAACTACACCTCCGCTCTGTGCATACACGCTCGCACGCACACACTTACAACCTTTTACAATCAAACTACACTAAGTGTGCTTGTTTACGAAACCGGCCTCACGTCACTATTGACAGCGCTCTGTCTTGGTTTTTGATTCATGGAGAACCTCACCTCTTGACATCCCCAGGGTTGGAAAACGCCGATGACTAACGCAATGTCCTAATAGAACGCAATTTAGGCAACGAGAAGTTCGCGCGAACGTTGTTTAGTTTTTAAACAACGTTCGCACGATCTTGCCATAGTCGCATAAAGGTTCAGCGTATAGGCGCGACGCAACACCCGACCGGTAGAACAATTTTCGTGAACCTTTCATGGAAATTGTTTCACTAATCGCTTTCTATTACTCGTAGTACACAGGGCTACACATCAAGCTATATATTTCCGGTTTATGCTGATCTCGCATTGTATAGGATTTCCGTACAATGCGAGGTCAGCTTATACTGGAAATGTATAGTTTGATGTGTTGCCGTGTGTAGATCGTTTTACTGTGTAACAGATCAAAATAATTGAAATCTTACCGTTCATATTCAATAGTTGATATGTCAGCATCACTAGAACTATGGTTCACTTTTAGCAGACCATTTCTTCTAAAGAAGGACTTTCTTCTGGGTTTACCCCCCTTCTCTTCTGTGCTAGATTCTACGAATGATATGGTGGAAGATGATGTAAATTCCTTATGGTTATCCATGGCTCTGAAAAACATATTTTCCTCGATAATTTTTATAAGGTCAGACTACTAAACTCGCGACAATCTAAGAAGTCCGTTTTGACAGCTATAAAAATGCTTTATAAAGCGATGAAAAAAAAATTGGTTTCTTATAAACTGATTCTCCAGACATATCGATTGAACATACTTAGAGAGTTTGTAATCGACGAGTTATCTAGCATTGCTTAAAACTGATTCTCAAGGCATAACGTTTTATTACATGTACGAGAACGAAACGGACTTCTTCTTCTCAAGTGAACGCACAAGATTCGAAAACAAACGCACGAATTCGCACGAAGTTAATTTATTTGTTGGCAAATCGACAGCTGCAGAAATCGGTTGGTTGTTGGATGGATTGGTGATCAAAGTTTGTTGTTATTAAGAGACAGAAGTGTGCTGCTGTATGCATACCTCTTTACAATATTTAACATAAAATTTATAAAAGTACCAAATTATTGATCAGTCCGAGAGCATTTTGGGAGATTCACCTTGACCCGGCAATCGAGATTTTAAGGAGATGTATCTATAGATAAGTATCATTCCTACCTATATTTTTATAGGTCAACAGGTAACCAAGGGTTGACACTATGTTTCTTAAATGTATTCCTATATTTCTTGTTTTGAAAAATACGTAGGAAAGCTGAACTTGAGAAACAAATATCGTTTTCGGAAATATAAGAGTAAAAAACACTTTCTTACCAGAATTCGCCAAAATAAACATCGATTTCTATCCCCTAACATCTGTATTTCGACGTAAATTATTCACAAAAATATATTTTTACACTTTATTTTTACACTCACACTAGACTAAACCTCTTAACTTTTGTAAATACCCACATTTTTTACTAAACACTAAATCTGACGCCTGTTTTAATGTGCAGCGCTGGTGTCGCGTGGCGGGATTCGGAATCAATTAATTGATTATTTATTAAGAAGAAAAACATAATTATTTCTTACTGCGATACATTTAAAGGTCTTAATAAATTGAAATATTAATTTTGGGTACACATTATATGTTATTTTAACGGATTTTTAGTTGAAAGTTGTTGAAACTATCTCTTTTCTAAGAACCAGCTGATTGTATGATACATAAAGATGTAATCAATATTATGACGTAAATGTACTGAGAGCCTTTGAAGTCTTACAAGTATTAAATGTTTCGCTAGCAAAGTATTTAATTACTGTTTAATTATAACTATGAATGATTTGAGAAATAATAGTCATCTCATCTGCCTAGCCTTTTCCCAATCAAGTTGGGGTCGGCTTCCAGTCTAACCACATGCAGCTGAATACCAGTATTTTATATGGAGCGACTGCCTATCTGACCTCCACAACCCAGTAACTGGGTAATACGATACCCCTTGGCAAGACTGGTTGTCAGACTTTCGGGCTTCTGACGACCCGTAACGACTGTCAAAGATACACAAATGACAGCCGGGACCAACGGCTTAACGTGCTTTCCGAGGCACGGAGGAGTCTCGATATATAAAGATCCATCCACGGACGAGCCCCGGCAAGCGTAGCTTAACCTGATGGATTGACCCGTGCGGCTGTTATTACTTAGTTACGAGCTCCTCATATTGAGAAATATACAAGTGCTTTCTTAAATTACAGCAGCTGGTCGACCAAAGCTCGGGACAGACAAATTTTAATTCCGGAGTCACACGTGTTAGGGCATAAATCGAACAGATTACGTGTGACTCCGGATTTTTAATTTGTCTGTCTGTGGTGTCTTGTTTATACCTTTTAGGTCGTAGTTGGGTTTTAGTTTTTGTTACTTGATTTTTTTTTTAATTCTTTTGGGATTATAATATATATTTTTTTGAAATGTGCTCATTAAGTCCTTTCATTTGATACCCAACATGGTACGATTAAACCATTTTTTTTTAAGTTCCTCATTTATGTCCTCTAGAGGGCGCCATTTTTAATTTAATGTGATTTCACATAGCCTATAACCAGCGGACAATCACGACGCTTCTAACGATACCTCATTTGTCAAATTGTGATAAGTGGTTTGGAAGATAGGAGGGAACAGATGAACATACATACATACATAGTACATACATACATACCGGTCAAAATCATAACCCTCCTTTTTTCTTCGCCGTAGTCGGGTAAATAGATCTTGAAGTTTCGTGACGTACAAGAAAAATAAACTAGGTCAATGCAATGAGCGACATCTGCCTACATATAGCTGAATTATTATACCGCTTGCTCCTTCTAATAGTTCGTGTATTCCATGATAGATGGCGTAGTTATCAATTTTTAATTATAATATAACGGACGTGCAAAAGATTGCAACTAAGGTGCCAATATTAAGGAAATAGGAAATAAATATTAAAATAACGATATACAAATAATAATTATCCTCTACCCTGCATAATTAGTACATGGAACTGTACAAGTCAGTTTAATTTTGACTCCAGTTTTTCTTTACGTCTGTGATGCTCGCTGTCTCATATTTATACGCGGGAAAGAAAGAGAAAACGGACTTATAGGATTTCTGTGGTAGGCATGGGCATTCGTTTTTCTTCATAATGTTTTTGTTTCTGTCAGCTAGTGCCTTTGGAATAATGTTCTGTGCGAAATAAACGTGCGAAAATGTTTTATTCCGATTTACTTGACTTATTTTGCGCAAAATGTGGTAATATTGTGTTAAAATAAGGATTTAATTGTGATCTGTGTCTTTCGTAAGGCTGAATCAGTGTTTGTTTGTGTCTGTTATTGATTTTTTTTGAAGCTAAAAGAACAAGTGATTCGTTTTGTGTTTTGTTTGACGATTTATTTCGTTTTGAAACTTTAAAATAACAGGTTGGTACTCAAAATAATAAACTTAATTGTTAATTTTATAATAATAATTAGGCCTTAGAATCAGTATAAAAACAATCGTAGTTGGGTACTTACCTTCATATTTACATAGTATGCAATGGATTTACTTTTAGTCCTATTTCATTGTTTCCAGGACAGGTTTTGAATGCAAATTATAAAATACACATAATTATACTACTTAATTATTAGATACCCCATAAATACTGGTAAGTACCTACTCAGCTGCATCCGGTTAGACTGGAAGCTGACCCCAACAGGCTAAGCAGATTGATGTAGATATCCGGGGAATTTTTATATCAGCTGATATACCTACCTACTCAAATTCTATGTACGTAAGTTGATAGTGGGTGAGCCTGCGTGGGATTTCGGTATAATACCGAAATCCCACGATCCGCGATTTTACGGACGGACACCGACGACAACCCGGACGACGGACCGTAGGATGGTGTACGTGCGGGGTATCGCAGACATCGGAAGTTCCTCGGTGCGCGGTGCGTGGCGGTCTGTGGTCGTCTGCCGTGCGTGTCCGTCTGCAATATTGCCGATCGTCGGATTCCACCTACCTAACTTACCTTAGAATCAGTACTTAATTCCATTAAATATGTACCGGGGTTGGTCCGGGTGACCAGCTTTACTTACAGTTCGATTCAAACTTAATTGCGGCTCGGAAGTTAGCTACTCGCTGCGCAGTACCGAACTCGTCACCCCCACTGACACATGAAATTGTTATTGCGCAGCGACTCGCCTCATGTTCCGATTGAACTTTACCGGGAAAGCTCGTTAAGCCTTTGGTCCCGGCTGTCAATCGTGGAACGTAAGAGAATTTAGCGGGCCAGAGGCCACAAGTGACAATCGCTTCCAAAGCGTTCCGTCTTTCTACAACGACTTTCAACACAATTGACATAAGCTTTTCGATAGCTTATGTCAGTCCTATATTTTGCCTTTTCCATCATCGTTATCGCTGATAAAATGTCACTTTGTGTAGGGCCTCTGGATACTTTCAATATAAATGCGACGAACATATTTTGGATGTGATTGTACATATTCTCTGCCTTCCCATTCGCTCAATAGAGGCATTAATTTATGCGCCTTATTATAATTACCTGGGCGTTTTTTTTATTATAATTAATTAGGCTGACGACAATCGCGTTAAGACGTGTTTTCCTTCCGCGCGGTTTATAAATACAATGGTACGTCACTCATGAGTTACTCATGTGAACCTTAGTTTAGGGTAGATAAGTACCTACAAACTTATTGTTTGTTGTGAATTATACAGAATAAATTAGCTGGCGAAACTCCGCAGACGTGATGGGTATGGGAGGGCAAGAGATCTGTCTATTGGGGAAGCCAGCTTGCAAAACTGAAGACCGATGATGGCAGAATCGCAAAAATGTATAGGACTGACATAAGCTATCGAAAACCTTAAGTCAATCTTGTTGAAAGTCGTTGTAGAAATACGAAACGCTTTGGAAGCGATTGTCACTTGTCTACGTCCTCTGAACTATTGAGAGAGATGGAGAGTTTCTATTGACATACATGTCAACCAGTAACCCCGTTACGAATCTGGTAAACGACCCAAGAGCTAGATTGACCCGTCACTATACCGAAGGTATCCCGGACGTCAGCTTGTACGAGATTAGGATGGTTCTGAACCAGGTTAAAAACTACAAGGCGCCGGGTGATGAAGGAATTACGGCCGAACTCCTGTAGGCAGGTGGAAAACCCGTCCTCAAGGCCCTCCAGAAGCTGTTCGATTCTTTCATACTTGAGGGTACAACACCACAGGAATGGAGCAGACGTGTGGTAGTACTCTTCTTTAAAAAGGGCGACAATGCTTCTTAAGAATTATAAGCCCATCTAACTTCTGAGCCATGTCTACAAACTGTTTTTAAGAGTCATCACAAACCGTCTCTCGCGCAGGTTTATCGACTCCCAGTATCCCGAAAAAGCCGAATTCGGTAAAGGCTTTAGCAATTTGGACCACACCTCTCTGCTTAGCGTTTGTGGACTACGAGAAAGCCTTTGATTCGATCGAGACTTTGGCTGTACTGCAGTCTCTCCAACGGTGCCAGATTGACTATCGGTACATCAAGGTGCTGAAATGTTTGTATGAAAACGGTCAAATGTCAGTCTGACTCCAAGACCAGACCTCGAAACCTATCTTTCTGCTGCGAGGGGTGAGACAGGGAGACGTTATCTCACCGAAACTGTTCACCACTGTACTGGAGGATGCTTTCAAGGCTGGACTGGAAATGCGTTGTCATCAATATCAATGGCGAGTAAATCTGTTCCTTCGGTTTACCGACGATATTGTAGTCATTGCTGAGACTATGGAGGACCTCAGTTCAATACACGATGACTTCAGTAGAGCTTCCCAAAGAGTGGGTCTTAAAATTAACATGGACAAAACAAAGGTCATGTCGAATGCCCACGTAACACCCACCTTCATGAAGATCGGAGGCTCTGCACTCGAAGTTGTGGACAATTATATTTACCTAGGACAAACTCGTAGGTCCAACTTTGAGAAAGCTGACAATCTTGAATCCGACTCTGCGCGTTCGGGAAGCTGCGTACATCTTCTCGTCTCATATACCACAGTGTCTCAAGACAAAAGTTTTTGACCAGTGTGTGGCGCCAGGGATGACCTATAGCACTGAAACGTGGTCGCTCACAATGGGCCTCGTTAAACGGCTGAAATTATGATGAAGATGACAACATGTCCTGGGTTCTGGCATAGACTTTTTATCCCGGTAGTAGATACGTGTCGTGGGATAATTTCCGACTTCAACCCAGGCGAAGTCGCATGCATAGCTAGTAGACTAAAATAAGACACAGAAGGTATAGTTATTAACATAAACAGAGTTGATTGTAATAACAAACACACATGTGTAACAGCAGTTATTTGCTTCGTCCAACATAATGAGTGTATACGTATAATAATGGCTACGTTTTGAACTAAAGGAAAACGTGATAAAGACTTAAACATATTCGCGCGTTGCGGCGCGTCTTGTAACATTAGTGCACTTTATGTAGGTACCTGTGACGTCAGAAGCAAAACTCATCGACTTTATAAAGTTAAATGGAAAATCCTACAACACGAAACATAAAAATAAAAGTTATAGGTACACACGGCTACACATCAAGTTACACTCTTCCAGTTTATGCTGATCTCTCATTGTATAGGATTTCCGTACAATGCGAGGTCAGCATATACTGGATATATATTTGTCAAATTATTTATGAATTATGATGAGTAGTTTAGAAGTTATGAGGGAACAGATGAACATATATTCAAATACACACATACATACCGGACAAAATCATAACCCTCCTTGCTTCGCCGTAGTCGGTAAATTCTAGATACGAAACGAACAGGCCGACAGACGGATGGAGGTTCTTACTTTTTGTTTTTACTCCTTAACGGCTGAACGGATTTGGATAGAACTTGGCACACGGATAGACCAGGACCTGGGTTAGGGCATAAGATACTTTTTATCCCGGTAGTACGTTTCAGTGGGATTATTTCCGTTATTTCCGAACTGCACGCGGCCGTAGTTGCGGGCAAAAAGCTAAAAAATAATAGTTAAGATATGTCTTATTTTGTCAACAGTTCAAATAACCCAAGATGAAGACCAAACTGACTTCGGTGACGTACCTCGGCTTCACGGCAATGGACCGACGGTTCTCCAACGCCATGCTGCCGTGGTTGCTGCGGGAGATTAGGGCTACTGGTATTAAAGATAAGGTATGTAATGGTGTGATGACGACGAAAGGCAATAAACCGTAATATTGCAAGGCAAGAAAAACGTGTGTCCAAAAGGCGTTAGGTAGAGATGCAACTATAGTACAGTACAACTTTCCCGGGTATCATCGCATTTCCGAATACAAACGAATGCTAATTTCCATGTCCATCAATTATTAGATTAAATAATTAATTGATTTAATAATTTGTAGAATTCTATTTTATTTGTTGTTTAATTTTGAATGATTCTATTTAATTTTGTATAATTGCGAGTAAATTTAGTTTTGTTTTGTTTTAATTTTATTGTCTCTTATTGTTATTAGCCTATAACTTTTGTGTTTGGTGTTTTACTACTGTTAGTGCAAGTTGGTGATAAATAATTAAATAAGATTTATCATGTATATTAATTTGTTTTCAGAGTTGTAAAACTATTTTCCATAAACTATTTCCTCACATTTTTTAAATAAATTACATTAAGTTAAAAGAATATAAAATCTTTAATATTATACTTCCAAGTCGATTGAGAGCGTCAGGTCTGCGCCAAGTGCAAAGGACAACTGATAGAAATCCGACGACTAACGAAACACGATGTTTGCCGAGGGGCCGGCGGAGCATCGATCACAACTACGAATCGAGTGCTACAAATGTTGCGCTAGTGTGCCTGTCGGAGCGATACACACAGCTACCGTAAACTGTACGACCACGCACACATTTTCATTGACATGACATTTGGTTGACGCGATAGCACTACTAGCTATTGGAAATTTAAGATAAAGGATGGGTTCCGTAATACTAAAAATGATGAATGAAAACTTGAATGTTTTTCCAATTTTTTATCGATAATTTGTAACTTGATAATATAGGCTATGTTTCTGCTGAAACAATATCACAAGTATTGTTGTTTATAATACAGAAAAAACAATATGAAAACATGTCATTTACGCTGTAAAAAGGTGCGAAACTCAATTCGCTACAACATATTTTAGTTAGGTTTTTTGGAAAAAAAAATGATGTAGGAACCTAGATAAATACCGTCTCAATCCGAATAACAACACATTATGGTGGAAATATGCTCAAATTGCAAAAGATTTAGGTATTACGTTTGTATGGAGAATTTATCCGTCGTTCGCGTTCTTAAGAAAAAAGTTGTGCTGTACACCCACAATAGCGAATATGCATGTGATTCAGATATGGGTCAAATATTTTTTTCTATAAACTATGTTACTTCAGAATTATGCCTCCATCAATATTTTTGAATAAAATTTCTTTTTGACCGAGAAATTAATTTTTAAAAAGTCCCAAAAAACTGTGGGTAATTCAAATACTTGAAAAAGCTAAGAGCGGATGTGACGTAACAATCCGGAATAACAATCAAAATGTCAATGTCAAGTCAATCAACAAGTGTCAAGTCAATGTCAAACGCTCATAGAAAAAGGAGTTTTTGACGTTGACGTTTAAATAGCCCGGATCGGTTGGATATTTTTAAACATTTTTTTAACTACTTTAAATCGCTTTTTTGCCGTCGAATTTTTTTTAACTATTATTTGACGATGTAAACTATCGAATAAAAATATTAAAAAAATACATGCATATTCCCTATTCGCCTTAAATTTTAATACTGTATTTTTCTTACAGCTCAGCATTGCAATAGAAGATGGCTGCTTGAAAGCTTACAACGGAAATTTTGAGCCTGTCATCATCCATCGGCTGGTGGACATTGTACGGTAAGTCCCTACCACACATCTACCTAGCCTTTTCCCAACCAAGTGGGGGTCGGCTTCCAGTCTAACCGGATGCAGCGGCTGCCTATCTGACCTCCACAAGCCAGTGACTGGGTAATACGATACCCCTTGGCAAAGACTGGTTGTCAGACTTTCGGGCTTCTGACGACCCGTAACGATTGTCAAAGATCCACAAATGACAGCCGGGACCAACGGCTTAACGTGCTTTCCGAGTCACGGAGGAGTCTCGATATGTAAAGATGGTCACCCATGCACGGACCAGCCCCGGCAAGCGAAGCTTAACCTGATGGATCGACCCGTGCGGCTGTTATTACTTAGCCACGAGCTCCTGGCAAGTCCCTACCAACGTATATATATACAACCTTATTTATTGTTTATGCTAAACCCGAAAAGGGGTCTATGTACTCATCATTTTGAACAACTTTCTCTATGGGACCTCAAATTTCCTGATTTCAAAGTTGGTCCCATAGAAAAAGTTGTTCAAAATGATGAGTACAATGACCCCTTTTCGGGTTTAGCATAAACAAAACATAATGTTGTATACAGGATGTAAGGGTAAACACTCTTGTCATTCAAACCATGGGTAGTTGACTTAAATATAAAATTAAATGACCGAACACTACAAAAAAATAACGTTATTTTCATTATTACCCTAGGGCATAGGGCAACGAACTTGCGTGCCTTGTGGTAAAATTTAGATCTAAAAATATTTAAAAAAAAGTTGTAATTTTCCATTGATTTTGCGTTCTATAAATGAAACCAAACCACTGGTTGCAAGGATTACGGTGTTTACCCTAACACTCTGTATATACGTACGTATATATAATGTGGAGACGACAATACAACAATAAATGAAAACACTGGCAATACTAATGCATAAGAGTATTTTGGAACTTTCAAATAAATCCTAACATCGAAATTTAAAAAGTAATTTTTTTAAACAAACTAAATAGTAGTGATGGGCCGACTATGGGGTTTGCCGATCTTTGACTAGCTATCGTAATTAAACTATTGGATATATTTAATTAATTTTTGTGTATGTAGACCGAGAACGTCATTAGATATACGGAGTTTCATTTTCTGTTGTATTGCCGTCTCCACCTTGTATATACGTCTGTTCCAAAAGTATTTGATGAAAATGTAAAGGTATCTGTAGAATCCAATTTTTAGTGCCATATTCAAATTGAGGGCTTTGATTTGATTATTTGAATACTCAAACTGGTAATTCTATATTTAAATCAACCCGTCTGCCTTCAAAGCAAGTGAACTTAAAACGGCCACTTTGGCAGAATAGATAAATAGGAAAATATTATGAATCATCGTAAAATGTCACAAACTGGCAATTCATAAATTATCTGATTGCAATTCATATTACGAAATAATTCATCTGTTTGACAGTTTTCTATGGAGATTCGTAAAATGGTTCACAAAATTATGAATTGCTTTTGTGTCAAATTAGAGGATTTTCTAATGACAGCTGGAAATTCAGGAAATTAATTGCTTTTAGAGGAATTGTTAATGTGGCCGTTAAAGGTCCCCCGTTCAGCAAAAATGACCAACAAAATATCGGATTTTGATTTTCCTAAAAACCTATTAACGTACTTAATAAAACACGGAGCAATTATTTTTTGCAATATAAAGTTAGATAGAACCTCAATTACGTATTGAAACCTGTTCTTCTTCACAAAAACGTCTCAACAAATCATATAAACCAGCAAAGGTTATCTGCACGATCTTGTATGACGTTATTGTCAGAAAAAACGTCAATTAATAAATAAGGAGGTAAATCATTAATATTATGTTCTAATTCACTTTGTTTTTTGTTATCGTATACCAGCTGAGCACGCGGTATCAACGGAAATATCAGATTAGTTATTTTCGCTTAGCGTTCTTTCTAACTTTTCTTTTTGCTCTGCTCCTAAGGGTCTTAGAGTGACCATATATAGCCTATAGCCTTCCTCAAGAATTAGGCTATCAAATGTAGAAATTTTCAAATCCGACAGGTACTTAGTTCCAGAGATTAGCGCGTTCAAACAAACAAAGTCAATCTGCCTAGCCTTTTCCCAACTATGTTAGGGTCGGCTGCCAGTCTAACCGGATGCAGCTGAATACGAGAATTTTACATGGAGGGACTACCTATCTGACCTCCACCTCTACAACCCAGTATCTGGGTAATACGATACCGCTTGGTAAGACTGGTTGTCAGACTATCAGGCTTCTGACGACTGTCAAATATCCACGAATGACAGCCGAACGACTTAACGTGCTTTCCGAGGGACGGAGGAGTCTTGGTATGTAAAGATGTTCACCCATCCACGAACCAACCCCGGCAAGTGTAGCTCAACCTGATGGATCAACCCGTGCGGCTGTTATTACAAACAAAGTCTTCAGCTTTATTAGATGACGCGAGAACGTAAGATATAATTAATTGTAAGTTCACATCATGTCACATATATTTCTTTAAGCTGCAGACTTTGTTACGAGGGTCAGAGACCATTTCCTTGTCATACCTTCCACAAATAACGATATTATAATCAATAATTTATGATTTATTGAGTAGGTAATTGTATATACTGTAATTTTGATAAATATACTCGCGGTTTGTGCACCATCTCTTCCTTCCAATTTGTACGCCACAATACGCGGCTGAACATGATAGAACCGCAATTTGAACTGTATTAAATATCTTGCATGCAATGCTCTCAAAACGGTGAGGGAAAACATCGCGAGGAAACCGGCATGTCCTAGAACCAAAAATTTGAAGAGATGTGACATCTACCAACCCGCACTGGGCCTGCGAGGTAGATTACAGCTGTGGGCTGTAATCTATCTCTAATTACCCTCTCACATAGAGTTCGTTCCTGACATCTGTCAGTTGGACAATTTGTAGTAGTAACAAGGATCAAATTCGCAAAAAATAATTATATTCGTTAGTCAATCATTCTGCCTAGCCTTTTTCAGTGCGGGTTGGTGGATGTCACGTGTCCTCGAATTGAAATCGAAATGACACATCATATACCATCATGCCATTTTTACAAGGGTTAGGTAGGGATTTACGAATCTACAATATGTCCGGTTTCGGACTGTACAAACTTAAAGGGGTGGTAGTTTGCTCTATTCTATCAATAAATTTATTCTACACTAGCTGTGCCCGCGACTTCGTTCGCATGGATGTCGGAAAACAATAATATGTCGCTTAGAAAAGTTGTACCTTCATTTAAAAAGGGGGAATCTTTCGACCAGGGCTGGTGATTTTTCCTAGTAAGAAACTGCCAAAAAACTTGTGTTTTTATTTAAGAAAATGCTTCTCTTTATAAAATATTAGCGGTGGAACCACCTGGAGCGTACACAAAAAAGTTGCTAGGGTTGCTCACACGCGAAAGAGCTACATAAAGTTGGCCGTGGGAAAAGCAACCAATACTAAGATCCACCCCCGCAACGGATAATGTCTGGCCCTGAGCTTTGTTAATGGTCATGGCGTAACACAGGCTGACGGGGAATTGCACACGCTTAAAACTAAACGGGAAATTATTGGGAATGAGAGGAATTCTTGGAATAAAAACAACATCACCGGCGCCGCAACCTGTTAAGATTTCGGCTTCGATGACGTTTTGTTGGTGATTGGTGACTATGAGCCGAGTGCCGTTGCAAAGTTTGGGAGGACTTAAATTTCTGAGAAGAATTATTGGCACTCCGACTTTTAAACAAATTTTGTGTGCTGAAAGACCGGGTGTGTTAAGGGATTCTAAGAACTCTACTGGATAGTGTGTGGCATCTTCTTCTTCGGGAACCGTATTTATCGATGTATATTGTTGACTTTCCCCAGAAACATGTGCCAATATTTGTGTATTTATTGCTGTCCGATAGTCGAACAAATCGAATCAACCATAAGGCCTCTGCCTCGAACCTTGCGGGCAGCGGGGCGGCGGCGGCGGCGGCGGCGGCGCGGGCGCAGCAGGATCTTATGCGTAAAATCAAATGGACCGGTTCTCGAAAACAGCGGCGCGGCAGCGGCGAGGCGGCGGGCAGCGAGCGGTGCACTCCATTCAAGCGGTGACCGCCCGCGCGTCTGCATTGCAGTGTTGTTGCCCACAATAAATTGAGCGTTAGGAATAAATTTGAATCAAAAAGATGTTGCCGCCATTGTTCAGCCATTTCTTTCGCGAATAAAAACAAATATCTCGACGACAAAATCGTGAACACAACACTACGCGGCTATAGTGACGCGCGATCTGCCCGCTAGTTTCGAGAACGGGTCTTTGATGCCCGCCCCGCTCCCGCGCCGCCGCCGCCGCCGCCCCGCTGCCCCCAAGATTCGAGGCCGAGGCCTTACACATGCCAACAACGATCGAATCGAATGAGCGATGGTCACGAATCATACGAACAAATTACGAAGTATAATACAGTTCGATTCAAACTTAATGGCGGCTCGGAACATGAGGCGAGTCGCTGCGCAGTAACAATTTCATGTGACAGCGGGGGTGAGGGGTGGGGTACTGCGCAGCTAAAAGTTAACTTCCGAGCCGCCATCCGCCCCGCTGCCCGCAAGATTCAAGGCCGAGGCCTTACACACGCCAACAACGATCGAATCGAATGAGCGGCGGTCACGAATCATACGAACAAATTACGAAGTATAGTACAGTTCGATTCAAACTTAATGGCGGCTCGGAACATGAGGCGAGTCGCTGCGCAGTAACAATTTCATGTGACAGCGGGGGTGAGGGGTGGGGTACTGCGCAGCTAAAAGCTAACTTCCGAGCCGCCATTAAGTTTGAATCGATCTGTAACGACTCGTTTCTTGACTTCTTAATTTGAATGAACGAAACCAACCAAAATACCAAATCAAAACCAATCAGATCAATTAGGAGTGAGGCGTATTTATCATCACAGATAGAAATCACAGATATTATAAAATAGCAGATAGCAATTGCTCCTAACGATAAAAAATATCTGTTACTTAAAATCACAGATCCTCAAGACTGTTACTGTTAAAACTTCGGATACGATTTTCGACTTTAACGAAAAGAAATAAAGAAGATATTCAATTGAGTCAATACGTATTTATCGTCTGTACAAAAATCACAGGCTGTGATTTTATAACAGATAGATACGATTTTCGACTTTAAATCAAGTGAAATAAAGATGATATTCGATTGAGATACGTATTTATCAAAAATCACAGGCTGTGATTTAATAACAGATATTTGGATCTGTTATTTTTTGTCACAGTCACAGTGATCACAGATATCGTGTTTCACCTGTTACAACCCATCTCTAATCAATACTTTCAACGAATGACAACCCAACCCAACCAACAATTTATTATTTATTTATTTATTATATTATTATATTATCAACACTAACGAATAGGAGTGAGGCGTATTTATCGTCACAGATAGAAATCACAGATATTATAAAATAGCAGATAGCAATTATTCCTAACGATAAAAAATATCTGTTACTTAAAATCACAGATCGTCAAGACTGTTACTGTTAAAATTTCGGATACGATTTTCGACTTTAACGAAAAGAAATAAAGAAGATATTCAATTGAGTCAATACGTATTTATCGTCTGTACAAAAATCACAGGCTGTGATTTTATAACAGATAGATACGATTTTCGACTTTAAATCAAAAGAAATAAAGATGATATTCGATTGAGATACGTATTTATCAAAAATCACAGGCTGTGATTTAATAACAGATATTTGGATCTGTTATTTTTTGTCACAGTCACAGTGATCACAGATATCGTGTTTCACCTGTTACAACCCATCTCTAAGATCAATACTTTCAACGAATGACAACCCAACCCAACCAACAATTTATTATTTATTTATTTATTTATTTATTATATTATATTATATTATTATAATATCAACACTAACTAACGAAGTCAAAAACAAAGATACCTATATATATACTAAAAATTATTTGGAATATCTGGGCGAAAGTCATTCTAAGACGGAGAGTCTTAACACCGCGATTCAGAAAATGACATTAAACGAACAACGCCATCTATCGAGCACGAAATGATACTGTCAAAATATATGGGAAAACGTTCGAACACTCTGTAAGCTAAATAAACTATGTAGAAAAGTGAAAAATTAAAGAATAAATACCTATATTTTTTAAGAAATTAACATTTGTCACTATTCTTTCATGATTATCAAGATTTGAAAGATAGGTAGCGCCACCTATCGCACTAATACTAAACTAATAAATAAACAACGCATCTGGAAAATTTTAATTAATCTAACTTTAGAGTTATATTCTATACACAAATACACAATGTATCGCGTTAAGTTTCCGCGCAAAGAAAATGACGGTCATATAACAACACACGATCTCACAAACCTAGTAATTAAGAAGTAAGTATCATTTCGCGTCAATAGATGTCGTTACGTGGATGTACATTACGTAATGAAAATTCCTTCTTGAACACTTTAAATTCATATATCTTTTGATATTTTGAAGCGATTGCGATGAAACAAAAACTAATTGAAACATCGAGTTACACACAATATTTGAGTATAAAAGTTAACCATATTGATTTCGTACTTTTTACGTGATAGTGGAACAATCAAACTACACAACATACAAACAGACAAACAGACAAAAATTCCAAAAATGGTAGAAATGGAATCTGTTGGTTATTCTTGGACAACCAACCAATTTTTTTTTTTTTTTTTTTCATTGTACAGAAACGCCTCGTCTACAGATTTATTATATGTATAGAATAGATGTAGGGTCGGAACCCATACCCCCCTGAATGGCAGCCATTTTTGTGTTATGATCGCCTTTTTTAATAACTTTAAAATTTAAAGCTCTATTGTCATAAAAAAATACTTTTAGCAACCGAAAAGTATTAACAATGGCTTAAAATAACTCAAATAATAACATTAAATGCTGCATCATATTGAAATAAATTTAATGCTGAAAGATCAATTTTACGTTAAAAATAACATCGTTTTTTTTGTTAATCGAGATTATTACAAAATTCACCCCGGGGAACAACCTTTTTTAATCTACTCGTCTAACAGATGTTTAGTTCACCTAAATAATGATACCAAAATATTGATTCTATGACTAATGGTTTAAGAGATATTGTTGCTTAAACGCAGCCACCAGACTTAACGCCAGTAGACTTTTATCTTTGAGGTTGGATGAAGCATGGATTGGGTGGATGATTTACTTTTCCGATGCTAAAAGTTTTGTTTAAATGATAATTGGGCTTTAAATTTTAAAGTTACTATACTTTTAGTTTGCACTCTCCATAAAAGGCGATCAAAACACAAAAATGGCTGCCATTCAGGGGGGGATCGGTTCCGACCCTACATGTAGAATAATTTTATTGATAGAATAGAGAAAACTACCACCCCTTTAAGTTTGTACAGTCCGAAACCGGACATATTGTATAGTACGGCCATGTTTTGGTTTTAGGCAACCGGGCACCAATAATCAACTATTGTTTCTTTGCAGGGCTAG
This sequence comes from Lithophane semibrunnea, assembly GCA_947363905.1. Taxonomy (NCBI): domain Eukaryota; kingdom Metazoa; phylum Arthropoda; class Insecta; order Lepidoptera; family Noctuidae; genus Lithophane; species Lithophane semibrunnea. Next base: position 4,926,805 of record OX376213.1, on the reverse strand, counting down.
CCAAGTGCCAGGTCGTCCTGAAGAGCTGTTCTACATACTCCTGAATGAGAAGGACGGACTCCTCAACTGCTTCCTGTTCAAAGCTGCCACAGTACACGAGGTTAGTTTTATCTCATAAGACGAAAATATCTGAAAACGGGCTATTTATTCAGTAAAGTTCACTTGGAACCTCACTTAAGTGAGCGCACACAATTCGAAAGCGAACTCATTTGTTTTTAAAGTAAATCATCGCGGATTAATAACGAGACACCGTTCTTTCGTTTGGCGAATGACACTATGTATGGTTTAACCTTAGAATTATCGTCACTGGTGGTCAGAGGGTCCCAAATACTTTTCATTATTTATCACATTATTTACATATATTTAAATACAATCTAACATTAAAATATTTATACTATTGGTATGTGCGTACAAGTATAGGAAGGAAATACAAAAAGGGCAAGAGCTCATTGGGCATAAAAACGTTCTTCCGTATCGCTGTCAGCACCGCCGTTGAGCACCAGGTTAATTAGAGCCGCAAGCTCCTTCAAAATCGACTCATTAGCTTCCCCGGCACCTGAAGGCAATAAGACTTTAAAATGCTGAGGTGTCAAGCTGAGCCCACGGCTGCAATCAGCTGGGGGCAGTGACGTTAAAAGGATTTGAATCCAGCACCCTAACGCACGCAATGCACGGTCGGTTAGAATTGGAATCGGTTTAAAACAAATGTACAGGGTGTTAGGGTAAACACCGTTATCCTTAAAACCAGTGGTTTGGTGTCATTTATAGCGGAAAATCATTTTTTTTTTAAATTACTTTTTACCACTAGATTATTTCAACCTTTCACCTATGCGCTAGGGCAACGTACTTGCGTCTCAACACGGGTCGTGGGAGGTGACCCGGACCGGCCGTGAGCGTGACCCCTCTCTTAGTCAGCTGTTTTGCTAGCGAGCGCGGTGTCGCATAGAAACTTTTTAAAATCTTTTAATGAAATTATCGTTTTTTTTTGTTGTTACTCGGGAATTTATATTTAAATCAACTACCCATGGTTTGAATGACAAGACTGTTTACCCTTACACCTTGTACAGGGTGTTAGTGTAAACACCGTTATCCTTGAAACCAGTGGTTTGGTTTCATTTATAGAACGTAAAATCAATGGAAAAATACATCTTTTTTTTTTTAAGAAAATCTACATTTTTCCACAAGAATATTTCCCCCTACACGCAAGGGCAACGAACTTGCGTCTCAACACGGCGGTTGGCGGGGGCGGGCGGGGCGCGCGGGGCGTTACATGACCGGCCGTCAGCTGTTTCGCAGCTCTCTCGAACGCGTATCCATGAGTATCGGGACAGTGACGGATATTTACTTTTTAAAATCTTTTAATGAAAATAAGGTTTTTTTTTTGTTGTTACTGGGTCATTTATTTTTATATTTAAGTCAACTACCCATGGTTTGAATGACAAGACTGTTTACCCCTACACCTTGTATAATCTATTGCTTCATAAGTACGAAAAAATTCTGCTCAACAACGTAACTTGCGAACTTATGAAGCAATGGATTAGACATTTGTTTCGAACCGATTCCTATTCTGATTGATCGTGTATTACGCAATTCGGGTGCAGATCGGGAGGGAGGGTCGGGGAAGGTGAACTACCCGCAGGTGCTGGATGTTTACTCTTTTTGCCCTACTGCCCCAGAAGGAGGGTAATGTATTTTCATTATTTATGTTTAATTAATACATCCCGATCTGCGCGTGGCCCGAGAGGAGCTCGTGACTAAGTAATAACAGCCGCACAGGTTGATCTTTCAGGTTAAGCTACGCTTGCCGAGGTTGGTCCGTGGATGGGTGACCATCTTTACATACCGAGACTCCTTCGTGCCTCGGAAAGCACGTTAAGCCGTTGGTCCTGGCTGTCATTCGTGGAACTTTGACAGTCGTTACGGGTCATCTGAAGCCCAAAAGTCTGACAACCAGTCTTACCAAGGGGTATCGTATTACTCAGGTAATGGGTTGTGGAGGTCAGATAGGCAGTCACTCCATGTAAAATACTGGTATTCAGCTGCATCCGGTTAGACTGGAAGCCGACCCCAACATAGTTGGGAAAAGGCTAGGCAGATGATGATGACCTCGAAAAGTGTCCCTAAAGACAATTTCAGGTGTTACATAATACTGTTAGCTCTATATTTTTAATTTCGTTAACATTGTTGATAATGGCTCCTAATACATCAGTGTCAGGCTAATGTGATAACAAACAAACCTAGGAGGTATGCGTTCTTGTGTATATATTTTACGAAAATTGATCGTAATTTATTTGGTAACTGAAGAATTTTAATAATTCTTAAGAGTCTATTTGATTGAATCAATGAATGAATTTATTTATTTAATTAAATATAAACAATAGCCCGAATCTAACGTAACGCGTTAGAACCTTGATCCACTATAAATTTAGATTCACGAACGAACTTTTGTCAGTTGTATATTAGTTTCAGTAATAAATACTAGTTGGCACATGTTTTATTGAGCTAATTCATCTTCTTCATAATAAGTGAATTGCAAAAATAAAAAATTATTTCGGTGTGATTTTAAATTATTTTTTTTTAAGTTTCTAAGCATTTATAATTATGGAAAAAGTTTTAATATCTATCTGGGAACGTTTTTAAAATAAAATAGTTCAAATTAAGTGTTAAAAAAGAGTGTTTGCAATTTAAATTAAATTCTGTGATATAAATTTTATAAATGGACTTCAGAAGTTAGTGACTATTAAACGAGAAATAAATGCAAAATTATTTTGAAATGTTTGATTATGAAATAGATGAAGAGATTTTTATTGCGCTCGAAGGCTGGATTTCAAATATAGAACGCTACGTGATTGAAAACAGACTTTGTTCGATATTCAAATTTTAAAGATTGAATTAAATGGTTGTGGATTTGAAAGTTGAAATAAATTTACCTTAAATTGTATAAAATAATAATAATTTATTTAATAATATTTATATGATCTACCTACCATTACAAAAACTTGAAAACAACGAACCTTTAAAAATAATAAACTGAACTTGTTATCATTAAAGACCTTTTTTGTATAGCAAAGTCGAAGGCAAAAACTAAACTCGAAATTATTAAACCCTAAAATCAACAAAAAAGTCTATTTTTTCAAATTATAACAGAAAAAAATAAGAAAAAAGCATTACCTAATAAAATAAAGACTAAAAGTCACTTTTAAATAAATATGAACGAACTTCTAAATACAATAGGTATTTAGAGAACCCAGTCTTATCTTCAGTGTAACAATTTCCACTGCTCTCAAATAAATCCAGTAGATTCTACATTTCCTTATACATCACTACTTTCTCCATATCTGTCTAAATTAAAACAAAGGACATTCCACAGCGGAAAATATAAAAAGCGACTCTTCAAATCATTCAGGCAGCAAAGAAACGCCCTAATATCTTGAGAGTTCTTTAAAAAATCATCAGTAAACGAAGAGCAATAACCAAATTGTCGGACTACTTACAAACAATACAATTAGAAGAAGTGCTACAGAATACGCTGACGCTACATACGTCAATTAATTACGATTTGACAGCTGTGCCAAGAAATAACTATGTCCAGTTTAGTATTCATCCCACTTGCACGACAAGCGGCCGTGTGCTACGCTAGCTTTTCCGACGTACAATTTTGGCTTGGAGCCGTGCTAATACTCCTCGCATGTGAAATGGACTTGATATGTTTCCATATTCTTAATGCTATGCATATAGAACTGAACTAAGTGCGATAAAATGAGACCAAAAGTGAATTTGACAGCTTAAAAAAGATGGTGGTGTGGTTCAAAATTCAAATAAAGAACAAGTGGAGGTTTTAAACAAAAACAAGACCTTGATTTCGTTTCGGGATTTCTCCATTCATTTGCTGGCATGTTTTGAAAATAGAACGTCAGTTGTGTGCCAACATTATAAGCGTGGCATCGTTTGCAGCAGTGTAAACAGAAAACATATGATTCGCGCGCATTTTAAAATGTTCGTTGACAGATGTGCGTAGGAAAGTGATTTTGAATTATTTGGAATTCAATGTTGACAATGTGAAAATAATATATAGGATTGAAAATTATACGAATTTTAAGAAGAAAATCAAGTTTAGAAAAAGAGAAATTGAAATAATTGGAAATCTCGGAAAACTAGTGTTCTTACTTCAAACCAGTGTTCAATTCGGTCAGTGGGTCGTCATTACTAAAATAAATATTTAATTTTTGAAATCGAATGAGAAAAAGAATGTGACTGTGCCAGATATAAAATTTAAATAATTTAAAACGATACACGTTTTTACAATTAAGACTAATGAGTTTATAATAGTTGTGACGCTGATAAAGAAGAATGCCATCGTGAAGTACCTTTTGAAATTAATAATAATAGAAGAATATTGAATCGTGAGTATCCTACCTAACTTACTTACTACCTAATTATTTTTAACCCCCGCCGAAACAAGGGGGTGTTAAGGACCCCCGAAACGATAAATTGTTATTGTCAATTTTTTCGTGTTATAAACACATGGAAGCGCAAATTGATCGTCTACCAAATGCAATTGAAGCGATTGACAATATTACAACCATAGAAATTGATGGCAATTGATGAATTGCAATTGATCGTTTCGGGGACCTCATATAAGTTTAACGTGTATATCTGTGTATGGCAGAGGTGTATCCATATAGTACAAACAAACTGCCAGATATTGATGTTGTGCTATTATTTTTATACGAGATACGGGTTTTATCAATCTGCAACTGCCTCTTTGGTCTAGTGGTCGCAAGAGTAAGTGTTGAGCATAAGCTGGTTTCGATTCCCGGGTCTGGCAGTGTTTTTGTGTTTTTCAATCTGGAATTTCTCAGTAGTAGTCTGGATTCTTGCCCGGTTGGTGACAATAGTATCGCCCACTGTAAAATGGGACTTCAAAAACATGTTGGGCAGTTTTTGGGGTCTGCTGATAGACGTGAAAACTAAGTAACACTCATTCGTTTCTTCAAACGTGACGATGACGCGAGTTCCATGATTTTTGTTCACCCAAAAACATTCATTGATTTCTTCAAGCGTGACGATGACGCGAGTTCCATGATTTTTGTTCACCCAAAACATTCATTGATTTCTTCAAGCGTGACGATGACGCGAGTTCCATGATTTTTGTTCACCCAAAAACATTCATTGATTTCTTCAAGCGTGACGATGACGCGAGTTCCATGGTTTTTGTTCACCCAAAAGGTGCTCAACGCGCCTAAAAAAGTTTTCACTTCAAAAATGGAAATGTGGATGTACTACAGGTATACCTCTGCCATAACCCATGGGGAATTCAGGCGTGATGTTATGTTGTGTGGGTTTTACCATGTGAGTTTTATTACATCCATGGTTCGTTTTGGTACTATACAGTATGCAAGGGTAAACACCGTTGTCACTCAAACCATGAGTAGTTGACTTAAATATAAAAATAAATGACCCAGTAACAAAAAAAAAAACCTTATTTTCATTAAAAGATTTTAAAGAGTAAATATCCGTCACTGTCCCGATACTCATGGATACGCGTTCGAGAGAGTTGCGAAACAGCTGACGGCCGGTCATGTAACGTCCCGCGCGCCCCCGCCAACCGCCGGCCGCCGTATTGAGACGCAAGTTCGTTGCCCTTGCGTGTAGGGTGAAATATTCTTGTGGAAAAATGTAGAATTTCTTTTTAAAAAAAAGTTTTATTTTTCCATTGATTTTACGTTCTATAAATGCAACCAACCAACTGGTTTCAAGGATAACGGTGTTTACACTAACACCCTGTATAAGTACTTTTCTATTCCTTTTGTTTTCATAAAAGTTAGAGTTTATATTTTTACCCGACTGCCCCAGAAGCAGGGTAATGTTTTTTCCTTATTGTTTGCTTTGTGTATGAAACTATTGATAAACATTTCGGTTTAATATGATAATAATTAATTTCATGTACGGGCATAAATGATGCCGAGGAATGAGGAAAATGTCGTCAGGAAAGTTTTGAGTATGAATGTGGCTGTACGAGTAGAGGAACACCAAACGATGGATGGACTGTGTGAAAGATGATATGGCTAGAAAGGGTGACGACTAATAGATAAGTATGGAAGAAAAAGACATGTTGCGCCGACCACAAATAAATTGGGTAAAGGTGATATAATGACGACTTGAAGAACTTAAAATGGTAACTGGGACAGACAGGATGCGGAAAGCAGAGGACAGAGTGTTATGGCGTAGCCTGGGAGAGGCCTATGTCCAGCAGTGGACTGCGCTAGGCTGAGTTGAGGAGAATGATGGAACAGTTATGTGAGAAATATTTTAAACAAGCTGTTACCCGCGACTTCGTCTGCTATCCAGGATGAAAAGTAGCCTATGTCTTTCTTCAGATCATGGTGTACCCATGTGCCAAATTTCATCCAAATCTGTTCAGCCGTTTTGGCGTGAACGCGTAACAAACAAACTCACTTTCGAATTTATAATATTAGTTAGGATATTATTCGAATTTAAACAAGCTATATGAGGCTACCTTGCTTGCACGTCATTTATTTTAACGATGTTCACATTAAACTCAGTTTAACGTTCTTTGATGGTGACTACGTTATCTGACGGAACCATAAATCAATACTTACGATAATAATAATTCTACTTTTGGAGGGACTCGTGGCTAAGTAATAACAGCCGCACGTGTCCTTACCTCGGTTGGTCCGTGGGTAGTTGACCATCGTCATATAGGTACCGAGACTCCTCCGTGCCTCGGAAAGCACGGTAAGCCGTTGGTCCCGGCTGTCATTCGTAGATCTTTGACAATTGTTAGGTACGTGTAATCAAAACCTGAAAGTCTAACAACCAGGGCCTGCAGTCTCGACATAGATAGCGATCGCTATAAAACCGAATTCGGTCGCTAAGTGCTAAAGGGGTCCCTAGACGGTAAACATGCTTGACAAGCACCTCTCGTCATAGATAGCGATCACTTTAGGTACAACCTAATTCGGTCGCAGAGTCGTAGCGATTGCGATGTAACGATATTTGGTAGTCTCGACTCAAATTTATCGATTGTCATCGGTATTTTACCTAAATTTACCGAAATTTTACGATTTTCGTAATGTTTACGAATATATTTTGCGATCATTTTTGACAGCCCGCAAAGTGATTCGTTACGATTGCTATTGATAGTGTCAAGTTCAAGGAAGAAATCACATTTCAAATCAATTTTAGTTAATTATGGCAGAAGCATATTTAGCGTGGGATTTAGTTGTGCTTGAACACAGACGCGACATGACTCAACGACGACAAATCGGGCGAAACCGGCGCATAAGTGAAAAGCCAGTAGATTTGGACGATACAGAATTTCTGTCTTTATATAGAATAAATAAAGAAATGTTCAATGAAATAGTCACTGAACTTCAGCCATCTCTGCAGCGACAACGACCTTACGGACTTTCTGTGGAGTCTCAAGTGAGTGTCTTTGCATAACTTTTATTTTTTAAATCCAATTCTTAATTTTGTTGTCATAACTAAACTAAGTACTTGTTTTTATTTACTTCCAAATAGGTACTGACGGCTCTCCGATTTTACGCGAGTGGCTGCTATCAGTTGCCTACTGGCTTACAGTGGGGTTGCAGTATGAGCCAAAAATCGGTTAGCCGCTGCATACATGCTGTAACCGAGGCTATAAATGAGAAAATGTTAAGGAAGTACGTGAAGTTCCCCATGACGCAAGAAGAGCGGCATACAGCAAAGGAGAAATTTAGAAATGCTCCACACCCATTTCCAGATGCGATTGGAGCCATTGACTGCAGCCACATCAAAATTTTAGCTCCAAGGGTTCACGAAGAAGCCTATGTGAGTGATCACCACGAGGGGCATTCACTGAATGTGCAAGCTGTAAGTTTACCTTCAATTGGTATTGTTTCACAAATAAAATTTACAAGTAAATAGGTGTTCCTACCCTGCTTACATGATTACTTATATTTTCTATTGTTTTAGGTGTGTGACCCAGACCTTCTATTATTAAATATAAATGCTCGATGGCCAGGAGCGCGACACGATGCGCACATATGGGCAAATTCGCCTGTACGCACGGCCATGAAGCGACGTTTTGATGGTGGAGACCACTGTACATGGTTGCTTGGTAGGTAACAGGCCAAAGTGGTCAGCAAGAGTGTGCAAATAAGACTGCGGAATATAATTTCAATGTTAAATCTTATAGGTGATGATGGATATCCTTTGGAGCCATGGCTGATGACTCCACTGAAACATCGACGCCTTGGCACACCGGAGCGTCGCTATACAGATGCTCACTGCTCTGCAAGGAACGTCGTGGAGCGATGCTTTGGTGTGCTAAAGTCAGTGTTTCGGTGTCTCTCACATCAACGCCAGTTGATGTACGAGCCCTATAAAGCGGGCCTAATTATAAACGCATGTGCAGTTCTCCACAACATGAGAATAAAACACAGGTTGATGGAAGAACCAGACACCACTACATCATCCAGTAGTGATAGATTTAATGTCAGCCTAGAAGATTCAGGTAATAATGCAGTTTAAATACATTTAATATTCTTGACAGTTATAACATTCAGTTACCTCATTTTTGTTATAGTAATCTATACATATAATAAATCTGTAGACGAGGCGTTTCTGTACAATGAAAAAAAAAAAAAAAAAATTGGTTGGTTGTCCAAGAATAACCAACAGATTCCATTTCTACCATTTTTGGAATTTTTGTCTGTTTGTCTGTTTGTATGTTGTGTTGTTTGATTGTTCCACTATCACGTAAAAAGTACGAAATCAATATGGTTAACTTTTATACTCAAATATTGTGTGTAACTCGATGTTTCAATTAGTTTTTGTTTCATCGCAATCGCTTCAAAATATCAAAAGATATATGAATTTAAAGTGTTCAAGAAGGAATTTTCATTACGTAATGTACATCCACGTAACGACATCTATTGACGCGAAATGATACTTACTTCTTAATTACTAGGTTTGTGAGATCGTGTGTTGTTATATGACCGTCATTTTCTTTGCGCGGAAACTTAACGCGATACATTGTGTATTTGTGTATAGAATATAACTCTAAAGTTAGATTAATTAAAATTTTCCAGATGCGTTGTTTATTTATTAGTTTAGTATTAGTGCGATAGGTGGCGCTACCTATCTTTCAAATCTTGATAATCATGAAAGAATAGTGACAAATGTTAATTTCTTAAAAAATATAGGTATTTATTCTTTAATTTTTCACTTTTCTACATAGTTTATTTAGCTTACAGAGTGTTCGAACGTTTTCCCATATATTTTGACAGTATCATTTCGTGCTCGATAGATGGCGTTGTTCGTTTAATGTCATTTTCTGAATCGCGGTGTTAAGACTCTCCGTCTTAGAATGACTTTCGCCCAGATATTCCAAATAATTTTTAGTATAGGTATCTTTGTTTTTGACTTCGTTAGTTAGTGTTGATATTATAATAATATAATATAATATAATAAATAAATAAATAAATAAATAATAAATTGTTGGTTGGGTTGGGTTGTCATTCGTTGAAAGTATTGATCTTAGAGATGGGTTGTAACAGGTGAAACACGATATCTGTGATCACTGTGACTGTGACAAAAAATAACAGATCCAAATATCTGTTATTAAATCACAGCCTGTCATTTTTGATAAATACGTATCTCAATCGAATATCATCTTTATTTCTTTTGATTTAAAGTCGAAAATCGTATCTATCTGTTATAAAATCACAGCCTGTGATTTTTGTACAGACGATAAATACGTATTGACTCAATTGAATATCTTCTTTATTTCTTTTCGTTAAAGTCGAAAATCGTATCCGAAGTTTTAACAGTAACAGTCTTGAGGATCTGTGATTTTAAGTAACAGATATTTTTTATCGTTAGGAGCAATTGCTATCTGCTATTTTATAATATCTGTGATTTCTATCTGTGATGATAAATACGCCTCACTCCTAATTGATCTGATTGGTTTTGATTTGGTATTTTGGTTGGTTTCGTTCATTCAAATTAAGAAGTCAAGAAACGAGTCGTTACAGATCGATTCAAACTTAATGGCGGCTCGGAAGTTAGCTTTTAGCTGCGCAGTACCCCACCCCTCACCCCCGCTGTCACATGAAATTGTTACTGCGCAGCGACTCGCCTCATGTTCCGAGCCGCCATTAAGTTTGAATCGAACTGTACTATACTTCGTAATTTGTTCGTATGATTCGTGACCGCCGCTCATTCGATTCGATCGTTGTTGGCGTGTGTAAGGCCTCGGCCTTGAATCTTGCGGGCAGCGGGGCGGATGGCGGCTCGGAAGTTAACTTTTAGCTGCGCAGTACCCCACCCCTCACCCCCGCTGTCACATGAAATTGTTACTGCGCAGCGACTCGCCTCATGTTCCGAGCCGCCATTAAGTTTGAATCGAACTGTATTATACTTCGTAATTTGTTCGTATGATTCGTGACCATCGCTCATTCGATTCGATCGTTGTTGGCATGTGTAAGGCCTCGGCCTCGAATCTTGGGGGCAGCGGGGCGGCGGCGGCGGCGGCGCGGGAGCGGGGCGGGCATCAAAGACCCGTTCTCGAAACTAGCGGGCAGATCGCGCGTCACTATAGCCGCGTAGTGTTGTGTTCACGATTTTGTCGTCGAGATATTTGTTTTTATTCGCGAAAGAAATGGCTGAACAATGGCGGCAACATCTTTTTGATTCAAATTTATTCCTAACGCTCAATTTATTGTGGGCAACAACACTGCAATGCAGACGCGCGGGCGGTCACCGCTTGAATGGAGTGCACCGCTCGCTGCCCGCCGCCTCGCCGCTGCCGCGCCGCTGTTTTCGAGAACCGGTCCATTTGATTTTACGCATAAGATCCTGCTGCGCCCGCGCCGCCGCCGCCGCCGCCGCCGCCCCGCTGCCCGCAAGGTTCGAGGCAGAGGCCTTATGGTTGATTCGATTTGTTCGACTATCGGACAGCAATAAATACACAAATATTGGCACATGTTTCTGGGGAAAGTCAACAATATACATCGATAAATACGGTTCCCGAAGAAGAAGATGCCACACACTATCCAGTAGAGTTCTTAGAATCCCTTAACACACCCGGTCTTTCAGCACACAAAATTTGTTTAAAAGTCGGAGTGCCAATAATTCTTCTCAGAAATTTAAGTCCTCCCAAACTTTGCAACGGCACTCGGCTCATAGTCACCAATCACCAACAAAACGTCATCGAAGCCGAAATCTTAACAGGTTGCGGCGCCGGTGATGTTGTTTTTATTCCAAGAATTCCTCTCATTCCCAATAATTTCCCGTTTAGTTTTAAGCGTGTGCAATTCCCCGTCAGCCTGTGTTACGCCATGACCATTAACAAAGCTCAGGGCCAGACATTATCCGTTGCGGGGGTGGATCTTAGTATTGGTTGCTTTTCCCACGGCCAACTTTATGTAGCTCTTTCGCGTGTGAGCAACCCTAGCAACTTTTTTGTGTACGCTCCAGGTGGTTCCACCGCTAATATTTTATAAAGAGAAGCATTTTCTTAAATAAAAACACAAGTTTTTTGGCAGTTTCTTACTAGGAAAAATCACCAGCCCTGGTCGAAAGATTCCCCCTTTTTAAATGAAGGTACAACTTTTCTAAGCGACATATTATTGTTTTCCGACATCCATGCGAACGAAGTCGCGGGCACAGCTAGTATTACCTATGTATTAACCTAATACGGTGTAAACTACACATACACAATATGAAGGATCACGATTCACATTCACTGATTTCTCTAATTTCTTGTATATTTGAATGTTAATGTTACACCTATTTAATTTCTATATGCATTAGCAATAATATTTTACCTAAATACCTACCTACTATATATTGTAGGTGTGCCAATGTTGTATCCACATGCTGTTGGTGTTCTTATTAAAGAAATAAATAACACAATACATCACTTAGTACAAACTAAATGTTTTTTTAGGTAATATCAGAATAATCCAACATATTCTTATCTTATTTATTTTTTGTTCCTAGTAACTGGCACTGGGAGAGCAGTAGCAGAAGGCATTCAAAGGCGTCTCATCGATACTTGCTTTAATTAGTTATTTTACTTTGATGAATAAAAAACATTTTTAAAATCAATGATTTTTTAATTATATATTAAGAAATTATCGGAAAAAAATATCACTTCTTTTCTGATAATTTTATGAGGGCATCAGCAATTTTGTCGGCAGTCTTTGCCAGTGATAGTGATGCCTCGGCCTGAGTCTTGGCAGCATCTGCCTGTATTTTGGCAGCATCCGCAAACATAATTGCCGCCTCTGCTTGCAGTTTTGCTGCAGCTGCAAGCATCTGCAATTAAAAACACAGATGGATTGAGAAATGTTTGCAAATTCTCTGTAGCATGCTGTTGAATACCACAACATGTCATAGACCTGGTTTGCCCTGAAGGGTTAGGGACGGGATACATTTCAGGATAATTTAATTTATGCTAAAACATACCCTCATCGATTCAGCATTCGAATCTGCAATAGCATGAAAATCGCGTCGTGCTGAACTATACTGCTCGTCAACGCTGCGGCGAGGATTCAGATCTGAATAACCAATATTAATCATACTTTTATTCACCTTTTATATACTATTATGTTTGTGCAGAATAAACAATTTTTCTTTCTTTCTTTCTTATTAATGTCATTACATGGTAATAAAAATTTAAACTTACTCCTATTATGAGTGGACCTCTCTCGTGGTACAGTAGGTGTAGGTTGTGGTGTGAGACTTGCTGCTGAAATAATTAAATATTATATATTAATAAAACATTACCCTCCTTTCATGCTCTACCGCAGTTGAGTAAAGTTATAAGTGAAATAAAATACAGTAGGTGTAACAAAACTCAAACTTACTTATTTGTGGTGCTGGCGACCGTATAACAGTTTGCACCTGTTGCTCAATTGGTGGTAGGAGTGGTGGTGGTGAAGTCATGATGACCGTTGTCCGGCTTTCACTTGGTGCCGCAGTACCAAATAGTTCAGGGTTCTCCTCAACCTCCGGAAACTCTAATTCACTGTCTGTAATAATGTAATTTGAATTTTATTAGTTGACTAATTAGGTCAACTAATAATAAAAATTGAAACAGAATATACATTTTGTTGTGCGCACATTTTAAAAACTTACATTGAGTTTGAGGTAGGCTGATGACCTCAGATGTGGAGATCCCCATTTCCGCCTCACTTTGTATTATCTGTAAATAATAGTAAAAGTATTTGATTTTAATATTATTTATATCACAGAAGATAAACTGTTGTATACATGTATCATGTTATCATACACTGTCATCAGAACTCACTTCTTCCTCCGGCATAGCGTCCGGGCACTCGGTCCCAAAGGTATATTCTACACCGATGAGGGACACAATTCTTCTCTCCACCTCAGTTAGAGGAGCAGTGGTGACGGCTCGGTTGCCGGTCTGCACCCTTTCTTTACGCAGCCGGGCAGCTTTACTGCAGGCCCGACTTTTAAAGTCTCTCCAAACCTACAAAATATGATAAACATTTGAAGTAAATATTATTAGTAATATTAGCACTGTATGTAGGTATTGAACTAATGGGTGTAAACTTTACCGTCATCCACTGCTCCGGTGTTTTAACAGAGCCATTTGGCAGCTGGTTCAGCTCTTCGGCAACTTCCTTCCAGCCCGCATCAAAATTTTCACGGCCCTGAAGGCCCGTAAACTTACGGGTGTGCAAGTATGGGCGGGCCTCAATGCAGGACAAGAGGGCATCAATTTGCCCACTTGTGACACGCGCTGTACGCTTACGCCTGAAATATTTAAGTAAAGTAGAATATATTCAAAATCTTTACAGTAGTTGATTATAATAATAGAAAGAAAAAGCGCTCAATATTAGATACCTACCGACAAATTAGATACGAAAATAGGTGTTCTAGGTTGAGGACTTACTTGACGCCGCTCGGAGCCGGGCCTGCAGCTGCACCTGCTTCGCGTTGTCCTCCAAACATTTTATTGTAGAAGTGTTTAAAGAAATACGCGTAAGAACTCGAAGAACACAATCAACAATCAGACCAAATCAGACATTCAAATCAAGTCATTTTTTATTTCATGTCAAACACAGATGTCAAAAAGTTTTATTGACACCAGTGTTACCAGATGAAAAAAAAAACTACCGTGTTGATGGATTAAAAATACCGTGTTTCAGACCCAAAATACCGTAGACATGACACACACACAAAGAACCATGAATATTCAATATTTGTATTCAAGATTATAATTAACCACTTTCTTATTTTTTTTTTTAATATTGATTATATTTTGATCATGGTTAGATAAACGGACAAAATAGAAACCTTTTTGTATATTTTAGTCGTGTTAAGACTACGTGTGTATAATATTTTTGGGAATGACAACGCGGCGGCGTAGTGTGCAAAGCAACAAAAACTAAAAATGCGTTTTGTTTTACGTATTGGCTTTAATTTTATTAAATTACAGTTACATAAATTACACGGTAGTAAATATTTTAAATTATCGTAGATAATTACACGGTAGGCAATCATTACCGTAGACCGTGTATTGGTCAGAAATACCGTGCTTCTACGGTAATTACCGTGTACCTAGTAACACTGATTGACACCGACGTAAAGTGTTGCAAGGAGGCACACTTTAATGCCCCTAGATATTTTAATTCTTTACAATGGTTATTCCTACTTATTAGTTTCCATGAAAAATGACGTTTTCAAGGTAGGATTTACATAGTCACTATACAATTTTCAAGAAAAACAATTATTTTTATTTAATCATAATCTCCAATTTTCCCGCTATCTATGTCGAGACTGCAGGCCGGTGCTTGTCAAGCAATGTTGTCCGTCTAGGGACCCCTTTAAGACTTAACGACGAAATTCAGTTTTATAGCGATCGCTATCTATGTCGAGACTGCAGGCCCAGACTTACCAAGTGGTATCGTATTATGTCGTGGCATGTGGTGCCTAGAAGCAGATCCGAGGTGCATAGATGATCTTCTGAAAGCCTCTTACCCACTGCAACTCATTTGTATGTGTATCAAAAAGAGGTTATGTGTTAGCTAACGGTTGTCAAAGAGCCGAACTGCATTGAGAATGACCTCCGTGAATTTAGCCGAACGATTTCATTATTATGAACTTTTGTTAATGCTAATCGTTAGAGAATCGTTAGAGAGGGTTAGAGAGAAAAGAAAAATCGTTAGAGAGTAATTAGTTTTTATGTAAAAACAATTTTAATTTTTCGTGTGAAGTTGGCCCCCCTTCCCGCAAAAATGGACTTAGACGTAATTTTATTTTTTTAATCGTTTGCGAATCGTTAGAGAGAGATTGAGAGTTACACAAAATCGTTAGAGAGTTAATATTTTATTTGATATTAAATAATTTCTGAGAGCGTGACATTAGCCCACCTGTGTGAATTTTGCCCCCGATATAATTATTCTCAACTTTTGTTAATGCTAATGGTTAGAGAATCGTTAGAGAGAGTTAGAGAGAAAAGAAAAATCGTTAGAGAGTAATTAGTTTTATTTATCAACGATTTTAATTAGTTTTGTGAAATTGGCCCCCATTCCCGCAAAAATAGACGTAGATGATTTTTTTTATTTTTATAATTTGAGAATCGTTAGAGAGAGATAGAGAGTTAAAAAAAATCATTAGAGAGTAAATATTTTAATTGATATTAAATTATTTCTGAGAACGCGTTTTAGATTAAACAGGCTCGCTCTTATTATGGGCAACATATTCAGCCGAACGGTACTTTTACTGTACCTAGAAGTTAGTGAAGATACCAGGCATTTCGTCATCACATGAGACAGCTTTGATCAGAGGACTCACACCACTATAGTTATAGAGTGTATTACATTATTGTCTGGTATCTTGGATGGGCCGGCATCAAAATTATATATCTCCACCTGCTCAGTTTCTCGAAGACATTGAAAATGAAGAAAATCAATAAATCAATATTTAAAACTAAAAAAAAAGTTTTATTTCATAAAAAATCTGTAACACTTGCATTCAAAGCATATTATTCAGTTTTAAATATCATAATTGTCGAAAGGCTTTTCATCCACTTCCGATCTCGATTCTAAGTCATAAAACAGGAATACTCCATCGTAATTAAAAAAATGTTCTTGATCAGTAGGTAGGTACTATTATCATTTTACTCCTGCTAAGCCTGTAGACTATGTTGAAACATGCACTTCTTGCACTTATAGATTCCTAGAAGCTATAATCTAAAGAGAGGTCTAAAAGAATTATGCTACACATTTTTGACTGAAAATATCCCATTTCATCTTATTTCAGAATATGGTACATAAAGTAAATAACTTGATTAGAATTTTTGTTTGCATTGTCATATTCTTTACAACAAAATATTGATTGACTGTAATGACAGTACCATGTGTCAATTTTGAAAAGTTTGTTATTTTCTGGGGTGTGTTCACTTTATTAGCCTAGATAATTAGAAAAGTTTGTTCGTTTTAGGAGTAAACTAACACTAAATTAATTATTTCCTAAGAAATAAGCAGTACCTTGGTACTCATATTTTAACTATGTATGTCGTATCTATTTTGTATTTTACTGTGTGTACATAAGAATAAAATAAATAAATAAATTAAAAAACGATTTTTCTCAAAATTGGTAATCCTTAAAAATGCATGATACAGTTAGAGCTACTACTTTTTGGGATGTCTATCCAAATATATTTAACTTATCCTGGTTAGAATTATTGAACAATAAAAAACCATTTTTGGACATGTCCTTTCGAATCGATGTGACCTGTGGAAGATGCTCACATCCATTCATCAACCTGAAAAGAGCTGATAATCTTCAAACGGCTGAACCGATTTTCTTGAATCATAGCTAAGAACACTCTATCAAGTCACCTTTCAAACAAAATAAAAAATATCAGAATCGGTTCAGCCGTTTGGCAGCTACGATGTAACATACAGACACACACGTTAAACTTATAACACTCCTCTTTTTCTGTCAGTGGGTTAAAAAAGACCCGACCAGCTCCCGACAAGCACCCACCTTTTGTGTGTTTTGAGCATAAATGATGCACTATAAGTACCGAATCAAATTGAAACTACCAACAATATTTCGTATTCTTATCAGGTATCACTGTTAAACTATCGTTAATCAAATACACAACTTTACCACTCATAACTATAACGTCCCTCTGCATCATGTCATGTATCAGTAGTACCTACTACTCACGGTACTACTCGCGCTCACGGTGCACAAAGAGAAACGTAAGTGTGGCCGCTTCATTAAATGCAATAATTCTCGCGGTAAATCTCTTTGATCTGCCTAAAATGCCGCCACCAGAGTTATCAATCACCCAACGTCAAACGCCAATGTAAATGCCGTTGACAAATTCTCGAGGTAAGTCGTAGTGTAGTACACCAACGGTTAACGTCTATCGCGATAATCCGTTGGAGTGGCCCCAGCATATAAGAGATTTGTCATATATAAAAAAAACTTTGTATCTCCGGCAAGGGGGAGTGGGGGGATCTACTAACCCTCCCCCCCTCTCCCCCCCCTATCCCCTATCGAGGCGGCACGTTTCTAAATTTTAACCTGCTCTGGTCCTAGGGTAAAACGCGTTCTCAGCAATAATTTAATATCAATTAAAATATTTACTCTCTAATGATTTTTTTAACTCTCTATCTCTCTCTAACGATTCTCAACCTAAACAAAAAAATAATAATTTAGTGTTAGTTTACTCCTAAAACGAACAAACTTTTCTAATTATCTAGGCTAATAAAGTGAACACACCCCAGAAAATAACAAACTTTTCAAAATTGACACATGGTACTGTCATTACAGTCAATCAATATTTTGTTGTAAAGAATATGACAATGCAAACAAAAATTCTAATCAAGTTATTTACTTTATGTACCATATTCTGAAATAAGATGAAATGGGATATTTTCAGTCAAAAATGTGTAGCATAATTCTTTTAGACCTCTCTTTAGATTATAGCTTCTAGGAATCTATAAGTGCAAGAAGTGCATGTTTCAACATAGTCTACAGGCTTAGCAGGAGTAAAATGATAATAGTACCTACCTACTGATCAAGAACATTTTTTTAATTACGATGGAGTATTCCTGTTTTATGACTTAGAATCGAGATCGGAAGTGGATGAAAAGCCTTTCGACAATTATGATATTTAAAACTGAATAATATGCTTTGAATGCAAGTGTTACAGATTTTTTATGAAATAAAACTTTTTTTTTAGTTTTAAATATTGATTTATTGATTTTCTTCATTTTCAATGTCTTCGAGAAACTGAGCAGGTGGAGATATATAATTTTGATGCCGGCCCATCCAAGATACCAGACAATAATGTAATACACTCTATAACTATAGTGGTGTGAGTCCTCTGATCAAAGCTGTCTCATGTGATGACGAAATGCCTGGTATCTTCACTAACTTCTAGGTACAGTAAAAGTACCGTTCGGCTGAATATGTTGCCCATAATAAGAGCGAGCCTGTTTAATCTAAAACGCGTTCTCAGAAATAATTTAATATCAATTAAAATATTTACTCTCTAATGATTTTTTTTAACTCTCTATCTCTCTCTAACGATTCTCAAATTATAAAAATAAAAAAAATCATCTACGTCTATTTTTGCGGGAATGGGGGCCAATTTCACAAAACTAATTAAAATCGTTGATAAATAAAACTAATTACTCTCTAACGATTTTTCTTTTCTCTCTAACTCTCTCTAACGATTCTCTAACCATTAGCATTAACAAAAGTTGAGAATAATTATATCGGGGGCAAAATTCACACAGGTGGGCTAATGTCACGCTCTCAGAAATTATTTAATATCAAATAAAATATTAACTCTCTAACGATTTTGTGTAACTCTCAATCTCTCTCTAACGATTCGCAAACGATTAAAAAAATAAAATTACGTCTAAGTCCATTTTTGCGGGAAGGGGGGCCAACTTCACACGAAAAATTAAAATTGTTTTTACATAAAAACTAATTACTCTCTAACGATTTTTCTTTTCTCTCTAACCCTCTCTAACGATTAGCATTAACAAAAGTTCATAATAATGAAATCGTGCGGCTAACTTCACCGAGGTTTGAGAATGCACTATGCAACTTTATACCTACGTGCTGTCAACGAAATAACCGGTAACGGTTCTTAAGCGTACAAAGCAACGGTTCGTAGTTCGTAAGATGCAATGGAAATACTTCGATATAATATAGCGCATAGCGTTTTCAAGCAGTTTGCGAAAATCGACGAATCAACTGTTGAGGGTCGTTAGTGAGGATTGGAGCAGTCTGATCCACAGGAATTGGCTCGAAATCCATTGGAGTGCTAACAGAAGATAAAGTTCAGTCTTAATGGTAATATGTGATAATATGGAATTTTGAACTTTAATTTTATCCAATTTTGAATTTTAATGTATGAATGACTCAATGAATTGTAATGTATCTACTTATTTTATTTTATGATTTTATTTGAATGTCAATGAATGAAGGAATGGTAATGAAATGTATTTATTTTAATTATAATTTTAATTAGTTCGTAATAATTTGTATATTGGGACTTGGTGCCTTAAAATAAAATAAATAAATATGTTCAAATGCAGTTCATTGGCGGATTCAGTTCTGTTATATTCTAGCTCTCTCAATGATAGTTTACTGAAATGACGTTCACACGTGACAGCACTGAGATGTCAGATCCGTGTCAGGCACCTGTCAAAAGTGTCAAAGCGCCTATATTTTATTTAATCATGACTGAATGATGAACGTCATCTTAAATTTTACTAGCGACCCGCTCCTGTACGGTTTTTACGTTATATTGACAAAATATCGAGATTTCTAAGTTATATGTAACTTTAATAGTAACGTATTATACACATAAACCTACCGGAATAAACTCTCTAAACGATGGTGAAAACCTCATCAAAATCTGTTGCGTGGTTTAGAAGAACAACGCGGACATACAGACAAATACGTAAAGCGACTTTAATTTATAATAAGTATAGATAAAGATATCAAAGTCAGAGTCAAATAATTTATTTCAAATAGGCACATATAAGGCACTTTTGAACGTCAAAACAAAGAAATAGAATTGATTCTAGTTGTCCCTTCCAAAAGGTAGTTTTCGTATGGAGAAGAATGGGCAAGAAACTCCACCGTTACTCTTTTTAAAAATGTTTTACAATATTTTGTATACATCAATTATATAATTATAATTATATAAAAATCATCAATACAACTCTCTAAGTTCATATTACCTACCATGTTGAATGACATCATGAAATCATGATATTTCAGGCCAATTCAAAATATTAATCCAGCACCCTAATAGCGTAATACACGATCAGTCCCAATATGAATCGTTTTGAAACAGATTGCTAAACCATAGCTTCGTTAGTTCGAAAAAAAAATCTGCTCAGCAACGGCAACGTAAATAACGCATTGAATGTTGTTGAACTGTCAAAATGAAACAGATTAGTGTTAATCGGTTACGAGAATATGTTACGCAATTAGATAGCAGGTTTTAAACTACCATAATTATATTGTTGTGCCTTCTCATCAATATCCGTTCAGCTGTTTTTGCGTGATTGTGTCACAAACACACACACATAGAAACTTGCACATTTAGGCACCTACGTGAATTTCGTCGATTTATACAGGGTGTAAGGGTAAACACCGTTGTCACTCAAACCATGGGTAGTTGACTTAAATATAATAATCAATTACCGAAAACAACAAAAGAAAAAGGTTATTTTCATTAAAAGATATTAAAAAGTTTCTATCCGACACCGTGCTCGCTAGCGAAACAGCTGACTGACTGAGGGAGGGGTCGCCCTCGCGGCCTGTCAGGTCACGTCCCGCACCCCCGTCCGTGTTGAGACGCAAGTTCGTTGCCCAAGCGCATAGGGCAACGAACTTGCGTCTCTAGTGTGCTTTTTAATTCATATTCTCTATGGCACCACAAGATAAATGAGAGTAGGCTGCAATGGTATGGTCGCATGAAAAGGAGACCGCCAGAATACGTAGGGAACTTGGCACTACACTACAACTTACCATTCCCCGTCCAAGACCCAGAGGCAGACCCAAAACAAGGTGGAAGGCTGTAGTGCTAAAGGACAAAAGACTGTCAGGTATCCGAAGATGATGTCGAGGAACAGAAAGACCAGGAAGGCTGGCCACCACCATGTGGGATACATAGCTAGGAAGAGCTCAGAGAGAGAGGTTCTTTATGGCATGAACTATCCGAAAAATTGACATATTGTAGAAAGGTTTCTACTACAGTGATATGTCAAAAATAAACAAATGAAATGTCACTTTTTTTTAGAAACCGATTTTATTTTGATTATGTCCGTTCTTCGTAGATTATTATAATAATAGGCCTCCGAGTCCTCCAGACCGAATTTCGGCCATGGCGACCAATCCCAGCGGAGACTAGCCTTAGCCCATAGGAGATATTATAGTGCACAAGTGTGTGCGCAGACACAGGTGCACTCTCTCTTCCATCACTCTCATAGTCCGATGGGACGGCAATCCGACACGACCGGAGAGAGATCAGGCGCGGGTTAACGTTATTGTGGATAGAACTGGTTATGCTGCGCGTGCTGGAACTGGTTCTAAATTGAATCAAATCAATTCAATCAATCAGAATTGAAATGATTTGACTTAATAATATGTACAAAATGTGTGTGGTCCATTCGTTAGATTTAGATAAGGTATAACCTTATCTCTAAGAAAAGAATCACTGTTATAAAGTGCAATTATTATTAAATTATTCCTAATTTCTATAATTACATAAATATTTCAATAAAAAATCTCTTTATCCGCCATCTATTATCGTTCGCGTTGGAGCAAAATATTACTATAAATTATTTTATTTATCTACTTCATCTTAATTGGTAGTATAATTCGATATTTTCTTTTATGAAATTGTATTTTTATTCGTCAGATGTTCATACTTCTCCGTCAATAACAAGACAAATCCGTATGACATACCTAATAAGGACGGACAATGCCAAAACTAATGGACACAAACATATGACGTAACATGTATGGTAATATCCGTGACCCCTCAGCGATCTCTCTAATTAGTACCACTCAAGGTCATTGATCAAGTTTTACGACCCCATGTTATGTCGCCATTAATCCATGCAGTGTTAATTAAATTAACTTTGGTGTCCCCTAAATGCCCATTCAATTTTTATCGCTTGTCAAATCACTTTGTCACTGGTTTTTGTTATTTTAGTCAACTTATCAGAGGGCCTAGACAAATGGCATTCGCTTCGGAGCGAATCTATATCTAAAAACGCTATCGCTTCAACGGTAACGAAGTTCTATTGGCACATAAAGTACACTACCTTTCGCTAACGTCTCATTGATCATTTGTTCGATAAAAATTACATTTTGTCTATGGTTTTTCGTCAGAAACCATCAAACGCGCTGTCGCTGTCAATTCTTATTGTCATTTGAACTCCGATAGTACGAGAGCCCACGACCAAACCCGTGTCGCATCGTTTTACGGCCAAAACCGTATAAAATCGTTAGTTTAGATGATTCTGAAGCCGACTTGGTCAGCAGTACCGGTCAGAAACGTCGCTGTTTTATGGGAGCCCATTTCTGCTATGTCAAAAAAAAACGGTTTAATCACAATATGTCTGATATTTAAAATGTTTCGTATTTTTTTTTCGAAAAATATTTTTTTCAGACATTTGCGTGTCACATGTGGCCTAAGCGCATTTTCTTATACTTATGTAAAAAAAAATAACCGAACTGTCGCATAGCAACGTAGTTCAATTAAAAAATATATTTTTATAGTTACTGAGGTTACTAAAAACATGTTTTCTGAAACTTTAAATGGCACCTATAATTCCAAAAACCAACAGTTTTCAGACAGAATGCTATGTTACTGATCAGTAAAATTTTTCAACACGTTCAAAATGGTTTCAACACATAAGATCCACTTCCTTCTTAAAAACGATTTATTCGCATCAACTGATCAATGTTCACCTGTAAACATTTTCATATGTTATAGGTTTTATTTCCTTGGCTCATTCTTAACTTTCTCGTATAGTCTCTTCAGTAAGCTACTGGTTTCTGAAAATTGTGTTTTCGGTATCTGAAATCTATTATTCAACTACATTCCGAAAGTCAGACAGATTGCTATGAAACAAGTCAGTATTTTTTTTTCATATTTAAAAATGCGGTCACGTAGGACGTGACTCGGAAAATTTCTGACATTAGGATTTTTGTATTCAGAACCAAATTTTAATCTATCCATTATATACGGGTTCGTTCGTAAAACGATAAGGCAAAAAATTGGGCATGGGCTCTCGTACCACGATTCTTACAATGAGCTCCGGGACGAAAATTCAAAAGTGATAAAATTCTATTACTAGTAATGCTTCTAGCATTTCGTCGAGACTTTCCAATAGGGATGATAACTATATTTTTTAAGATTATTAACAATTATTGGATCGTATTTTTTTCTTTTTTTACGTAATCAAAATATTACGGTGATACATTGAGTTAAAAATGTGGGAAGCCGTCACGCCTATGTAAATTTTATACTTAGTTGTGACGTAGCGAGCCCCCACAACCCATTTTATTTCAAAACAAACAACGCAACTGAAACACCGACTGCTTAAAGTAACCACTTGGTTTCGTTTTCTACAGGGTCTTGGCTTTCGCTAGTGTTTCCATCATACGAATTGAAAACTAGCGATAACTCTTAGGGCCTAGACAAATGGCTTCCCTTCGGAGCGATTCTATTTCCACAATCGCTATCGCTTCAACGATAACGAAGTTCGATTGGCAGACAAAGTACACTACGTTTCGCTAACGTCTCATCGATTCGTTTGTTCGATAAAAATTACATTTTGTCTATGGTTTTTTGTCAGAAAACTTCAAATACCGCGCTGTCGCTGTCAATTCATATTGTCATTTGAACTCCGATAGTACGAGAGCCAACGACCAAACCCATGTCGCATCGTTTTACAGCCAAAACCGAATAAAAACGTTAGTTTCGATGATTCTGAACCCGACTCGGTGTGCAGTACCGGTCAGAAACGTCACAGTTTTATGGGAGCCCATTTCTGCTATTTCAAAAAAGACGGTTTAATCACAATATGTCTGATATTTAAAATGTACAATAGGTTTCGTAATTTTAGTACGAAAAATATTGTTTTCAGACATTTGCGTGTCACATGTGGCTTAAGCGCATTTTCTGAAACTTTAAATGGCACCTATAATTCCAAAAACTGTTTTCAAACAGAATGCTATGTTACTGATCAGTAAAATTTTTCAACACGTTCAAAATGGTTTCAACGCATAAGATCCACTTCCTTCTGAAAAACGATTTATTCGCATCAACTGATCAACGTTCAACTGAAAACATTTTCAGACGGGTTGTTATGGGTTTTATTTTTTTGGCTCATTCTTAAATTTCCCGAATGGTCTCCTCCGTAAGCTACTGGTTTCTGAAAATCATGTTTTTGGTATCCGAAATCTATCATTCAACTACATTCTGAAAATCAGACAGATTGCTATGAAACAAGTCAGTATTCTTTTTGACAATTTTATTTAAAAATGCGGTCACGTTGGACGTGACGCGGAAAATTTCTGACATTAGGATTTTTGGATTTAAAACTAAATTTTAATCTAAGTATCCATTATATTATATGGTTTTGTTCATAAAACAATAAGGCAAAAAATTGGGCATGGGCTCTCGTACCACGATTCTTACAAAGAGCTCCGGGACGAAAATTCAAAAGTGATAAAATTCTATTACTAGTAATGCTTCTAGCATTTCGTCGAGACTTTCCAATAGGGATGATAACTATATTTTTTAAGATTATTTACAATTATTGGACCGTATTTTTCTTTTTTTATGTTATCAAAATATTACGGTGAGACATTGAGTTAAAATGTGGGAAGCCGTCACGCCTATGTAAATTTTATAAGTAGGTACTTAGTTGTGACGTGGCGAGCCCCCACAAGCCATTTTATTTCAAAACAAACAACGCAACTGAAACACCAACTGCTTAAAGTCACCATTTTGTTTCGTTTTCTACAGGGTCTTGGCTTTCGCTAATGTTTCCATCACACGAATCGAAAACTAGCGATAACGCTTGTCAAAAAGTGCCACTTGGCTACGCATCCCGTGGAAGTTCTCGTTCGACGTCGTCGATTCGTTTTATGGAATCGAATGATGTGTTCTAATTTCTATTCGTCACCTATGATCACGTGACATTTTGATAGCTTATGTCAACCCCATATATTTTTTTACTTTTCTACTAGCGTTATCGCTAATCGAATGTTACTTTGTCTAGGCCCTCTTGTCAAAAAGTGCCACTTGGATACGCATCTCTGTGGAAGTTATCGTTCGAGGCTGTCGATTCGTTTCATGGAATCGAATGATGTTAACATTGTCTAGCTAATTTCTATTCGTTAACCTATGATCACGTGACATTTCGATAGCATAAGTCAACCACATACATTTTTTGACTTTTCTACTAGCGTTATCGCTAATCGAATGTTACTTTGTCAGAGCTGCTAACATGTACGCGTCCAACTTCTCAGTGCAGGCGGCAAAAATCACGTTTTTAGTACCAAAATTACCCCAATTTCATTATAAATTAGCAAATGTTGAATAGACTCCCAGTATGATTCTTATCAACACCCCCACGGATCGGACAGGGTTTTTTTGGTACACGCTGTATAGTGTGTTGAAAACGCAATACAACTAAATTTGATACGGTACAAAAAAAGATACCTCTAAAAATTTATTTTAACAAATTAAAAACCATTATTAATGCATGACATCATTCTAATTTGTTGTCAGATTATGCAAGCAATATAATAACGTAATAGTGATTTATTTTTTTAGTCCAATTGGTAGATTTTTTGTAAATAGATAATTGCTTCATATTTTTCAACAAATTACCAGGGCTGTACCATTGCGAGAAAGTCCGAAACAACCTTGGCAACCAGGAACTGAAGGAACACGGGTGGGTTTTAGACAGTAAAAGTCTGACACGCTCCGCCCAGAGCGGGAGAAGACATTTATGATTTCCCACCCACAAAAAAAAAGTGTTTTACCATCGCACTTCTCTTTCATTTGTATGCAGTCCGACAGTGACAGCCTCTTAACAGATTTAGACTCGTGTACAAATACATTTTACGCTTTAGTAGCAGCATGAAAATAATGTAAGCCGCCCTTGAATAACTAGGTATATAAGCGTACCCGGAAAATGAAAATAAATAGAGTATGGCCGTAGACGCTGTAGTAAATGCGAATTTATAAATAAACTGTCCACGCGGCATCGTCGCACGCGCATCGTGGTGCTCATTTCTTGAAAACATTCTTGATACAGATTGGAATATCCTCTTCGATACATACTTTAATGACGGCAGAAACTGACTGACTGACAACGCACAGACTAAACCACTGATGGTGGAATCATTGAATGATTTTGTTATTTTTCTTGACTTGTATTACATCGAACCCAACTTGGAAAAGGGCAAGAAAATGCGTGAATGATCCTAAAAACTGAGAGAAACAATTTTTTCTCAAAAAGGTATGCTTGGAAATTCGAGCATTATTTTGACAACCTTCTTCGAGATAAATCGAAATTGCTGTAACTGTTCAAAAACAAGTGAATATGCGACCGGCAATGTTACTATGATTTAAAAATGGAACGAACTATGTATTTACTTCAAAATATGGCAATCAAAGGAGGTAACTTATCAAAGATTTTATTTAAATTTCGATTTGGCTTGCAAATAGAGCTGTTTATAAAGTAAAGCAGAAACAAATGAACATATCGGCGCGTGAAAAGTTATCGTTGTTCGTCATTGATTCTGGAACTTGTATTTAATTTACTCAGTTCGAATTTCCGCGCTTTATTTGAGAAAAGCACTATTAATGGACTCACGTATTTTCACGATCGTCCATCAATGCCCAAATTACTGGCCGCGACTGTAATGTAATATAAATTATTGAGGTAAATATCGACGAAGTTTTTAAAACCGACCAAATAGATATTATTCTGTAATACACGGGCCTCCCGAACACCCAACACAATGAGTAACATGCCATAATTTCACGCTTGAATATTATTTAAAGTATTTTTTTGCTACCACAAAAATTGCGTATATCCGGACATTGTTTACTTATCAAAAATAATAATTAAGTAAAGTAATTGACAAATGACAAAGTTACAGACGTCAAATTGATTGATTGAGGTGAGAAATGGCAAAAAATGAGTTTTTCCTATTGTTGTGATACGTAGTTTGTTGTTTTGTTATTTTTTTTGTGTTACTGCAAAAAGTATCATTATTTTTATTTATGTAGAACTGAAGATCCTGTTAGAGAAACTGTAGTGCTATAGTGTAAAGTTCACTTGGAACCTCACTCAAGTGAGCGCACACAATTCGAAAGCGAACTCATTTCTTTTTAAAGTTAATCATCGCGGATTCACAACGAGACACCGTTCTATTTTCGAACAGATTTTGAACAATAGCATCAACTTATGTACGTCATTGGCACAAGAAAACTGTCTAATCTTTGTCAATTCTAGAAAAAAAAAGTAGTTTTCTCCAAAATCTTCTCATAATGACTAATTTCTAACCAAGTCCTCTAGACGAGCCAAATTCTAACATAATGCGAATATGATTTTCTTAGAAACTTGTTGGACTGTGTCCAATATTCTGTCCATACGATAAGAAATTACAGAAGGCTTACATTCTAACTCATTTGCTTACAAATCCTTGAATTCGCTCAAAGAGATATAAACTAAAGCAGAGGTCAGTGATAAAGGATAAATGCTTTTATTTCTGTAAGTAGGTTAGTACAAAAAACACGTCAATCACATTTTTAAAACTAACTAAACCGCGTGTAAGCGTTAACGCCAACGGAAAGATCAAATTGTATGGAGTTGACATTAGCTTTAGAGATGTCACGTGACTGGCTGCTGTCAACTCCATACAATTTGATCTTTCCGTTGGCGTTAACGCTTGCAGAAAAGCGATTTTGTCTAGGCCCCCGGGTCAGTCGGAAATGCTCATGGTACAAATAGAAAACCTGTCAGGTTAGCTTGCTAAGTTGACCTGCCATGTACATTGTGTTCAACTATCAATCGAAGAATTTTGCTTGTCTTCAGTTACTGTTTCTTTTTTAATGCTCACTTGTTTTTCCCATGCACTTCACACATTGGCAGAATAGTCAACATCGGCGTTGCTTGACATTCAATAAAAATGGAATAGAGCAAATCTTCACTATTACTGGGAATGGACCTTCTTTCTTCACTTATTTGTGGCATATGACAAAAGTTTAATCGAAAATGGAAAGGTCGGCTTTTGTTGGCTTCTGTTTTGTTATTTTAAGACCTAGAAGATTTGGAAACGGTATTAAGGTTAGCGACGTTCAAGGTCTGAATAAGTTGTAGAAACAATTATGAGCCTTGTGGTTATAAGAGTCATAATATTATCCCAATGTCCAACTATTCATACTAATTTATGTTTTTCTTTAAAGGCCAACTGACAAAGAACAGTGTCCGTATGGATTGAGGAGCCCTGTCTCATATTTTAACGCGGGTACTGTCAATATTTAGTATGTAGTAAATTATCCGAATTTGTAGCCCCGATCCTGAAATTTGTAGTAAAACCCTTAAAAAGTTACGGGCATTTAAGGTGGCTCCTCAATTCAGGCGTCTGGAATGTTTATTTTATTAATATCTTTAGAAATACTGAATGTGTAAGATAATAGAAATATTAGTAGAAATAACCAATATTTAGTAGAAATTTCTACTAAATATTGATGCTATTGTTATCCGATTTATCTTTTATCTTTCCAGTCACCATATGAAGTTCCATGTTGTTGGTACCTCTGCGAGCAATGTGGCTAAAGTATCACACGAGTTCACGACACCCTAAAAATTAATGGAACTGACAGATAAGCTACCAAAAAGCTTATGTCAATCCTGTTGAAAATCTTGTAGAAATTCGAAACTGTTTGAAAGCGATCGCCACTTGTCTTGGGCCTCAGTTTTGTATTTTATCATTTACTCAAATCAAAGACCTGTTTGATACACAAATGGTATATAAATTCTAAGAGCTGACCGCCATTGACCTTGCGATAGTTAACTTTACTTCCATAACATTACCGTAGAACAGGTTTCCATGGTAACGCAAGGCTATTAGATTCATTTTATACGTCCATTTTAGGTTTTAACTTGGATTTGTATTAATAAACTATGTATAATCCCAGCGCTGATTTGCTGGATTCATTTTCTCCTCTACTGATCTTTATTTCTCCTCTCAATCAATCTGTCTAGCTTTTTCCCAACTTTGTTGGGGTAGGTTTCCAGTCTAACCGGATGCAGTTGAATACCAGTGCTATTCTGTAACCATCTCACCGTGAAAACTTAGGTGGTTTTACTGCCAAGTACATAGACTGCATACAAATTAGCATGCCATAAAATGTGTCTCATATATCAATAACAATTAGTCAGTCGAGTTCATTAGCGCGCCGCGTATATCTATATATGTACGACCCGGATGCGAGTTGTGGGCGCGCGAACGAACTATCGTTGCACTCGTGAGTCGGGTGCTGGGCACTAAATGTGTGAAGTGAGCGTGGAGTGAGCTGTCATTGTCATCGATACCTACCGTAGACAGAGTAGAATACTCTGTCTACGATACCTGTGACAGTTCACTCCAAGCTCACTTCACCTAAGTTTTCACGGTGAGATGCTCAGAACAATTCTTCTGAGGTGAGATGGTTAAAAAATAACAATGCTGTCATCCCATCCTATAATAGAGATTGACACTATTGACAGCTCACTTCACCTAAGTTTTCACGGTGAGATGTTTTACAAAATACCAGTTGCTTTTCAGTAACGTCTTGTCGAATTCAGAGTAAACTCGTTACATCATAGTTATGGACTATATTTTGTTTCAAGTGCAGACGTCAATCAATGGTTTCCTGTATAGTTTGTATGTGTTTATATTAGTTTTGTCGGTTTCCTCGTTGAATCCTTGTTGATTGTTACATTTCCCAACTATGTTGGGGTCGGGTTCCAGTCTAACCGGACGCAGGAACACCAGTGTTTTGCACGGTAAGACTGGATATCAGTTTCGGGCTTTCGACTACTGACTAGTATCCATAACTACTGACTAGGATCTACAAATGACACCGCACCAACGGCATAATTAACGTGTAATATATTGGGGTTCAAACGCCAATAGATTTCATTTCCATAATATTTTCAAATACAAACTTGTTCTAAATCGAGATTCATGATTGAATAATAAAAACTACAGGTTAACGTGGCTAATTTAACACACCTAACTCATTAAGGGCCTACCCTACCTTAGCTCAAATTCCCTTTTTATCTCATTCGCACGATATTATACTCGCGGCCTGAGTGAGAGCGAGACGGAGTGGGGTGCTGGCGGCTTGAAGCCTCGAATAGTTTAGGTAATTACTTTTTAAGGTGAAATAAAAATATAAGACCTGCTTTGTAGTTAATTTAGTTAATAAGCAAAGCTTCATGATCTAATTTGAAGTATTTTTTGGATACCAGCGGTTTATAGTTCGGTATAGACGTAACTTTGGATTTTTTTTCTATAGAGAAAATATGTAGTGGTGTTTTCGCCAAACATATTTATTTCAAAATTAATACTGCAGTATTTACGGCCTAACGGAGGATCATGCTAAGCAATTTGAGGTAGGGTAGGTCCTGAAATAGAACTTTTTATAAAAATAGAAACTAGTTTAATTAAATCTATTCCTACCTGTGTAGCAACTTTTCGAGACTGGTATAAATATAAACTCCTGATTAGTCAAGAATTTTAAACATGAATTTATTATCAAATTAATTTGACTATTTCACATGTGCTCTCAACTGTTCTATATACATTATTGACTTGACAACATCCTTTTTGATAGACGTGACTTTGTAATGAGGGTTTGGCAGAATATAATAATTTATTTTAAATTTTTGTGTTATTTTATGGCGAATACGAGAAACACGGCAAGTTCAAACTCTATTGTAAATAAGTACAATTTCTGCGTTTATTAATAACTATTTGTTTTTTTTTTCCTTTTTATTGTAGCAGAATGGTCCGTAGTTATACACTGATGTTTAAGTCCACTACAGAGAACGGAGACGCTTCGGCGGCCGCTGCTAGAGACAGTACTATCAACACTTTACTGTCACACACAAGTCAAGCGTGTCAGTGAACGTCACCTTTTAATGACTGAAATTGACAGCCCGTGACAATTCCAACAATGTCCTTTGATAGCTAGCTTGCGCTCTGCTCGTAAGGCTTAAAGGCGTCGGAGCCGGGTGGGGCGATTTCATGCTCTGTCATCTCCATTTACTAGGTTCGAACTGTTAAAGTTTTTTATTTTGCTAGACTGTGTGCATTCAGACCTATATAGCTTTGCTTGCTATTGTCAGTTAAGTCGGACCTAAACTTCGAAGATGGGAGCATGCTTTCATAGATCAGGGACTTGTGCGTCTTCCACGATCCCCGGGTAGTGTTGGCCTACCTTTGCGAGCCACCTCAGGGGTCCAATAAGGGCGCGCGTGGAAACAACGCGCCGCCCCCGCGCCGCCTTGGGTCCTGCTGGATGACTAACCTAATCCAACTCAACGTGGTTGCAAATTGTCAATAGGATTTTACTTCATATTTCCTCCTGTACGGGGATAAATGATTGCTTACGCACGTGACTTCACTCATACGTACCGTACATCACACGGGTGACTGGTTATCGACATATTTTACAACTGAACAACACGTGCTGTCAATTCTCGATGGGTACATTTGATGTGACACTTGCTTTCCGAACGACTACGAGACTTTGTAAAGAGGTAAACATTTAATTAACAAATACACGTCATGTTAACGTGTTTTGAATAATCTCTGTTTTGTTGTGTATTAATTTGAATTTATAATGAGGGTTTGTTTATTTTGTGTATGTTTAACAAACACTGTTTATTGTGTAGGGAAAATCGGTTCGGTGGGTATGTTGTTTTGCGAAAGTAAAGTTAACGGAGAGTTTTTTGAACATTATCACTACATGGTAACTTTGATTTTCTGTTATTACTAGGCCTAGGTTTCTGCCCGAGACTTCGTCTACGTAAAATTTCTTGTTACCCCGACCCACCCCGTTGCATCACTTAGGCGGCCTGTGCTATTACTTCGCTTTCGCTTTGAATTATTTCTGACTTTTTTTCTCTGCTCCTAAGCAACCTAGCATGATTTTAAAAAGCCTATAGCTTTCCTCAATTGGGTTATCAAATGGCAGGAGGTCAGATAGGCAGTTGCTCTATGTGGAATACTGGTATTCAGTTGCATCCGGTTAGACTGGAAGGCGACCCCAACATAGTTGGGAAAGGGCTGGGAAGATGATGATGACATGAAGCAGTTTTTCCATGATTTTTCGAGTAAAACTACCTTCAATTCCTAGCAGAATTATGTATTTAGACCACCGTAAACAACATAGTAGTTCGGTCAATCCACTTTGTCAATCAGGCAGGATAAATTACATTACAATTCAATTCACACACACACACATTAAATTCAGGAAAAATTGCTTTATCCTTGTATTTACTGTGATTCATTACTTATTATAAGTATTTATAAATAAAACCTTTAATATTTAATTTGGTACTCAATAGAAGCAGCTTTATTAATTTCGTTTATTTCATTTTTTCTTACCTATTTACATTTTTAAATATTTCTTACTATGAAAATTAAAAAAAAATAGAGATCCGTCGGTGTCGGGAGCAGGGTCCAAGCTACCGGTGGTTAGGGCTGCTGAGACAGGAACCTCCTCACAATGCGAGCCGTATCAAGGAGTGAATCAGGAACCTTCTGAATCAGGGCCTTGATCCAACCGCCTATCGAGAGCCTCGAGAGATGTTGGTCGAGGCTTTCGTATTAATTTTATTATTATTTTAACAAAACTTGATGTTATTTAAGTAGCCAAATCGTTTAGGGTATGGGCATGCATGTGATATGGAGGAAACGCATGTGACTAAAAGAGTGATGGATATAAATGTTGATGAATGGAGAGGGAGGAATGATATGAAAGAGAAGGGAGTGAAGGATAGCGTGACGGTTGACAGGGCAGACCGGAAAAAGACGTGTTGCGCCGACCCATCTATACTTTTTCCAACTATGATGGGTACAGCTTCATGCTTTCCGAAGCATGGAAGGTTCTTGGTATGTAAAGATGGTCACCCATCCACGGCCCAACCGCGGCAAGCATTAATAAAATAATTAAGTATGTTAAATAAAATCACATTCTGCTTAAGTACCTATGTGATGGATCATTTAAATATCACAAGACCCTCCGTGCCTCGAAAAGCACGATAAGCCGTTGGTCCCGGCTGTCATTCGTGGATCTATGACAGTCGTTACGAGTAGTCAGAAGCTCAAAAGTCTGACAACCAGTCTTACCAGGGGGTATCGTATTACCCAGTACCTAATTGGGTTGTGGAGGTCCGATAGGCAGTCGCTCCATGTAAAATACTGGTATACAGCTGCATCCAGTTAGACTGGAAGCCGACCCCAACATAGTTGGGAAAAGCCTAGGCAAATGATGACTTATTTTAATTAACTTGGAACTAAGTTTACGGTCGATAGCCTCCCGGAAATCGAAGATTACTTTAACTCACACATTGCGATGTATTATTATCTAAAGTTCACAAAAAACTGGTACTTGTTTACACAAACATCAAAAAAATACTTTAACCATAGCTTTGAGGTCATTCAAGCTACGTAATTTTTTTTTAGGTAAACCTATGTGTGAACAATAATTTCGCACTTTTGTGGTGTGCTTACAAAACAAATGTTGTCATAAAATATTAATAGTAAAGGCTCTCGCAAACAGGCGCGACGCGACTTTAAAAAAACAATTTCTGAGAAAACTTCACGATATAACAATTACCTGTGTGTCGCGTCGCGCGGCAAGTCACGCTTGTCTGCACGGGCCTTAAACCTTTGTGTTCCGTAGAATAATTATTACCCGACTGCAAAAAAGGATTACAAAAGAGCAGCTTATTACCCATAAGATAAGGTTATTCCAAAGAATCTGAAATAAGAAATAAACCTTTTAGGGTGCACCCTACCTCAGATTTTATCCCGCTCGCACCATACGACTCGCGACCTGAGTGAGAACGAGACGGAGTGGGACGCTAGCGGCTCTAAAGCGTTGAAAAGTTTAGGTAATTGCTTTTTACGGTGAAAATAACGGTAATTTAAAAAAAATGACACACAAGACCTGCTTTATAGTTAGTTCAGTTATCATGCAAACTTTCATGATCTAATTTGAAGTATTTTTTTAATACCAGCGGTTTATAATCCTGTGCAGAGGTAACTTTGGATTTTTTTTCTATAGATAAAATTTTATGTAATCGTGTTTTCGCCTCACATAAGACCTAGTATCCATACTCAACTTTAACATATATTTATTTCAAAATTAATGCTGCAGTATTTTCGGCATAACAGAGGATCATGCTAAGCAATTTGTGATTGGGTGCGCCCTTAAGTACATTTTTGTTTTCGTGTGAACCTTCAAAAGGCGCGGTCTTTGGGGATAACACCAGGGAGTGTGGGATTATTACTTCACTAAAACCACCCCGGTGGTCACCATCTGCACATGGAAGGGGCTCCGTTACCTCTAAAAGACCGATCCGAAACCGTTAGGGCACATCTCTGGGGAGACTGTTAAGGGGCGTCCCCAAAGCATAATTGTGCACGACTAAGTAGGGACCTACTCATCTTCTAAGCTACGCCACAGCAGCAGGCGTAGCATGAGCACCGTTTTGTCGACGGAAGAGTAGACAAAAATGCCGTTTCCTGTAGACAGTACGACGGCAGCAAAGTAGAAAGAGTCAACTGCACTTTTTACGAAATTCACTCTTTTACATAATTCGACTAAGAATTCTTTGTTTTGGATTTATCGGTTGTCAGTGTGATTTTGACAGTAAGGATAGAAAACTTTCTTCGCAAATAGTCTACCTACAAAAAGACCTAGACAAAGATCGTTAGAAATGAAAGAAAAAAATGACAGATTGTAGAAGGATTTCTACGGTGGATGTCAAAAATGAAGAAACGAACTGTCACTTTGTATAGAAAAAGCTATGTCTATTCTTCGTAGAGATAGAAAGCGCCATGCTACACCTGCTGCAGTATCTCCGGTGTAAGCCAAGAAACTTCAACTACCAACTATTACAATTTTATTTTTATTTTTAACAGATCGAAAATGCATTCGACCAGACCATTTTTTGGTTCCCACTCGGATACCTCAGCTATCAATATAAAGAATATGGTAAGATGCACGGCTTTGACTGTTGTCCATAAATGTGCATTATAACCCCGCTGTTACAACGTTATGTCTTTCAGCTTCTTTCATAATGTCTTCTAATGCCGGTACTCATAGTCGTTACTTAATAGTAATATATTTTTAAATGTTTTATATATTTTTTTATTCTAATATTTAAAAATATAATTTATATGTGTGAAAAGTGAAATAAAGAATAATGTATATATATGACTTTAATTAATTTCGAAATCTGTAATCTAAATTTAAAAAAATCAAATTATTTAAATCTTTAATTTTTATTGCGAATCGACAAACGTAAGGTAGGACGCCCTCAGGGTAGGTGGAGCGACGATCTTCGCAGGGTGGCTGGTAGCAACTGGATGAGAGTTGCCGAGAATTGAGCTGAATTGCGTGCAATTTGAGTGGCCTATGTCCAGCAGTGGACTGCTATAGGCTGATGAGTGATGAACTTTAATTTGCCAAGTATATGCAACGCTATAGAGTTATTTTGGCGCGTGGGCAAAATTGGAACTAACTTCGCCATCCTGTTTTGTCAATACAATTTCTGGGAAACAATTTCACAAATCTTTACCAACAACACCCCCTGCCGCTGTCATTTAGACGCCAAAAAATCCATATGGACTACAATATTTTGATTTAAAAGAGTGTCCATGTAGTTTCTTACCAGTTCTTCTCCATAGGAACCTACTACGCTTTAGGCCTGAATTCCTCTTACGTTGGTTGCGTACGTCGGTCGCGCGTGCGTATATACATTCTGTTCTATATAGCATCATATTGCGACGTCCGCGGCGCGTACTCGTTGCTACGCTTACGCGACCGACCGTACGCGACCGACATCAGCGTAAGGGGAATTCAGGCCTTAGAATGCATCTAGCTTCATCTTTTTGACTGACCGACTCCTTGACAGTCCAAAAATTGCCTGTAATGCTTTTTCTTTAAATTAGAGTTTTTCTTCATTTCAAAAACATAACAGATTAAAACATTTAAGTGTGTGTGTGTATGTGTGCGCTAAAATAAAATTATATGCTACTCAATTAATGTTATTGGTACATTTTGAAGTAACGACTCTGAGTGCGGCGGTTAATATTTCCCTACCAGTAAGTAAAGTAAAACTCTCTCCTCCTTTTCTATAAGATGCTCAAAATTCAAAATCTAGCCAATCTTAGCATGTTCCTGCATTTATCTACTAGCTATAATTATATAAAAATTGTCTTCTTCAAATTCTAACGCTCTCACTAATTTACTAGAAATTAGTCGAAAACTTGTCTTTTCGATGAGTCTAACTCATGCCTGCCTGACAATAAAATTGAAATCATTATTGCCAATATTGATGGCAATAACTATCCAGAGTCCGTCAAAGAACCTCTTGAGAGTAGGTACTGTATGCAATCTCCATCCATCATTAAGTACAAATCTTTGAACCTGATTTCCGTACGTCTTTTTCGGGTGACCACTGAAAATCAGCGCTGTGCTGTGGGTCCATAGCGCAGCATCATGCTGAGTGGAAGCCTTCTTGTCACAGTCATGACGTGCAGCTGCCCATTATTTATATTTATACTCTTGATCTCATATTATTTGTTCTTAGACCTATTTTAATATTGTTGATTACTGTTATCTTTTTGTATGCACGTGTTTCTGTGACAAACAAACCCATTTTTCTTTCTTTTTTTCTTTCATCCTATATCCTATAAACATCGTAAACTAAGGGCGAATTTCACCAAACTTTTATACCGAGTGTAAGTTTTATCTTGCGAATAAATTTTGAATGTTTGACAGTTTTTCCATACTTTGGTAAAATCAGCCCTTAATCTTAATCCGTCTTTTCCAGTTTAATATTAATGGTCTTCCTTTTCCTATGTTGTATGAGAATGAGGTATTTAAATATTGCATGCATTATACTAAGTTTTTATTGTTGTCCTGATTTTTGTCAGCCTCTAATATTCCCACTGCTGGAACACAAGCCTCCTCTGTATAAGAGGAAGTGGATCCCGGGAAACGAGTTAGTGGATGTCACATTTATTGTCCTGGATTTCGTTCAAGATTGGGTAATCCGATACGACTGGTTGTCAGACTCGGACTTCTGACTTACAGTGGTTAGGATTAACGACTGTCAAAGATCTACAAATTCAACCAGGACCATCGGTTTAACATGCTTTCCGTGGTATGGAGGGGTCCCTCCCGGCATTTCCACTCACATCTAATTCTATACCTTATACAAAAAGACATATGAGTATATTTCTGTTAGCTGTCAGAGAAAATATGATATTAGCCACATGAGACGTTTTTCCTGTTACGACAACATACAATCTAGACATAGACATTTATAATATATGTATTTACATTTAGATTATAATTTACTAGCGACCCGCCCCTACTTCGCACGGTTATTACTACTTGGCAAAACAGCGAGATTATATATAATATGTATATATACAGTATGTTAACTAACAAAGGGCGTTCCCGTTAACCTGCAATAGTATAGCGTGTATACATGCTAAAAAAAAATATTACAACTGAGAAAAACAAAAAAAAATATATTTGTGTAGTGAAATGTTCGCAAAACGATTAAATTTAAACGTAAAAGAAACACTCTGTACACGCACACTTGTATTTCAACGTAGAAAAACAAGTGTGACAAGTGGGCGTGTACAGAGAGTTTATTTTCCGTAAAAATTTAATATTTTTTGTGAATATTTTCCAATACAAAAAAGAAAAACTTTTTTTTTTAATGTTAATTTTTTTAGGATTTATACACGCTATACTATTGCAAGTTTACGGGAATGCCCTTTGTTAGTTAACATACTGTATATATAATGTGAGTATTATTATTGCATGAGATTATGAATGTAACACAATAAACCTTTCGGAATAAATTCTCTAAATCAATCGGCCTAGACTTTTCCCAACTATGTTGGGGTGGGCTTCCAGTCTAACCGGATGCTGCTGAACACGTACCAGTATTTTACATGGAACGACTGCTTATTTTTATTAAATTGTAAATTCTAAATAACATATGTAAAATCCTTAAGTAATAAAATTTTTTTTAAAATAAATTCTCTAAATGATGGCGAAAACCGCATCAAATTCCGTTGCGTAGTTTAGAAGAACAACGCGGTCGCACAGACAAACATGAAAAGTGACTTTAATTTATTATTATGTATAGATAGATGTATGTAACTATAGATATACTTTTCCAGCTAGTTCTTAATGGAGCTAAATTATGTGTTTGTTTACCATCACGAATGACATCTGATAAATTCTGTTAGATTAGTACCTAAATGTTTTCAGTCAGTAGTCTCCCACGGGTAGACAAAGGTCGGGTGAACCTAAGATGAACTGTTCTTCCCGTCATTGTCACATTTTTATGTACTACACCGTAGCTGGGATCCTTCTGGTTATGCAGATATATTATATAAAAGGAGTTTTGCCAGTTAGGTATTATGTTAAAAGTCACATAAATGTAATAGAGTGCAAGCCAATTGGCATAGCATCAGTCTAGACTCCGGGAAAAGAAATTCTAGGCTGTTCAGATAGCAACTGACAGTTATGACAAAAAACCCAATGGCACACTGCCTGATTCGGGTCTCAAACACGGGCCGTCATGAGCCGTTGATGAAGATGAACAGAACAAACTAAGCTACTATTGTTGTGATATTGTTATTAATAATTATGGCAATTCGAATTTACCCGTAACAATTTTCAAAGATCTATGAATGACAGCCGGGAAACGCATAAAGCAACGTCACATGTCTTCGAATTTTTAGTTCTTCTAGGGCCTGCCGGTTTCTTCTCGATGTTTTCCTGTGCAGTAGTGATGAAATTATTTACACAAAGTAAAACGCCTGCCTGGGTTCGAACTCGTAAGTCCGCCGTTACCGTAGAAAAACCTCTGTCAGCAACCTTATTTCAACGACAATAGGGGTGATCACACAACTGTCGGAAGATGCGTCGGGTGTCTCTTTTTAACTTCTCAGTTAGTACTCTGAAAGCATTAACACAATCATCTATTGAATCTGTAAGGTCGAATGTTTTTTTTATCATCTACTTTTCCGTTCCTGGCGTTGCGCGACTGACGATACGCGACGCATCTTCCGTCAGATGTGCGACCACCCTGAGGTCCTTTGTACACCGCACGGTTTCTTTACGGTACGGCGTATAAACCGCGCCGTAGAAAAAACGTGACCGTCAACAAGCTTCCATAGTGATCCGTACAACACTGACGTCCGTGTCGACTCACGGCGAATAACCGTAGTTTTTTTCCGGGGCAAGATTAACGTGTATGAACAAAGAGCCTGAGATCATTGTGATAGAGGTAAAACAAAGCACAGAGGCCCTAGAAAAAGTGACATTCTATCAGCGATAACGATGATGGAAAAGGCAAAAATGTATAGGACTGACATAAGCTATCGAAAAGCTTATGTCAATCCTGTTGAAAGTCGTTGTAGAAATACGAAACACTTTCGAAGTGATTGTCACTTGTCTAGGCCATCTGTACTATACTTTCGCTTTGACAAAAAGACAAATGACAATCAGAAAAGGTCCAAAGTCCATTTAAATTCAGCAGAATTCATACAAACTGCGGAGTTATGGCAAGCGAACGGTTTTGTCCTTTCCTCTCCGATTGGGACTGGCAAAATGCCAGCACAACAACACGTATTTTGATGCCAAATAAACTAACAAACATAGGTACAGTGTTTTACCCATTATGCGTAGTGTTACGATGATCGGTTATTGGGTTTAAGAGAAATGGTAGGTAATCATAATCAGCCTATAGGAGGAGCTCATTGGTTATGTAATAACAGCCGCACGGGTCTGAAATCGAGACTCCGCCGTGCCTCGGAAAGCACGTTAAGCCGTTGGTCCCGTCTGTCATTCGTAGATCTTTGAGAGTCGTTACGGGTCGTTAGAAGCCCAAAAGTCTGACAACCAATCTTGGTTATCGTATTACCCAGTTACTTGGTTGTGGAGGACAGATGGCAGTCGCTCCATGTAAAATACAGATTGTGAGCTGCATCCGGTTAGACTGGAAGCCGACCCCAAAATAGTTGGGAAAAGGCTAGGTAGATGTAGATGAATAATCAGCCTATAATGTTCCCACTGCTGGGACACAGGCCTTGTCTCTGTGAGAGGGCCATAATCCACTACGCCGGCCCAGTGCGAGTTGGTAGATGTCACATGAATTTTTCGTTTAGGACATGCCGGCTTCCTCATAATCCTCCGATTTTGATGCAATTTTATACAAAAAGGTATTAAGTAAGAGTATTTCGTTTTGTCGAAAGTGGAAAGTGGGAAAGGAGGGCTTTCTGTGACAAATATATGCTTATAATTTATATTTCAACTAGGGTTTGTAATATCAAATGAACTATGAAAAAAAAAGAAAACTAAAACCCAACATTAAAAAAGTCAACTAAAAAGGTAAACAAGACATCACAGACAGACAAATAAATTAAAAATCGCACGTGTTAATAGAGCGAACATGCAGATTACCTACGTGTGACTCCGGATTTTCAGATATTTTCCCTCCGGATTTTTACATCAATACATACATACATACCGGTCAAAATAATAACCCACCTTTTTGCTGCAATCGGGTAATTATATAGTATCGAACAAATCAACCTAATGATAATGTCCAATATAGGGTACCTATATAAAATCCAGTGGAAGCTATACTTTATAGTTTATCTATCTATAAAGTCGTAATTAAGGTACTCTCTCAACTTCGCCTGCGTGCCGAACCCGCCAACTCCTATCCAATTACCTCTGCCTTGTTTAAAAAAAACGGTTAAGAAGATAGTACATAATTAAAAAATAAGAATGTATAATATACAAACTCATTTTTTAAATATTTAGTTTACAATGTTTGATAAAATACAAAGACATGTAGGTACGTGCCTAAATTAATTACGATAGTTATTGAATGCCCTTCAGTAGTTAAAAACAAATAACCTTCACAATATTTTAGATTACATCTTAATATTAAAGTGATTAACAAAAAATTGTTGAATATACAAACTTAATAGTGTGTACTATTTTATTTTTGTTTTAAAGCAATATAATAAAACAAATAAATTTAATTTTTTTACTGTTGATTTTGCAGTTTTGTGTAAAAGAACAAATATTTTATTCAATATTTCGGAGTTGATTCAATGAAGACAAAGGCTGACTGTTTAGAGTTCTAACATAAGAGACGCATTTAAGTCCAGCATTGGACTGTGAGTACTGTGTAGTACAATAAAAGGAAATTAATAAGTTTGTAGGTAGTCAGAACCCCGTAAGGTTATAAGCGTATGCTGAGACGCAGGTGACGCGGCACAGCCCAGTACAGATTTTGCAGGGTGGGGCAGGCGAGGCAGACAAGCCGCGAACGCATGCTGCGACGGTTAAGCAGTCGACAACCTCCTAGGGTTGTCGACTGCTTGACCGGACTTTCCCGTGGGTGCCCCAATGAATTTAGGCCTCCAGCCAGAGCATAAAACTTATAAATAAACTAACCCTTCCACTGATAGTTGTCGTATTACGGCAGCTGTCAAAGCATAGTTGACTGATGCCTTCGGTGATGCTCTGGGTTGTCGTGCTACGGAGGCTGTCAAAACATAGTTGACTTGATGCTCTCAACTCAATGAATGTTGTTGAACTGTAAAAATGAAACAAATTAGTCTTAATCGGTTACGAAAATATGTTCCGCAATTAGATAGCCGGTTAGATTCGAAGCCGACTCCAAAGTAGCTGCAAAAGATGAGACTTTAAATCTGTCTTCGCCTAGCTTAAAGTAGAACATCGCCCTGCCAGCCATATGGTGATAAACGTCGCTTATGATAGGAAAACACTGCTTTATACTAATATTGTATTACGCAGTCGCAGATACATAACATAATTAGGGTTGCCAACCTTACTGTCTATTATAGTATCCTGATATATTAGAGGCTTAAATAATATGTTTCAAAAAATATATAGTAGGTGAAACTACCATATTTTCATTTCAATACAAAATGGCGAGATGATCGCACTATGGGGTCAGTATTAATCTTATTAAAAGCTAAATTAAAGGCATTTTTTAACCTTAATTTAGAGTTTAAAATTAGTTATGAGATTTTAAAAAAAACTTGTTAATAGAAGCTCAAAGTAGCAAAAAATATGCATTTAAAAAGAATAAAAATGTTTTTGAAACATACCTACTATATTTTATTTTTATTTTTTTGCCATCTACTGTATTTATAGAGGCAATGGCTTCGAAAATACTTATACATACCTACTTTTTCATATAAAAAAGTCAGTTAATTGATTCAGCCATGACTTTACGGAAATCCATCATATTATTTATATTTATCCGCCGGACGCAGAACTGCTGCGTCCAGCGCTCGATGAGGCAACACGTCGCGTTCTGGTTTGCAACTGGTCAATCGTCATCCTGAGGATGCCTCGTTAAGAGGTGAAACACGTCGATTTCTTAAAGGGTTTTTTTTATGACTCTTGAAGAACTGTTACGCGGGATAGGTACTAAATATATACGTCTAAATATATCTACGTCTATTATACTTTATAAAAAAGTTGGCAACCCTAAGTATAATAATACCTGTGTTTAGATTATAGTAAAGTTATGTTTTGTTTTCATAACCAAAGGCTGTCCAGTGTCCATGTAGAGTAGATTACATTTTATTATAAATCGGTATAATAATATTAAGTAGGTACCTACTTGTGGCTAAGTAATAACAGCCGCATGAGTCGATAGGTCAGGTTAAGCTACGCTTGTCCGTAGATGGGTGACCATCTTTATATACCAACACCCCTCCGTGCCTCGGAAAGCACGTTTAGCCGTTGGTCCCGGCTGTCATTTGTAGATCTTTGACAGTTTTTTATTTTTATTTATTTTTCTCTATTGGCCA
This sequence comes from Lithophane semibrunnea, assembly GCA_947363905.1. Lineage (NCBI taxonomy): Eukaryota > Metazoa > Arthropoda > Insecta > Lepidoptera > Noctuidae > Lithophane > Lithophane semibrunnea. The sequence continues at coordinate 4,883,554 of OX376213.1, read as the reverse complement.
ACCAACAATTGTTTACACTGGTAAATTGATAGAATAATGATATACTAAAAAAAATGAAGTAATAAAAACTAAAACCCAACTACGACTTAAAAGATATAAACAAGACACCACAGACAGACAAATTAAAAATCCGGAGTCATACGTGTTAGGGCATAAATCGAACAGATTACGTGTGACTCCGGCTTTTTAATTTGTCTGTCTGTGGTGTCTTGTTTATATCTTTTAAGTCGTAGTTGGGTTTTAGTTTTTATTACTTGATTTTTTTTTTAAATTCTTTTGGGGTTATAATATATATATTTTTTAAATGTGCTCATTAAGCCCTTTCATTTGATACCCAATATGGTACGATTAAAACATATTTTTTTTTAAGTTCCTCACTTTATGTCCTCTGGAGAGCGCCATTTTTACTTACTTCTTACTTCACATAGCCTATAACCAGCGGACAATCACGACGCTTCTAACGATACCTCATTTGTCAAATTGTGATAAGTGGTTTGGAAGACAGGAGGGAACAGATGAACAAACATACATACATACATACATACAGACATACATACATACCGGTCAAAATCATAACCCTCCTTTTTTCTTCGCCGTAGTCGGGTAAAAACTAGGGTTTGTGTAACAATTTCTTATAGGTTAGCACCGTATGGGCATACGGTGCTAGTACATACTTAGTATTAATTTTATAGTGCTTGTGGCACATTTAATACGTTTATGCCCATAAACGTAATAAATGTGCCACAAGCACTATACCACAAAATAAAATTAATACTAAGTTGTTACGGGTATATATTTTTCATTATAATATTTTTCATTCTTTATATATATATATATTTTTTGTTCTTAGGTCACTAGTCTATTTAATGCCAGACATCATCTTGGACAGATCATGTGAGGAATGAGAGTGCTATTTGAATGAATCATCTTTTGATTCTACACCTGCCTACTCCATTTAAGAATACAAACTCAGTATTATATAATTACACAGAATATCACTGTTTGTAGTTGAAATAGCGAGTGGCGCAGCCATTGTGTTAACGACGACTGTAATGTTATGCCAGCCATCAATTTATAGGAGACGATACTATTATGAACAGTGGCTGTCACGATTTGTACAACACGATTGTTGTACCGATAATCATTGTAAAAATATGGCTAGGGTTTTCACGTAACATTATGACTGTATACCCCGTGAGGAACTCATGGCTAAGTAATAACAGCCGCACGAGTCGGTCCATCAGGTTAAACTAGGTGTGCCGTGGGTGGTCCGTGGATGGGCGACCATCTTTACATAGCGAAACTCCTCTGTACCTCGAAAAGCACAGTGTCATTTGTGGATCTTTGACAGTCGCTACGGGTCGTCAGAAGCCCGAAAGAGTAACAAGTGACAACCAGTCTTGACAAGGGCTATCATATTATCCAGTTACTGGATTGCGGAAATCAGATAGGCAGTCGCTCCATGTAAAATACTGGTATTCAGCTGCATCCGGTTAGACTGGAAGCCGACTCCAACATAGTTGGGAAAAGACTAGGCTGATGATGACCCCGGAAACCGACAGGGGTATCAAAATCAAAAGTCATTTATTCAATCTAAGCTGAGGATCAGCACTTTTTGAACGTCAAAATTACATATTAGACAGTCGCCCAAAACGCCCACCCTCCACCACTTCCTAGGGCTTTAGCTGGGAAGAAGAAGTGGCGCAACAAACTCCCCAGCAGCACAGTTGACCCTTACACCATTTAATTGTTGGCTTATTGATGATTCGCCCGAATTAACACGCCCGAAACGGGCTATTCGACACTTTTATATAATATTATTATAGGCCAAGTATGTGTCGGACCACGCCCAATGAAGGGTTAGGTAGACCTGAATTCCTCTTACGCTGATGTCGGTCACGTACGTCGATCACGCGTGCGTATATAGGTACTTACCTACTCGTGCATTGTGTTCTATATGTTACCATACTGCGACGCTGACGTCCGCGGCGCGTACTACGTTGCTACGCGTACGCGACTAACCGTACGCGACCGACATCAACTTAAGAGGAATTCAGGCCTAAGATCGAGAAAAAATGCCAATAAAAAGCTGTTTCTTGTTTTTTTTTTTATTAGGTGTTAACTTAATTAAATTTTTGTTATCTAATACAGGGTGTTAGGGTAAACACCGTTATCCTTGCAACCAGTGGTTTGGTTTCATTTATAGAACGTAAAATCAATGGAAAATTACAACTTTTTTAAATTTTTTTTTAGATCTATATTTTACCACAGGAGACGCAAGTTCGTTGCGCTAGGGCAACGAACTTGCGTCTCAACACGGGCGGGGGGTACGGGATGTGACCTGACCGGCAGCGAGGCGCGATCCCTCCCTTAGTCAGTCAGCTGTTTCGCTAGCAAGCACGGTGTCAGATAGAAACTTTAAACAATCTTTTAATGAAAATAACGTTTTTTTTTTTGTTGTGTTCGGTCATTTATTTTTATATTTAAGTCAACTATCCATGGTTTGAATGACAAGAGTGTTTACCCTTACATGCTGTATAGTGGCAATAGAAATACACATTCTGTGTTTTTATTTTCCTATAGAGGTTTGGAACCTTAACAACAAGAAAGAATCATAGACTCCCAATAACTTTTCATAATATTGGTCGTTAACAAGTCGCACATCAATTGTGTGGAAGGTTGTAACTAAAGAATCATTGATTGATTGATGAAGCTAGCTCGTGTTTGAATCAACATCTCCTATGTATAGAAACATTATGTGTATTTGTGTAATGAACCTTGCACATACATGTGTCTTTATTCAATCTTTTACTCTGGTGCCAGTCGGTCGCGAATCATTATTTAGATCAACATATAACGAGCATACTAATTGCATAATACGCGAGCAATCACAATATGAATCGGTTTGATTCAAATTGCTAATCCATAGCTTCCTAAGTTCGAAAAAAAATCTGCTGAACAACTTAAATAATTGATGAATTGATTGAATGTTTTTGAACTGTCAACATGAAACGGATTAATCTAAATCGGTTACGAAAATAAGTTACACAATTAGATAATTGACTGACCTATCTATCTGCCTAGCCTCTTCCCAACTATGTTGGGGTCGGCTTCCAGTCTAATCGGATGCATCTGAATACCAGTATTTTACATAAAGCGACTGCGTATCGGACCTCCACAATCCAGTAACTGGGTAATACGATACCCCTTGGTAAGACTGGTTGTCAGACTTTCGAGCTTCTGACGACTGTCAAAGATTCAAGAATGACAGCCGGGACCAGCTTAATGTGCTTTTGCGAGCCACGGAGGAGTATCGGAATGTAAAGATGGTCACCGATCCACGGACCAACCCCGGCAAGCGTAGCTTAACCTGATCGATCGACCCGTGCGGCTGTTATTACTTAGCCACGAGCTCGTCTATATCTAGTAGCTCAGTATTGTATGCAAATTAAACCAAAATGAAAACAATAGAATTCTGAGAATATATCAATAAAGCTGATTTAATATTTCTTGAACGAACTTCAACCGTATTTCTTAGAATAACATATTATATAAATGTGTCAGGTTGCGCCATATATAGTGATGTGTATGCAATTCATGAATAAAACTAGTTCGAAGAAACATTCACGCACACATCATCATCATCATCAGCCTATAGCAGTCCACTGCTGGACATAGGCCTCTCCAATTGCATGCCATTCAGCTCGATTCTCGGCAACTTTCATCCAGCTGCTACCAGCTACCCTGCGAAGATCGTCGCTCCACCTAGCCTGAGGGCGTCCTACCTTACGTTTGCCGATTCGCGGTCCCCGCTCAAGAACACGTCTACCCCAACGGTCAACGGTTCTACGGCTAATATGGCTGGCCCATTGCCACTTCAGCTTGCTTGCGTTATGTACTATAAATTTCAATCTGAATTATTTTGAAGGATATTGATAACTGATTGCTTCATTATGTTCGAAAAATTTGTCTGCAGCAATGTAAATAGCGCAATGAATTTTGTTGAACTGTCATAACGGCACTGATATAATCTATTAAATTTTCACCAAGAAAACTCAGGTGAAGTGAGCTGTCAGTAGAGTGTAGCATCATGTGGAATGACAGCTCATTTCACCAAAGTTTTCAAGGTGATTTAATTACAGAATAGACTGACAGGCTCTGGTCTCGTTTTCAATCAATCTGCCGAGCTGTATCCCAACTATATTGAAGTCAGCTTCCAGTCTAACCAGACGCAGCTGAATACCAGTATTTTACATGGAGCGACTATAGTCGTTGGGACAACACTAGCTGTTATGACAAGGCGAACACATTGATATCTATTATCAGAAGCGCGGGCGTCATATATCATTGTCAACGCATCATCTTTCAATTTAACTAGTGCCATGTTGTGTGTTGACATGTTGACGTGTGTCTTATAAACAAACGGTTGGATTCAAGGCTGACCAATTAACATCGCTTTTATAGGGTTGTCAATGACCATTACCTCTTCTCCTCTTTTATTCACATTCTGCACGAACTAAATGACTGAATGATTTTTCTTGGGAAAATATTTAAGTAATTGATTCGCTAACAACTTATTGACTCAATACTCAATATCTTTACTGCTTTACCTTATTATTAGGTGGTAACTATATAATTTAGATCACTATGGACCCTGTAGGGCACAGCAAAAGGGTAGGAGAGAGGAAGCCCCGTTTTAGGAGATCAAGTTTTTATTGTGGGAACAAGTTTTAAATTACATAATTATAATCAAAGGCGAAATAAGATACTAACATTTCGCTTAAGATGAACACTTCTTTAAATTAATGAAAAAAAATTTTTTTTTACACTATTTCATTAATTGTGTCTTTGTAACTTTCTGGCCTTTACTCACAGTTTTTCGGAGTGGTAAACTAGGGTTACCCCGGAGAAGCGAGCGTGTCACGGAAGCGGCCAGCGAGCACCACATCCAATTTGGTCGCAGTTACTTTGATATTTCATCATTCATCATCATTTCAGCCGAAAGACGTACACTGCTGGACATAGGCCTCCCGCCGCACCGCCACTTCGACCAGTTCTGTGCTTTTCGCATCCAGCGCATTCCGCGGCCTTCACCAGGTGATCGGTCCACCTTGTGGGGGACATTCTAACGCTACGTCTTCCGGTACGCGGTCGCCACTCCAGAACCTTTCGGCCCCATCGGCCATCTGTTCTGCGAGCAATGTACCCTGACCACTGCCACTTAAGTTTGGCAATACTTCGGGATATGTCGCTTACCTTGGTTCTCCTACGGATCTCTTCATTTCTGATTCGATCACTCAGGGAAACTCCGAGCATAGCGCTCTACATTGCCGTTTGAGTGACTTTCAGCCTTCTAATGAGGCCCATTGTGAGCGACCACGTTCCAGTGCCATAGGTCAACACACAATGGTCAAAATGTTTTGTTGTAAACTTTTGGACCATTGTCAAAATGTGTTGTGTTTTGTCATTGTAATTTTTTGGGGTTCTAAATAGAACCCCAAAATAGGAATTATTTTAAGATCACATTTGAAATGAAATGAAAACCAGTTTGATTTACATTTTAACAATCACCCGCATCCGCATCCCATTACGAAATAATGCATGTATTTTTTTTTGTTCATGGACAGTAGTCTATACCCAAGAACAATAAAAAAAAAAAATCAAGTAATAAAAACTAAAACCCAACTACGACTTAAAAGGTACAAACAAGACACCACAGACAGACAAATTAAAAATCCGGAGTCACACGTGTTAGGGCATAAATCGAACAGATTACGTGTGACTCCGGATTTTTAATTTGTCTGTCTGTGGTGTCTTGTTTGTACCTTTTAAGTCGTAGTTGGGTTTTAGTTTTTATTACTTGATTTTTTTTTAAATTCTTTTGGGGTTATAATATATATATTTTTGAAATGTGCTCATTAAGCCCTTTCATTTGATACCCAACATGGTACGATTAAACCATTTTTTTTTTAAAGTTCCTCACTTTATGTCCTCTAGAGGGCGCCATTTTTAATTTAATGTGACTTCACATAGCCTATAACTAGCGGACAATCACGACGCCTCTAACGATACCTCATTTGTCAAATTGTGATAAGTGGTTTGGAAGATAGGAGGAAACAGATGAACATACATACATACGTACCGGTCAAAATCATAAGCCTCCTTTTTTCTTCGCCGTAGTCGGGTAATTAAATTGAAAACTTGTTATTTTTTGTGCTTTATTCAAGCAGAAATCGCACTTACTTATGTAAGTACTTACCTTAGTGAGATTTGAAACACTTTGCATTAGATAATTATTGATTCACATAGTATTTAGTTATCTGATATGGGTCTTACCTGAAATAATTTTTTTTTTTATTATTATAGTATTTGATGTCACTTCCGGCATTGTCGAAGACAACGCGTTTAGATTATGCGTTCCGTTCCTCCAAAAAACACAACATAAATTACTGAATTGTAAAATAAGTACTTAATGCATTAAAAAATGTAAAAAAAATCAAGTAATAAAAACTAAAACCCAACTACGACTCAAAAGGCATAAACAAGACACCACAGACAGACAAATTAAAAATCCGGAGTCACACGTGTTAGGGCATAAATCGAACAGATTTACGTGTGACTCCGGATTTTTCATTTGTCTGTTTGTGGTGTCTTGTTTATACCTTTTAAGTCGTAGTTGGGTTTTAGTTTTTATTACTTGATTTTTTTTTTAATTCTTTTGGGGTTATAATATATATATTTTTGAAATGTGCTCATTAAGCCCTTTCATTTGATACCCAACATGGTACGATTAAACCATATTTTTTTTAAGTTCCTCACTTTATGTCTATTGTACTGTATTAATTTAATATGACTTCACATACCCTATAACCAGCGGACAATCACGACGCTTCTAACGATACCTCATTTGTCAAATTGTGATTAGTGGTTTGGAAGATAGGAGGGAACAGATGAACAAACATACATACATACATACCGGTCAAAATCATAACCCTCCTTTTTTCTTCGCCGTAGTCGGGTAAAAAAGTTGGAATTTGTTTCTTGATTCATAGAAAATGTATATTTAAATAATTAATAAGTTTTGAATTACTTGCATATTCCCAATTGCGTTACCCACTTTCTATCACAATCCGAAGGATTTTGAAGGAAATTCATAATGCATTGCTTCATTTTTTTTAATTTTTTTTATTTATTTATTTATTAAGGCACCAAGTCCCAATATACAAATTATTATTATTATTACAAACTAATTAAAATTAAAATAAATACATTACAATTCCTTCATTCATTAAAACATTCATAAAATCATACAATAAAATCGTCATTCATTCTGGTTAAATTTATGTATGATGCTTGAAAAATTGGTCTGCTTGACAACGAAAATAACGCAATGAATATTATTGAATAATTGACAAAATAAATGGCTTTGAGATACTGTGAGTTTATTACACAATTAAGCCTCCCCCGCCGCCGGTACCTCTGATTAGTTTTGTTTGAGCAATTATGTTCAATTTTTGCTTCATAATGTATGTGACACCCCTGTCCTTCTTTGTATGTATCAAACAGCTCGTATAGGAAGTAAATGGTTGTTTACATTTACATTCAATGTACCTAACCAATATCAACCTTGACCCACCCACTTAAGGAAATGGGCATACATGCATCACTACAGGCGATCTAGTTTGTTGAATTGTCATAAACAATAATATTATAATTATTTGGAGCTCGTGGCTAAGTAATAACAGCCGCACGCATCCCTCAGGTTAAGCTACGCTTGCCGGGGTTGATTCGTGGATGGGTGATTATTTTTACATATACATACACTCCTCCTTGCCTCGGAAAGCACGTTAAGCCGTTGGTCCCGGCTGTCATTCGTGGATCTTTAACAGTCGTTACGGGTCGTCTGAAGCCCGAAAGTCTGACAACCAGTGTTACCAAGTTACTGGGTTGCAGTCGGCAGTCGGTCCAAGTAAAATACTGGTATTCAGCTGCATCCGGTTAGACTGGAAGCCGACCCCAACATAATTGGGAAAAGGCTAGGCAGAGTAAATAGGTAATTATTATAATTATTTAATATATAACAATTTTGACAAAAACGAGGGAAAAAGAACTTTGAGCTGTATACGTTATAGCTCAAAGTTAGTTTACCCTTTTCTCTGAAATGGACAAAGTCCGCTTTTTTCAAAAATTCGAATTTCGAACGGTGTCTCGTTGTGAATCCGCGATGATTGACTATAAAAACAAATGAGTTCGCTTTTGAATTGAGTGCGCTCACTTGAGTGAGGTTCCAAGTGAAGTTTACACCATAACACAATGTAACAGGTCTGGGCGCTTACTCTTGATTTTAATTCCGATCTATCGACATTGGAATTTTCACGTTTCGTACTCTTGAGTTCGACGCTAGCGCCAAATTGTATTTGAATTGCGTGTCCATTTTTGGGAACTAAGTGGAATCGGGGTCGGGCTTGGGGTGCTACTCTTGACTTACTTTGACAGCCGTCTATTGCACCAGTATTGCGTTGGGATTGTTTGTTGATTGGGATTTTTCCAATAACAAAAGTGTAACTTTTTAGAAATTGTTTTGCGTTTTATGTGGTTTTCAGCAAGTAATAAGTATATAACATGGCAGGGTTGGCATTAATATACAGTGTTTTACGTAATTCCCATAAAAAACAACTAAAACAAAGACGAGATGAGCGTCGGATGATGCGTTTTAAGGACGAAGCGTTTTCTATGAATGAAGACGAATTTAAAGCAAATTATAGAGTGAGCAAGGATTTTTTTGAGAAAATTTATGAAAACATTAAGAGAAGAAGTGATATATCACCATAAGGTACTTCCGTATGTTGTCTTTGATATATTAGTTTTATCAATGATATTATTATCATGACTTTTGTTTGGAAGATCTTATAACTTAATTAATACTTGTATAATTCTTGCAGGTTTTAGTGGCACTGTCTTTTTATGCGAGTGCGAGTTACCAAAATCTAATTGGAGGAACATATGGTTGCTATGTTAACATATTGTTTATTAACTTAGGTACCACTTGTATAAAACTTTAATATTAGTAACTTAACGGAAAATAAATAATTGTTACTAAAAAAGAACCACACGCGATCGATATCTTTACGTTAATGAACTAGCTAAACAAACTTGCATTTCGAATTCACATTTTCTAAAACCACTTGACTTTGATTTTGAAATTGCAGAACTCGCACGCCGCCTATTTTTTTTTTTAATAGTTATAGGCAACGAGCCATCCGCATGCAGCCAAAGTCATGGTAAATTTCATGATTTTAATTATATTCTTACGCCCAAATAAATTTAATATGTTACAATCAATCAATTAAACAACTGTTTATATCATATTTATTTATTAGCATTCTTATTTAAAGGAGCATTTTAAAGCCCTATTAGCGGTTTATCGTAATGAGTTGAACACAACTATTGCGGGCCGTAACATAGCTATTCACGTGTAACAAAATAATCGCGGGGCAATCCCAATTTCAATCCAATGTTGACAATATTGTTTTCAAGAGTACCGAATCACGTGACTGCAAAATTAACATTGGAATCGTATTGGCTTTAGATTGGAATTAAAATTAGTTTGAAGAGTAAGCCCCCAGGGTCTTTCAGTAATTTTGTAATCAAGACAGTGACCCATGATCTTGCCAACAATTAACTAATCTTCGTCAATTATGTACGTGGGACGTACTTGAAACTCGTAAATAAGTTGTTTGCCTCTTAATTAAAGACCAGTAAGCAGTGGTAACAACCCGGACTTACGAGTTGTCCTGGGTTCGAACCCAGACTAGCGCTTTAACATAACATAATCAGTATAATGTTCCCACTTGGGACACAGGTCTCGGTGTCTCGGTGAGAGGAAGTGGGCAAGACCCACTACCTAACTAATTGTCATCAGTCAATACGATAATAGGTATAACGATTTAGATTTATTTTTAAACAATGAAGCATTGTATATTTATTTATTTTTGCCCTTTCGTTAACCCCGGTTTTTGGAAGGCAATCCTTCACGTAATTCAAATCAGAATAATGACCTTACGCAAGGATATCTATGACCTTACTAGTAGTTTCATAAATGCACGATTATTTGCGAAATAGGAAAGACAACCAAACATTAGTAACCGCTTTTGGACTCTGACCAAAACACATAACATAACAAATCCCCGGAGGCGCGGCGGCGGCGGCGGCGCGGTGGCGGCGCGGTGGTGGCGCGGTGACGGCGTCGTGTCGCCGAGCACTTAAACATAACCGGCACAGATTAAGACTCCGGGCTGCTTCTAAGATAAAATATTACTAACGTTGGCGACCCAAGAATCGAACTCGAAGCCCCAACGCTCAGCAGTTGCGCTGCCTACCATCAGATCAACGACGCACTGTCTTCCTTTTTTACCCTTCATAACCTGTCTACTCCTCATTCCAGGTGACCGACCTGTTCACCCAGATGCGGGAGCCGTCTCCAGGGGCCCCAAGCCCCAAAGGGTCCGAAAACTCGCTCACTAACGGCGCAGTCACCAGGAACATGGGCTTTCAGCAGCAGAACAGCTCTGAGCATCTACCTTGGAGTAGTCCTGCTATTTCTCTGCCAGGGAACTGCAATTCTAACTTGTAAGTAATTTATTAAATAAGCTTGCCACTTCTGGGTATACCTGAGAGATAATTCTGGACGGCATGTGGACCCCAATCAGACGCAGCTTTAAGACTCTGACACCAGGTTAGTCACAAACCACACGAAAAGAAGACTTCTGGTTATAACAATGTCGCTCGAATGTCAAGAAGAACTAAATGAGAAGTTGATCACTGAAATTAGTATGGACATGTTTGCGAGCGGTTAGGGACTAGTTTGCGTGTAAGTTTCATGTCATCTCGCGTACACGAACAGAGGCCCTAGTGTGAGTTTCTTTTAACCATCTCGACTTTACGCATCCACCGCGTTCGGTACGCCCATTGGCCCTTCACCAGCGGAGGCGAGTGCCGAACGCGGTCGATGCCTAAAGTCGAGATGGTTAAAAGAAACTCACAGTTGGGCCTCAGTACAGTTCGCGGGCATCTTAGGAATATAATATGGACTTGGACACTTTTGGACATGTTCGCGAGCCGTCAGCGAATGGTTCGCAAGTGACAGACAAAACACTCGTTCGCGAACACATCACGTACATGCCGTGTACCTGTGTTACCTCGGCTGTCCTGAGTAGTTCATGACCGTTCGATCCAGGTAGTGTGCACGGTTCGTGTGCGTGACCTTCAATTGTACAGGAGTGGATCCTTCCACGCGAACCGTTTACAACATGCGAGCGTGCGTAAAATGTGACGCGTTCATACCCATTCGAGACGTCAAGAGTGCACGGTTGGTGCGCGTGCGCTGGTGTGGGTTTCTAAACCGGGAAAACTGAGAAGAATAGCTGCAAACAGACAGTGTCTGTGCGACAAAAACAAATGCCTGACAGAGTTTTTGAAACCCCTTCATTTAAATTGGTGGAATCCGACGATCGGCAATATTGCAGACGGACACGCACGGCAGACGACCACAGACCGCCACGCACCGCGCACCAGGGAACTTCCGATGTCTGCGCTACCCCGCACGTACACCTTCCCACGGTCCGTCGTCCGGGCTCGTCGGTGTCCATCCGCAAAATTGCGGATCGTGGAATTACAATACTTAATTATAGAAAAACTATTAACATGAGCCCTTTTCCAGGACGAATGAGAACCAGTCGCCTATGGCTCGCTCGATCAGCAATGCATCAGCGCTCACCTCGCTTTGTGCCGACCTTTCTGCTTCTGACTCTCACTTCTTTGAGGTAAGTGTATATGACCTTTACGTGAACAATAAAGCAGGAACTACAGAATACCTTATGCCTTCGATCCTTCGTACTTATTTCATCAGCATCTGCCATCCTAGTCTTTTCTAAACTATGTTAGGGTGCGAATACCTATGTTATGGTGTTATGGTACAACTATGTTAGGGTGGGAGTAGCTCGTGGATAATTAATAACAGCCGCACGGGTCCATCCGTCAGGTTAAGCTACGCTTGCCTGGGTTGGTCCGTGGATGGGTGACCATCTATCTTTACATATCGAGACTCCTCCGTGCCTGAAAGCACTTTAAGCCGTCGGTCCCGGCTGTCATTCGTTGATCTTTGACAGTCGTTACGGGTCGTCAGAAGCCCGAAAGTCCGACAACCAGTCTTACCAAGGGGTATCGTATTGCCCAGTTACTGGGTTGTGGAGGTCAGATAGGCAGTCGCTCCATGTAAACTACTGGTATTCAGCTGCATCCGGTTAGACTGGTAGCCGACCCCAACATAGTTGGGAAAAGGCTAGGCAGATTTGTTAGGGTGGGAATACTGGTATTTTACATGAAGCAATTGCCTCTATTTCATTTATCTGGTCGTAAAACGACGAGAAAACACCTTTTTAACTGGAGGAATCATGAAAGTCAGGTGCGGAGTTCTCTTGATCAGTCTACATAAATAAACCTACTAGCTAGCCAAGATTAACTAAATAGGAACGCAGCCCACCTGCTCGCTTGCCATCTCAGGTCCCGCGTTCGTCTCCGTCTATCTTTTTTTTTTCATTAAATCAATACATAACAGTAATATAAATCCAATAAAAGTATTAAAAGATAAAAACGAATGCTTTAATTTTTACCTACAGTTCAAACGACCGTTTCTGTCGCGGCCATGATGTGACCTCATTTACCACGTTGCTACTTTGTTTACATCTGTTTTTCAAGGTTTTTTAGCCCCGAATCATAAATTAAATTATTTTTTGTGTCTAATTCAAGCAGAAATCGTACTTAGGTACTTATTTACCTTAGTGAGATTTCAAGTACTTTGCAAAGAGTACCTAGATTTTTATTCGTCACTTCCGGCATTGTCAAAGACGACGCGCTTTGAGTTTGCGTTCCTTAACATAAAATAATGAATTGTAAAATAAGTAATGCATAAAAAAAAAATGTTTGATGGCTCCTACACAGACAATGTATAATTTAAATAATGAATAAGTTTTGAATTACGCGCATATCCCTATTGTACGATACAAACGGCTTTCAATTGTCTGTTTAATTCTCTTGCTCGACTAGTAACAACCAACTACAAACTCCGAATTATAAATATATCACAACTTTCCAGGTTTTATACATCGGCAAGGTGAGGATATCTCAGCGCAAGGTCCCGGAGTCACTGATCGACGATGCCCTGAACAAGTTCGCTCTACACGAGGCCGAGAAAGCCGTGAAACAGCGAAGACATAGCTTGCTTTCTTCTACTGGGGTGAGTAATGGAACAACAACAATTGAACAAAAAAAAAAACAACAATATTATAGCCTATTTACATTTTTTTTTAATTTTTGAGTGCTTTTTAACAACATTTCATTCACATGGACTTGTACACTAAAAATTGGAAATCTTCACTATTTTATCCAAATCTTTTCTTCTTCTTTGCAACTTGTGGTTAAAGAATCTTTATTTACTCAAAAGAAATTTACTACAAATTTCACTTAATGAGAAATATTTTAACTATATAATAATGATGACATTCGTGAGCAGAGCTAGTATGGCATGCACCAATATTAAAAGAAGACAACAACAATCAACGTATACAAACAAAACATTGAAGGTGGCAGCAAAAGATTCAAGCGAAACAAAAATCAGTTTTTGTGGGTAAATTAAAAACGTAAACCAGGGCCGGACTTAAATTTTGTCAATAACAAAAGATTTTAACTTCAAACAGTGTATCTACCTACAATTCCGTAGCCAAACGCAGGCGGAGCACCTGTTGCCGTGTCATCACGACACGACTGGTTTCTATGTCGCTAGCTACGGAAGGTATTTCATAGAAATTCATTGAAACCAGTTGTGTCGTGATGACACGGCAACAGCTGCTCCGCCTGCGTTTGGCTACGGAATGGCACCTTTAAGGTAAACTCGTATTAAACCTTCCTTATCAGGAGTGTAGAATCCGTATTAAAGCTGGCTACATCACTACACTGCGGCTCATCACCACACCAAGCCTCTCATGCAGGCACCGCCTCACTTTCAACTGTTTTCCGCCATTCGTGGTGAACTGACAGTTGACATTAGCGACAGCGACGTCACTACTGACGTGCATGAGATAGTGTTTACATATCTATTAAATAGATACACTACAAGGAGCTTGACAGAGTTAAAATCAGCAAACAGATCCCTGATAATAATGGTAAAATATCGTTTAAAATTACCATCCATTCTTCTTTTCAGACCTCAATTTACAGCGGCGACTCAAAAGAAAACCTCAATCAAGAAAACAATTCACCACCACCACACGATTTTTTTAACAACAACAGGAAGATTCTGACACCCAGTACAACGCCCCTAGAACCAGATAAGGCAAAAACTTGGGCAAGTGCAGAAACACTTAATGTACAACCAAAACCAGACCCGAAGAAAATAGACGAAGAATTCGACATGTTCACTAAAGAACGAGTTGAAACGTTTACTAAAGACACACAGGTTATTAGGAAACCCACTCCTATGCCATTAGAACCTAACGTTTTGATCCTAAACGTGCCTAAAAATAACCTAGACACAGTAAAGGAAGAAGATAAATCTGATATTTACTCTGTCATATCAGAAACTGCTTCGTCCATAACAGAATTTTGTCAGAAAACTAAAATTGAGGACGCCAAAATTGATTCTGAGACCCAAGATCCATTTTTGGACAATCAGAAAGTTCGTGACGATAGTCCAGCCCCGATGAGTTTTCAAGAGATTAACAGGAAGCCGGTGGTGACTGAGAGGAAGACTTTGAATGAAAACAAGCCGTTTTTGAGGGATCGGTCGGCTTCTATTGGGACTATTAATCTCAAGACGCCTATCGCTCAGCTGATTGGAGAACAGAACAGGACTATGCTGTTTCAGGTACAATATCTACTATCGCACCAAACCGATCTATTTTCATCGATTGATTGGGAAATGAAATAAGCGTATAACTATGTGCTTATAAAAAATATAAGTTAGCTCGAATACCTCATTAATATAGAAAAAAAATAACATTTAGGTTTGTTTGATTGATGGAAATACTAGCTCAAGACTGAACTTATTAATCGATATAAAGATAGTTCCTCAGGATGACGATTGACTTATCGCGAACTCGGGCGGTCGGGCAGTGTGGCTCACCCTGCGTCCAGCGCTCGGCGAGGCAACACGTTGTTTTCGGGTTCGCGACAAGTCAATCGGCATCCTGAGGATGCCTCGTTGAGAGATGAAACCCGTTTCGATTTCTTACAGGGTTTTTTGTGACACTTTAGGAATAGTTAAGCGGAATAGGTTACTACTCGTAAATATCTACGTCTATTGTATTTTTAATCGATATATTTTACAAGTGCCAATAATAATCGATCATCGCCAGCTTTTACAACTACGCGATTGACGTTGATAAAGGCATCGATGCGTAAATCGTGATATTACTATTTACCATTACAGTATTTCATTCATCCCTATATCTTCAGGTTGGTCGCGCAGAACTCCGTCTTATAAGTCCAGACAGAAAACAGATCCTGCTCCACCGCGGGTTCAAAGACGTGGCCTCGTGTGTGCTCGGTAGACTGAACAAGGAGCACTTCGGGTTCGTGTGCCGAGAGACGAACGACACGTACGCTTGTTACGTGTTCAAGTGTGAGAGTGACTCTGTGGCGCTGGAGTTGATCAACGGTAAGCCTATCATTAACATCTTTGCCATTGATCTGCGGATATGCCTCCTAAAGTTCCTCCGTCGGTTAATATTCCTTCGGTTTTCAAAGACACTCATTAGCCTTTTTTTTTTAAGGGTGGGAAATCATTCAATGACTTCTCTCGTTCTGGGCGAAGCGGAAGGGCGTGTCAGACGTTTACTGACTAAAACCCACCCGTGTTCCTTCAGTTGCCTGTTCCCAAGGTCCCGGTATCCCTTTCGGACTTTCCCGCAACACTGGCACGCATCGGTCCTAGCGGACCCCGACAGTTGTGCTGTCATCTCTCAGAGGCTCGCGTGGAACATGACGCGCCATCGACCCGGGCCTGGTCCTGATCGGACGGCGAGCTACCCATTGCTCGCCGTCCGCAAGCCCGCGCCTATGGTGGCCGGGAATTCGCCTGGGATTCCCGACGCCCAGGGTACTCTCTTTATCCTAAGTTCCTATAATTAATACCAGCCTATTACCACTCCATGGCAAAGGCCTCTTCTCATACTGACAGGGCACGAAGTTTCTATGAATAAGAATATTTTTATTTTCATTAAAATCATGGACAATTACTCTAAAAGTGGAATCAATTACTATTTTTGCAGTAATTTCTTTAAAAAAGAAAATGTGATAGTAAAGTAAGATACTAAGTCTACATGCCTACTCTAGCTCCTCTAATTGCTACAATAACTAGTTTTGTGAAAGATCTTCCGAATGGCAACGTTCGTACGTTTAACCTCATCTCGCAAACTCTTGGTCTTCATCTCACCTGATGGTAATTCAGGCATCACATGGAATCCTCAATCTCAGAGGAACTGGCTATCTTACCTCTAACAGCCGAAACACAACAATGCTGTTAACATTGTTTTTATGGCGACAGACTTAGATAAGATGTGGTAGCTAGCCAGTTGGACTTGAACAAGCCCTACCACCAACCAAACAGAGCAGATTTTCCCTCACTCAACCTCTAGGTCTGAGACAGGTGGTTTTCTGAACCACTATTCTTTTTAACACCTCACCGTAACCTTTTTAATCTTGTTACAGCCATCAAGCAAGCATTTGTGGCGCACGCCGACCTTTTAAAGAAGACCCGGGAGAAGTCACCAAACATGACATGTGAACACTGTCCCATGCTCTGGTACCACCGTCTGTGCCATGATATTGAAGGTACGACCATCATCTCTGATCATCTGCCTACCCTTTTCCCAACTATGTTGGGGTCGGCTTCTAGTCTTACCGGATGCAACAGAATACCAGTATTTTACATGAAGCTACTGCCTCTGAGTTCTGCCATTAAATACTAACTATCCATACTTCCATACTAATATTATAAATTCGAAAGTAACTCTGTCTGTCTGTCTGTCTGTATGTTACCTTTTCACGCCTCAGCCGCTGAATGGATTTCGATAAAATTTGGCAAGGAGATAGATGGCATCCCGGGGAAGGACATAGGCTTTTCTTTAGGTTTTTCGACATACCACGCGGGCGAAGCCGCGGGCGGAAGCTAGTAATATTATAAATGCCAAAGTGAGTTTGTTTGATTCGTTGTTACGCTTTCACGCTGAAACGGCTAAACGGATTTAGATGAAATTTGGCACATGTGTAGACCATGACCTGGAATAGGACAGATACTTTTTAACCCTGATATTCCCACGGGATCGAGACTTATGCGCTAATAATTTAATAAATTATATTTTCAGGTATGAACGACAAGAAGACACATGCATTCATCCTGCGTCGCATTGAACAGCTTCCAGATGATGAACAGGATCTCATTATAACCAAGTATCAGGGTGGCACCAATCATATGTATGAGGTGAGGTCTTAATACCCTTTATTAGTTATTAACCCGATACTATTGATATCATTGACATAATTATGTAAATATTTACTTTGTAAAATCATCATCTGCCCAGCCTTTTCCCAACTATGTTGGGTTGGATTCCAGTTTAACCGGATGCAGCTGAATACCAGTATTTTACATTGAGCGATTGCCACAACCCAGTAACTGGGTAATACGCTACCCCTTGGTAGGATTGGTTGTCAGACTTTCGGGCTTCTGACGACCTGTAACGACTGTCAAAGATCCTCGAATGACAGCCGGGACCAACGGCTTAACGTGCTTTCCGAGGCACGGAGGAGTCTCGGTATGTTAAGATGGTCACCCATCCACGGACCAACTCCGGGAAGCGTAGCTTAACCTGATGAATCGACCCGTGCGGCTGTTATTACTTAGCCATGAGCTCCTCCTTAGCCACAAGCTCGTTGTAAAATACTGGATGATTTTATTTATTGGGAATGTGGACACTATGTGGGTCATTGTTTTTCTGTTCTGTCACAGACGAGTGAGCACAACGCATTCCTGATGATGTTGCTGAGAGCACACTGTGAAGCGAAGCAGACACGACATGTTCACGACACTGCTGAGAATAGGTGAGCAGTACCCTTTCAATCACAAGCCGATGTATTTAAAGATAATAAATGTAATGACGTAATCACTATTTGATGGTATTTATTTTAATTTATTGATTTCTTTTTAATGAAAACTAAATATTTTTAAATTATGACGTACTACAAATTAATTTCTATTTACTTTTTTTTTTAGTTAAAATGATAGTTACAAAGTTCACATGTCGGGCACAACAATTTACCATAATTATGAAAAGTAGCATGCTTTAAGAGCTTGTACACACATGAGATATGCAATAAAGATTTGAATTGAATTGAATTGAAGTATTTTGAAGGAAATTGCTAATCTTTGCAACGTTTTGAAAAATTCGTCTGCTCGTTGTTTGTTTTGTTTACAATTTTATCTGATGCTTTTGGAACAGATCATATGATATTTTGCATATTAAAATAAAAATAAACCCTGTCCGATCTGAAAGGGGCACATAGGTACTGCAATTACATTCCCAAAAAGTAATAAGAAATATTATTACTGAAAATAAAAAAGTTATTAAGTACTATTTAAAAATTACATTTTTCGTACCAAAATTACACCAAATCCTCCACTCCACTCTTCACTTTCAGGTCTGAATTCCTGAACCAATACCTAGGTGGCAGCACTATCTTCTCTAAGGCCAGGCGCTCAATATCCAGCAGTTTTGATCTACTCAAGCGCAAGGCTAGCAGAGACGAGAGCTTCGCACCTCCTATGATAAAGAAGGTGACTTTTTTATGAAATTAGTAATTGAACAGAATAACACTGTCATCGATAACCAAGAGGCCCTGCCAGGGTTGCGGGAAAGTCCGAAAGGGATACCGGGGCCCTTGGCAACAGGCAACTGAAGGAACACGGGTGAGTTTTAGTCAGTAAAAGTCTGACACGCCCTTCCGCTCCGCCCAGAGCGGGAGAAGTCATTTGATGACTTCCCACCCTCAAAAACAAAAAATGGAGACTTTAAGCGGCCACTTTGGCAGAATCTAATAGGAAAATGTTATGAATCATCGTAAAATGTCACAAACTGACAATTCATATGATCTGCGTGCAATTCTTATTACGAAAAAATTCATCTGTTTGACAGTTTTCTGTGGAGATCCGTAAAATGGTCCACAAATTAGGTATGAATTGCTTTTGTATCAAATTAGAGGAATTACTAATGACAGCTGGGAATTCAGGAAATGAATTGCCTTTAGAGGAATTGCTAATGTGGCCGTTTTAGGCCCCCAGGTCAGGCAAAGTGTTATTGGATTTTTCCATCTGGAATATCTCAGTAGCAGCCCGGAACCTATAGAGGGTGTTAGGGTAAACACCGTTATCCTTGCAATCAGTGGTTTGGTTTCATTTATAGAACGTAAAATTAATAGAAAATTACAACTTTATGTTTTATTTTTTTAAATCTACTTTTTACCACAAGAGATGTAAGTTTGTTGCCCTATGCGCTAGAGCAACGAACTTGCGTCTCAACACGGGCGCGGGGTGCGGGACGTGACCTGACCGGCCGCAAACGCGACCCCTCCTTCAGTCTCTCAGCTATTTCGCTAGCGAGCACGGTGTCGGATAGAAACTTTTTAAAATCTTTTAATGAAAATAACGTTTTTTTTTGTTGTGTTCGGTCAGTTGTTCTTATATTTAAGTCAACTACCCATGGTTTGAATGACAAGAGTGTTTACCCTTACATCCTGTATTTATGCCATGTTGATGACAATATAAGCTCGCCCCCATGGGTCTTAAGGGAGATGTGCTAGGGCTCGGTCGTAACAAATATGGATTTACAGAATTATAAACATTAGAAACATCCGTATATGTTATTCCGCAAATCATATTTAGATCAACATATAACCTGATACTGCCCTGCAAATTGAAAAAAAACGTAAGAAAATTTTAATTCCGCGGACTACCTTAGCGCATCCACCTTAAACGTAACTGGCGAAATATGGGATTACTTACATTAGTCATTTGTTTAGAAAAATATTACTTATTTCAGGAATCATCACCTATGCCCACCCTTGTGCCAATAGTACTGGACACGTCGCCAGAGCCTTCCGGCCACGAACTACTGTCTCCTGAGCACGTGAGAAGCAAGAGTATGTCGCCTGCAGTGTTGGAGGGTAAGAAATTGAGCCTAAATGGCTGAAAGGCCTGAAGTTTTTTTATACGACGAAGCACCAATTTTATATTTGGTTGTAAACGTACCTTATTATTAGTTCAAGAGTTTGAAATGCTAGGCAGTTTTAAAATCTCATAATCTGCTTAGATTATGCCAAACTTTTGCTGAAGTGCGCTTCCGGTGTAACTGGATGCAGTTGAATACCTATCAGTGTTTTACAGTGAGCGACTGTCCATCTGACCTCTCCAACCCAGTTACTGGGGCTAATACGGATTGTATGTCATTAGTTCGACAAGCAACCGATGTATTCTACAGTATATTATCTAAAGAAGGGCGTTACAGCGAAAATAAAAAAATAAAAAAAAATATCTATATACATAACTATATTGAATTGATACGGAAAAGCTACACTTGTACACGCACACTTGTATTTCTACGTTGAAATACAAGTGTTCGTGTACAGAGTGTTAAATGTTAATATGGAGTTTAAATGGAAATATATTGTTTAGCATGTAATGCTTTATACACAGGCATGTATCCCTACTATTAGCAGAGGGCGATATGACAAAAAATGGCTTATATCTAAAGAATGTCGTAAAACTACATTTTCCTCCTTCATTTTTATACACTTTAAATAAATTTAACAACGTGTCTACCGTATATCTAATTTGACATTTCTTTTTTCCTCTTGTCTTGCATTCTCTTTTTCCAGAAGTGCATCTACTAACATCTTCTCTAATAAAAAACTTTTCTATTTCTTCTTTCGTTTTCTTGTTTTTTAGTTTCTCCTTGACAGTTACTCTTACGGGACCTTTTAGTCCTAAAACTTTACAAGCGCCTCCCCGTCCCTCATTAATTACAACTTGTTTTAGTAATCTCTTTTCAGAATATTTGTTGCAGTTATTGTACGTGTTACGTAGTGAAATTTCCATACATTCGTTGCGAATTTTGACCTTATCATATTCATTTTTTACAGCTTAATTTCTTGATCATGCTTCTGCTGGGCACGACAAAACCTTTTTCTTAAACTATCTAATCTTAGTTTCAATAACCTTGTATTATTTAATGCTTTCTTGTAGTTCTTACAAACCTTTGAGTGTTTTATTTTTAACGAGTGTCCCCCAGACTTTAACTTTTTTGACACTACTTCGGGTGTAGCCTTTGGTTGGGTTTTCTTATTCTCTTTTTGCTTACGCTTTTGCTCTCTCCATATTTTTCTTTGTTTATGTTTTTCTTCTTCAGAGAGTTCGGACACTTTTTTCTGACTTTTCTTCAGTCTTTTTAGCTGCTTTTGTCTTTGTATTTCATATTTAACTGGATTTTCTTTTAACTTTTCTCGGTATCTTTTTGCGCGTTCTGCAGGCGTGAGAACCATAGTAGTAAAATGTACGCTATTTTATCATCTATTAAATTAACAATAAAGACATTCGTCGTCGGGATAATGGTCGTAAATTGTAAACTGGAAACAGCCTTGACACCAGAAGAAATTAAAATTTAATAAAATAGGTATATTCAATTTATGGATCTTGAAGTGGTATGGCAAGGTGAAATTTGATGTGTAATTACAATTAATACAACTTCTTGAGAGCACGAAGTGAGTTGTTATCCACGGCCACTCTTGCTGGTGTAAAACGAAATCGTTTCTTGTCAAAAATCGATCGAGATCTACAAAGTTTGGCATCTCCGCATCACACGTAATGACCGATTTCGATAATATTTCTGAAAAGGAAAACTTATCTAAGTTGGTTTTGGCGCACGACAGTATTTACATTGTATTGTGCAATTTAAAACAACCATAAAAAGTTTTAAATATTATAAACAGTCAATCATAATGTTGTTGTGTTTGTTAACCAGTAAATTGATGCATATAATATTACAATATAAATTTAATTTTTAATAATTGAATCATTAATTAATTAATCAACTTTAATTTCTAAATATAAATTAAAAAGAAAATGAAATATTATTTAAAAATAAATTGTTTGTATAATTTTTGCATCACTTGATACTTTCCGACTGCTTACACCCAGCCTTAGAATTCCATTTCGTCACGAAAAAGTTCCGCTTGTATATCACGTGACGAATGGATGTGACGATTTCTCGACTACAGTAATAAGAATATCATTTCTAGCTATTGTAAAAGAAAGATTTTACTATAACAACTTGTGCTTGGTTATATTACATAAATATGAAATCTGTCACAGTAAAACAATTAATTAAACATTTTTTTTACCTTAGAAAACGCCAGCACTATTAGGAACACAACAAACCATAACCGTGACGCCTGCAAACTGTTTATGTCGCATTTGATTGGTCGGTTGAATTCTAAAGTAAAATGGCGACGGCCATAGACTATTTAAATGTTGCCAATAATAAAAAACGATCCATATGTTGTAATTTAGTAAGTTGCATCAATAAAACTACCGTGACTATGTAGGAGTTTCCACTACATGCCATTTTTGTGGACACAATAAAATTAAAAGATATATTATTTTCTATGTTTTTGATTAGACATAGAAATTAAATTTAATGTCATAAACTCAAAATCTTTCAAAAAACATAACATTTGGGTGTATCTATAAAAATGAAGACAAGTAATTCGATTTTAAAGTTTAAAAGAAGAGGTTGGACACAAGAAATTTGTATAGTCAGTGCTGCTTTAGAAGGCTGTATTTTGAAATTTACTCAGATTTTCATGTTTATTTTACAACAGTAACATATTTACATTTTTTATTTATTATATTTATTTTAAATTTAAATTTTTTCATAAAATGGCCCCAGGAAGTAAAAAAATAATACAATTCCTGTTTCGTCATAATGTTACGATTCCACCGGACAGGGTAATTTACTAACCGACAAACTTTTTGAAAAATGCCCATGGACGCTATACTATTGCGGGTTAATGGGAACGCCCTTTATTAGTTAACATACTGTATAAGTAAAATATCACGGTGAAAAGTTAGGTGAAGTGAGCTGTTATTCCACATCTAGGAATCTAACATGACATGAAAAAAGGCGACAAGGAAATAATAGAAAAATACATTTAATAGGTTAATTAGTTTAGTTTAGATCTATCTGTAAAAGGTTGATAAAGTATGGTATTGATTGCAGATGTAAACAAAACACCATCCCCCCGCTCGACCATGACGCCAACACCAGAAGAGAGCGAGGACACGCCGGCAGAGGGCACTCCCGTCAACTCACCTATGATGGACATGTAAGTCATTAATACCTAACAGTTCTCAAGACACTCGGGCAAGCAAATAAAAAAGGTTGTGAAAAATGGCGAAAATAATAACTAACTTGAACAATTTTGACTTGCCAAAAAAACCTTTACTATAGTTTGACCTCACCGCTGTATCGCGCGCGCCTCAGGCTGCGCGAATCGCGGCGCGCGTCACGAGTGATCGACGCGCCGACGCCGCCCGGACGCACGCGTAGCGGAGGCGTGGTACAGCGGGGAAGGCAAACTATAGCACAATGTAGCTATGATATAGATACCTACACAACTATTTTGTGTAGCCCATGAAAAAAAAAGGTTTAATGCTGGTATTAGTAGGTATCATTGTCTGTAAGTTTATAGCTGTAGGTATTGAAACCATGGACTTAAAATCCTACATAGGAACCACAATAAAGAACAAAAATGGGTGTCTAAAAAAACTTGATGAAAAGTTCATTTATTTTTATAGTTTATAAACCTTTGAATATATGACATTATTTGAAATCAATCGTTGGTATTTTCTTTTCAGTTTCCTAAAAGTAAGTGACAGTCGCCCTGCGCAAGTGGAAGCAGGCAGCGAGAACGAAGCCACTTGGAGACAAGCCATCTACGAGAAGATCGTACAGCCTGAGGTGCAGGTTGAAGGTAACGTATTTATTTCAATCAATATTGCCCATATACAGGGTTACTTGTAATTCGAAGTATATCCGTCAGGAGCTAATAGGGCGGCCAGAATGCAACAAATTGAACCCTCCATAATGTATGGCTGAAATACAATAGTTTTCGAGATATTTGAATTTTAAGGGGTTTTCGATATTTATATCTAAGTTTCATCGATATGTACGCCCAGGTTCTATACGTTCAGCACGGCAAAATTAGGGAAGTAGAGGATTATAGGAACGTATTTCAAATAGCTAAAAAAACATCGTGAGGAAACCGGCATGCCTGTGCCGTGAAGCCAAGTCAGAGGCCCATGGGCGTCATAAAAACTCTGCCACCAGACGTGTGGTTAATAAATAACTACCCGAAAAAGAAAGAAGATCTGAAATAGCTCCTGTAGTATTTAGTAAAAATGAGACAGTTAGCAAATTACCCAGGCGTATGACATACGATGACTCGATCAAGATGCCCAGTAGGGATGCAAGAAGTGACAAAAAGTATCGATATAATATCGAATCGATATGTAAAAAATATCTATATAGATTTCGATTTATCGAAAAAAAAAATCGATATAAGTAGAACATCGGTGAAATTTTCAAAAAAATATTTTTACTTTATCAAGATCAAGTTTTTTATTCATTTAGATACCAACTAATTTTTTACGATTCCGTATTTTAGCGGTTGTAATCAATGGCGACAACGGTGTTGCTATTGGAAATATATCGTATTTGAAACATTTTCGATACTTGAAATTTTATATCGATACATCGAAATAATAAATATCGCCTAAAAATATCGATATATCGAACAAAAAATAACGATATTTCGATATATCGATACTTTTTCTGCAAGCCTAATTCCCAGATTTCAACATTTCCATTCAATTTCAGGAGAACTAACATCACTGCGCAAGTCTTCAGGTCCTAAAGCGAAGAGAACCAGAGAAGAACTGCGTCAACTGTGGAAGATGGCTATAGACCAGACCATTCTGCTGTTCAGGATGGAGAAGGAAAATGCTAGACTTAGAGGTGAGCCATGTTATACAATGAGGTCATAAATACTGACCTGATTTAGTCTACTTTATGCTATTTCAAGGCTATCCTTTCTTGACCGGACACCCTGTAAACTCATTTTTCCTTTTTTTTATATAAACATCGTAATATTATGTTATGTATTTATTTAGGAGTCTATTTATTTCCAGAAAGCGAAGAATCCTCAGCGGTCCGCAGAATAAAACTAGAATACAATGAACTGGGGATTTGTGACGCCGGAGTGAGTCTGATGTGGGACTCCTTACTGTCTCGAGACTCCTCACACGCCATGGCGCAGGTCGACAGGCATATGCTGACACAGGCTGTAATACAAGGTAACATTAGTAGTCCTAAAACCTAGAAAAAACTTAGACCTAAGACAGAGCCCTGGGGAACCACTATTTGCATTGTTAATATTATTATTACTTCACATAAC
Source organism: Lithophane semibrunnea (assembly GCA_947363905.1). NCBI lineage: Eukaryota > Metazoa > Arthropoda > Insecta > Lepidoptera > Noctuidae > Lithophane > Lithophane semibrunnea. The sequence goes on along the minus strand of OX376213.1, from coordinate 4,857,937 downwards.
ACTTTTTATGTTAACGAAAATCATGGTAATTTTATGAAGTTACTGGACGATAGACAAAAGGATCTATTAGTAATATGGCATGCAATATAAAAGATTTTGGTGTTAACCGTGTCAAAGGCTTTTATTAAGTCAAATACGTGCTTTTATCATTCATCTATTTTTATTTATTTGCGAGAAGCAAAATGTATGGCCCATAAATGGCTGTATTTTTGTAGTCTCTCGTCTGTCGTCCGTCTGAATGATTCTGTGCCACAGGCAAGAACCTTGCACCATGTATGTAATGGGGCTTAACATGGTATCACATTGCTCCCCAGGCGTCCCGCGCATGTCCCGCGGCGGGGTGTGGTACTTCCTGGCCGAGCAAGCGTGTCTCCGCTCCGCGCCGCCCGACACGGCGACGTGTCCTCTGTACCACACGCCGTACACCGCGCTGTTGGGAGGACTCACCAAGCACCAGCATGCTATACTTATTGATTTAGGTAAGTTTAAAAAACGTCAGCAATATATGGTCGGTCATCAAAGATAGGTAAATCCATTATAAAATACAATAGACGCAGATATATTTAGTAACCTATTCCGCTTAACTTTTCTTTAAGAGTCATAAAAACCCTATAAGAAATCGACACGTGTTTCACCTCTCAACGAGTCATCCTCAGGATGACGATTGACCAGTCGCAAACCAGAACACGACGTATTACCACAACGAGCGCTGGACGCAGAATCCAGCGGTCGGTGTGGCAACACTTCGTTGAGAGGTGAAACACGTGTCGATTTCTAGCAGGGTTTTTTATGACTCTTAAAGAAAAGTTAAGCGGAATAGGTTACTAAATATATCTCGCTCACGTCTATTTTATTTTATACTTAAATCAGTTTAGATCTGTGTCCGTCTGATAATGATTTGTGTGTGAATATTTAATTGGCTACTGTTATTACCACAAGCCAATTACAACTTTATAGTGTTATTCTGAAGGTTCACTCTGAACCTCACTCAAGTAACCGTATACACTTCGAACTGTTCAGAGGCCCTAGACAAAGTGACATTCTATTAGCGATAACGATCGGTTATCGAAAAGCTTATGTCAATCCTGGGGAAACTCGTTGTAAAAATACGAAACTCTTTCGAAACGATTGTCACTTGTGTAGGCCCTCTGGGCCGCTTGCATTTAAGATGCTCTTCCGAAGGTGACCGCAACCGCAAACCGCAAACGGCATCGTCGCCCGATCGCAATGACAGACCGCAGCGACATGTCTGGTTTCTATGAAACTCTATGAAAACTTTTTGCCGCCTGACGCTGCGAAAGACGTTGCTACCTGACGCTGCGGTCAAGAGTCGGCCGCAGAACAGAAACCAGTAGTGTCGTTACTCGTTGTCACTAACAAAGGGACAAGACCTATTATTTTGTCACACAAATGACCATCTCGGAACCAAAGAAGAGAAATGCTGCAGCAGTCGAAGTTATAACGACGCATTCGGAATTAGTTCCAGCAATTTGTTGCGGCGTCGATCTATCATTGCGACGCGATTGTTCGACATACCCGCTTACGGTTTGCGGTTGTCATCGCCTTCTGAAATCACCTTAATTCGACCCGTGTCATCTTCAGATAATCTATCCATCAGGTGTTTTAGTCCCAATTTAATGTTATTCTTTCTCATCCAGGTCGCACATTCCCGAAACACTCGTACTTTGCATCCGCCCTGGGTCCCGGTCAACTGGCTCTATATAACCTACTGAAGGCTTACTCTCTGCTAGACCCTGATGTCGGGTACTGTCAGGGACTGAGTTTTGTGGCTGGCGTGTTGTTACTGCATGTAAGTATCCTTATATCCCTTGGTAAGACTGGTTGTGAAACTTTCGGGCTTCTGACGACCCGTAACCACTTTCAAAGATCCAAGAATGACAGCCGGGACCAACGGCTTAACGTGCTTTCCAAGACACGAAGGGGTCTCGATATGTTAAGATGGTCCATCCACGGACTGACCGCGGCAAACGTAGCTTAACCTGATCGATCGACCCGTGCGGATGTTATTACTTAGCCACAAGCCCTCTCAGTACGAGATAATTTTTCAAGTTTCAATGGGGCCCCTTATTTTAATGACATATCGCATTTGTCAACAGATGGAAGAGGCAGAAGCATACATACTGCTCCGTCACCTGATGTTCAGAAGAGGTCTTCGGAAGCAGTATCTACCTGACATGAGCGCTCTGCAAGTTCAGGTAACTAGTAATACAAGCCTGCTCAAGAAAGGTTTTTCTCCTAATCTTTGAAAGTGTCTCAAAAGCTGAAGGTATTTGGTCGGGTAGTGATACAAAACACTGACATATTTTTTTCTTAAAGTTCTTCTCTATTACGCTGTGGGCTGCTCTCATTCTAATGTTAGTAATGCTGGGGCCATCCCTGCGTCTATAGTGACAAAGCAATGCGTACCAAAGCTTCGTATGTTTTCCTCGATAAAATGGATTTCCGTAAAGTCACGCCTGAATCAATTAACTATTTAATAATCCATGCCCTCACTCTCCCAGCTGTACCAGCTGTCGCGCCTGCTGCGCGACCACGAGCCCGAGCTGCACGCCAAGCTGGAGGCGCTGGACATCTCGCCCGCGCTGTACGCCGCGCCCTGGATGCTCACGCTCTTCACGAGCCAGTTCCCGCTGGGCTTCGTCGTCAGGGTGTTCGGTAAGTGAATACAAACTCAATGTTATACATACATGCAATGCAACCCAGCATTGCATTGCATTGCCAGTTCGTTCGTTAAAAGTGCTTACATTTAATTTAAATACATGCAAGATCTACATACAGTTAAGACAAAGATTGTGGGTTAATGCTGTGAATATGTGTTGATTGACATCATGACGTCAACGCCGGCTGTCACTGAAAACCAGCGCTGGGGCTCTGTCCCGCATAATTGCAGCATTATGCTAAGCGATGGCCGTTTGCGTGAATGTGACGCATATTTTCCCCCAACTTGTTATTTTCGTATATTTGTCCTTTCTTAGCGTCATGTTTGCCGCAAATAAACGTATTTTCTTTCTTTCCTTCTTTCCTTTGTTATACAGGGTCAAATTCAATTACGTAGCGAAACTCCGCAGATGTAAACAAGTTAAAGGAAAAAAAAAAAAAAAAATTTTTTGGGTCTATGATCTTATTACGCTTAAATGTTCTGCTACCCAAACCAACTCCTAACAGACATTATCTTTTCTTTACAGACTTGATCTTCCTCGAATCACTAGACATCGTATTCTCCGTCTCTCTCGCTCTGCTATCTGCACACAAGGACGGACTGATGCTGTGCGAGAGCTGTGAAGAGGCTGCGGAGTATCTCAAGCACAAATTGCCCGACATGAACCGAGGGTTCTATGAGAAGGTTATGAAGAAGGTGCGTTAAACTAACTAAAGTATTTAATGTTTCTCTGACATACTTAGCCGAAGATATTTTCGCATGCATACCTACTGGACACAACAAGTCACCCATAGGCCGGCTCTGACGTCGGTCGCGTACGTCAGCGAGAAATACATATTAAAATACCGTACTGCGAGACAGACCGCGACTGGTCTACGATACAGTAGTATATTATATTCATAGCAACTGTCGCGCGCGCGTGGCATTCAGCTGATCATCGTCGGTAACAAACTGAGGGTGGTCGCACAATTCCATGCTCGTCGGTCGACCGACGAATCACGCGCGTAGCAACGTACGCGCCGCTGACGTCGCGTCGCGTATGGTGCTATATAGAACACAATGTATATACGTACGCGCGACCGACGTACGTGACCGATATCAGCGTAAGAGGAATTCAGGCCTCAAGTGTCTCAGCGACACGCGTTTTGGCCACGAACTATTAAAGGTAGAAACATTTTATGCTACTAAAGCCCTGTCCAGAAATGAGCAATTTTCTTCTTTCTGTTCACGGTCTGAGAGCTCGCAGAAAAACGAACTTCCAAAACTACACCACTTTAGCTGGCGAACCCGGGAGTAATGTTTTTCTGACAACTTTCTAAAAGGACAAAGACAAGAGACATGTTGAGACAATAATTACCACCATACTTTAATTCTCAGGTCCTATCACTAGACATAAGCCGCCAACTCTGCGACTACGCGGTTGAGTACGCCGTACTACGCGAGGAGATGCCGCGTTTAGCTGCGTTGACTGAAGATAACAAACAGCTGGTTGAGGATAAGAATAGGATGGGGGAGGAACTTGATGTAAGTTTATTAGTAACTTGATTGAATGTAGATTTGCAAAACCTTTATGCAGGCTGGCTGAATTCAATAGTATCCTCATTGAATGACAGCCTGCACACGGTATATCCAGATAGTTATTTAGAGGTATGAGGAACAGGGTGCAAAGTTCACTCATCCTCTATAGAAAAGGGAGTATACTGCGACCATGGGTTTCATGTCTGGCGGGCAACGATTGATGTTGGATTCTTGAATCCTCCATCGCGCGGTAAACTCTAATTGCGCGATGCAGGATTATATGTGACGTCAGGATTTTTGTGTGACGTCAGGTCTTTGATGCGTAGTTCGCATGTGGCGATGTAGGCCGCCACAGCTATAACCTGAGAATCTTCCAAACTTAGAGTATAAATATTAATTACAGTAGATACTCTAAGCTTCCAACCATTATTGAACCAAGCATATCATGCTTGGATTACAATTATTGTGTTTGGTTTGAGTCTCATGGCTAAGTAATAACAGCCGCGCAGGTCGATCCATCAGGTAAAGCTACGCTTGCCGGGGTTGGTTCCTGGATGGGTGACCATCTTTACATACCGAGACTCCTCCGTGCCTCGGAAAGCACGTTAAGCCGTTTGGTCTCGGCTGTCATTTGTGGATCTTTGACAGTCGTTACAGGTCGTCAGAAGCCCGAAATTCTGACAACCAGTCTTGCCAAGGGGTATCGTATTACTCAGTTATTGGGTTGTGGAGGTTAGACAGGCAGTCACTCCATGTAAAATACTGGTATTCAGCTGCATCCGGTTAGACTGGAAGCCGACCCTAACCTCAACATAGTTGGGAAAAGGCTCGGCTGTGTGTTCTTGGTTTGAGTCTCAGCCTTTACCCAACTAGTATATGAGCTGGTTTACTAAGACTTTAAAACCACGTACGTAGAACCATCAATCATCAACCAGATAGCCATTAATCACAGAAACCTTTAGACCTCACATACTAGCTTAATCTAATTCAACCATATTCACCCCAACCGCCACTTCGTCCAGAACCGGTCGATGTGGCGGTGCTTGGGGGAGGCCCATGTCCAGCAGTGGACGTGAAATGATGATAATGATGATGAACCCCAACCATCTTCTATTACAGGAAGCAATGGACGCGATAACAAACTACCAGAAGAACCAAACTAGACTAGAAACGACGAACAAATCCTTAGAACAACAACTAACACTACTCAGCCGATACATCTCTGCCCACCACAAGCAGGACATACCGATAGAAATAAAGAAAATAGTGCAAAACCACTCAAAAAAACTATCCTTCAAAATATTCTCCACGAAATTCTCAAACGAGGAACAACAAGATGATCCGAGGAAGAATTTCAAAACGGGGATAAGTTCCCCGAATCTATTCGCGAAAATTCGGGAGGACTCCCCGAAAGATATCGAGCAGGCAAGAAAGCAATTTATTATGAAGAAATCTCAGTCAGTGCATTCTGGATTAATAGCGAATATGAAGAATACCCAACTCACGGCACTGGAAGAGAAAAACGAGAATAATAAAACAGAAAACATTACAGATACGTTAAAAGAACTTGGGAGGAAAAACTCGGTATTTTACGCGAGCACCCAGGAGCAAATCCGCCAAGAAAGACTATTCGAGCATCAACTAAAGAACAATTTCGACGAAAATTTACGCAGATTGGACGAAAAATTAAACGAAAAGCTAAATCCGACATCCTACATAGATGATCTGAGTATCTTTCAAAGTCGGAAGAGCATGTCTTTGAATTTACAGCCGATAAAAGACGGTAAAGTTAACGACAGTGGTTTTGTTACCCCGCTCAGCCCAGACGAGACGAAATGTGACTCGTGTTCGACCATTTCTCATCCGCTGAGTGACGTAGATGTCGATATTAAATTCGATGGACAATCGACTAAATTAAAACAGATTAGACCTATTAAACATGTAAGTGATAAATCGTAGTACTTGCATTATGTTATATTTTGTTCGTTTTATAATGATTGGACACTTGCTTATTTTAGAGCTGTAGTAGAATATTCCGATTATTCGGCCGAATTTTCAAACGATGATTATCTATTACAGTACTAGTTGGCTCGATAGACATTGTCCTGTCAAAATGGCAATAATTCATATAAAAAAGGTCATTCAGTTTTTCCCGAATTTAAAGATTTTCTGGGAAAAGTTTTCAAATTTTTCACAATGTAAGGACATAATTCTAACTAATACAAAACATTTTAAAACACAACATAGCCAAATCGATTCAGCTGTTCAGTGATATGCTCACCAACGAACAACATTACATTTTTTTATTATAAACGGTTAAATTTTAGTCGTTTAAGGGGTCAAAGTCAAAAGAATCAGCTGTTCCCTTCCCTTTATGTTCGCATAGCTCGTCAAAATTTAGGGAACAGCTGATTTTTTTTACGCGATTTCAGTATTGGTCCGATACTGAAAGTTGTTCATAATGACGAGTACAATGACCCCTTAAGAGATTCCGTGTATGGATAGATACACCTTCTAGACATGTTAAAATATGTATGTACTATGAAGTATTTATAAAGATAATGTTTAGCGATATCTGCATCAGGACACAAGATACAAAATATCTAACGGACACAGGCAATACTGAAAAGAGTGTAGACACTGTACTGGTAAATGTTTGGAAAAGTATCAGCGGTGAAATCACCCCAGTTGTGACTAAATCACCAGCCTTTAAGAGCCTATACAACCTCAAATTGCTTAGCATGATCCTCCGTTATGTCGAAAATACTGCAGCATTAATGATGAATTATGTTAAAGTTGAGGATTGATGCTAGATACTATGTTTGACGAAAACACGATTACATAAAATTTTCTCGATATAAAAATAATCATTTATACATCGAGCTAGAAACCGCTGATTTTCAAAAAATACTTCAAATTAGGTCATAAAACTTTGCATAATAACTAAAGTAAATATAAAGCAAGACGTTACGTTTTTTTTTTAAAGCAAAACACCTAAACTATTCGGCCCTTGGAGCCGCAGACGGTAGGTTGGTAGGTACGAGCGAGATAAAAAGTGAATTTGAGCTGAGGTAGTATAGGCTCTTAAGCTCTGGCCAAACTGAAGCGAGCGTTTGAGCGGGATGCTAAACGAAATTTGCTCGCGCCGATAGTGTCAACTAACTTCTAAGGAGGTGTTTAAACTGACGTGAGTTCCTAGTCATGAAAAAAATATACGTGCGCAGTCGCATCCCGCGTCCCGCTCGCTCATTACAGCTTTATAATAAATGCCCGCCATAAATTGAGAAACACGTTTTGCATTTTGTGCCTTAGTGCGGATGAGGGCTTAGATAAGCGAATTGTTGCCTAACTATGATTGCATAAAATATGGCTAACAGCTGGTAGTTGAAAAATTATTCTTTAAAAAAAACCGGAATGTGTTGTCAAATCTTATATTTTATGAACAAAAATGATGGATGGTTGTTGGTATTTCGATTCGGTAAGGCCTGAATTCCTCTTATGCTGATGTCGCACGCGCGTACGTATATACATTGTGTTCTATATAGCACCATACTGCGACGCTGACGTTGGCGGCGCGTACTACGTTGCTACGCGTACGCGACCGACATCAGCGTAAGAGGAATTCAGGCCTTATACAATATTTGACATCAAAACGTCCGGTTTCTGATACAAAAATCAACAAAAAAAATCATATTAAGTACCTTAAAAATTGTCAAACGCCCGTACTGTTGTGATTGGGTGAATTAATTATCAATAGCCAATCGCACTACATAGCATACGTTTAATTTGGACGCGTCGATAATTTTCGTTCCAGAAACCGGGTATTTAGTGCCCGGAGACTTGAACTGGTTTCCAAAAACCGGAGCATAGTGACATTTTAACGTACATACATAAGTGACTTATAAATAAATGCGTACATTGTAATGAGGGTCTTGTGTTCATAGAATAGGATATATTGTACGTTATTTACTTTATGGGAAAAGTGGGAAAGTTATCTAGTGTCGGGACGAGTTTTACGAGAATAGCTCGTGCCATGGTAATATTATTAGCCAGTCATTAACCCCTTGGCCACGAGATCACCATTCGCGCGACCTGCGTCTTGCGTCTGCGACCGTGGCGAGACCAAATGTTAGAAGTTATTTAGAGCGTGGCATGCATGAGTCACCACGGTGCGACTTGCGGGGAGGAGAATGGCGCGGGGACATTCGAGTTTAGCCCCGCGCCGCAAGACGCACCGCCCTATGTTGTGGCCCTGGCTTTACTGTTCAGGGTGCACCGGACGTATTTAAGTACTTACCTATTGATATCAAGAGAAAATCTTTAAAATGGAAACACTGTGGACGAACTTATTTTCGACGTCAGAATAGTACTATCGAGATTAATGGAGCACACGATTTAAAAAAAAGGTAAATTTCATTATTACGTCTATGCAATGTAGCTCTTACCCCATTGTAATAGCGTATAAAGAATAAACAACATATAAAAAACCCTGTCTGATCTGTGAGGACGTTATTAAAAGGCGAAATAAAAATCAGCTGTTCGCTACATTTATGTTCGCATAGCTCGTCAAAATCGTCGTGATTTCAGGGTTGGTCACATAGTGAAAGTTGTTCATAAAAATGAGTAACATGTGATTTAACCCTGTATATACAGGGTGAAATTTAATTCATGGGCACCATGAAAAAAATTCATTTATCAAAAAAATATAAATACGTTTGTGGCATAAATACTTTCTTAGCTTATCCTGAAAAGTAAAAAACATAAAAAATAGTATAAGTTAAATATAGTATTATAATATTAGACCCTCTAATAGCCTTGCTTATGTATCACAGCTTCCATATAAACACCAATAATTTAAGTAAATATATTATGAATAAATGTTAAATATAAATATATTTATTGCACAATATATAATTATTAAATTCACTGTTTGTGGACACTATAAATGTATGGATGAATAAAAGTAGGAAAATTTATTTTACTTTTAATTTCTAATGCTATTTTCTTGTAGATATTTGTATTATTTATTTTGTATCATTTTATTTAAAAAAAATACTTTATGTAAGTTGTGCCCAATTTAAAGCCTCTTACATACTGGCCCGACTCGCCGCGCGACGCGACGCCGCCGCATTGTTCACCGTGAAGTTTTCTCAGAAATTGTTTTGTTAAAATTCGCGTCGCGCGACGAATCGCGCCAGTATGTAAGAGTCTTAAGGGTGCGGTACAAGCCATAATAAAACTGAACACTTCTCCATCGGACCCACATCTTAATCGCGAAAAAATTATCAGCAGGGTATACGTTTGGGTCAAGTAGGTATGAAAGTTTTGTACAGGACAGTTAATATTTTTTTCGCGATTAAGATGTTGGAGAATGTTGTTCAGTTTGATACCACACCTTATATGAGCATACCTTACTGATAAATGATTTATATTGGTGCAAACAACATAGCTAATTCTTAGCCAACTCTATCGTTATTTAAAACTGATAGGGCGTTTGTGCACTACAAGGAATTTTACTGTCCGGCAGTCCGATTTTTTACGGTCCGATGTTGATAGCACCTTTATTTCGAGGCAGTAAGGTCGGTTTTCGAACTTCAAGTAATTCAGCTGCGTTCACATTTTTATTGCCGGACAGTAAAATTCCTTGTAGTGCACAAACGCCCTAAGGCCTAATTTTTTGGAGAATTTAATTGGTGATATTTTCTTGTTTATTAAGCTTATGCTACTTCAGCTTATTTATATTTATTTTACTATTTTAATTATATATCTGCTTCTATGTAAGTTTACAACCAAAGAAACGTTACAACCTATTTTTATTAATTTACATCCCCAAAATATCCGGAAGATTTTTTATAAAATAAAATAAATAACAAAAATATATATTACGAAATATAAATTGCTCAAAATTGTTTTTTGTTTATTTAATAATAAGTATTTTATCACGTAAGGACACTGTGAAATTATCGTTTGGCTTAACTATAGTGAAATATTGTGATTTATTATATAAATATTAAAATATAAATAAATGAATAGTTGATTTATCTGTTTTTTTTTTATCTTTGAATTTGAACACGAATGATAATGGCAAACAAGCAAGGGCTCACCTCGGGTCCACCTGATGGTCAGTGTTGCCATATAGTGCGGGAGGTACAGTTCGATTCAAACTTAATGGCGGCTCGGAAGTTAGCTACTCGCTGCGCAGTACCCCACCCTTCACCCCCGCTATCACATAAAATTGTTACTGCGCAGCGACTCGCCTCATGTTCCGAGCCGCCATTAAGTTTATATTGAACTCTCTCTATTTTTTAGATGAATTTTATAACGAATAAATGCAAGTTCTTGTAATTGTTTTTGAAAATTCTGCCCTAAGGCCTGAATTCCTCTTACACTGATTTCGGTCGCGTACGCGTAGCAACGTAGTACGCACCGCAGACGTCAGCGTTGCAGTATGATGCTATACAAGCTGTAAGGGTAAACACTCTTGTCATTCAAACCATGGGTAGTTGACTTAAATATATAAATAAATAACCGAACACAACAACAAAAAAACGTTATTTTCATTAAAAGATTTTTAAACATTTCTATCCGACACCGTGCTCGCTAGCGAAACAGCTGACTGACTGAGGGAGGTGTCGCGCTCGCGGCCGGTCAGGTCACATCCAGCACCCCGAGCCCATGTTGAGACGCTAGTTCGTTGCCCTAGCGCATAGGGCAATGAACTTGCGTCTCTTATGGTAAAATGTAGATTTAATTTTTTTTTTTTTTAAAGTTGTAATTTTCCATTGATTTTACGTTCTATAAATGAAACCAAACCACTGGTTGCAAGGATAACGGTGTTTACCCTAACACCCTGTAAAGAACACAAAGGATGGTGGGCAAGGATATATGGGAGCTGGTCCCACGACGCCCACGGATAAAACAGCTGTAGTTTTGAAGACATTACTTCTCCCTTTACTCAGGCCAAGGCACATCAAAATCTGTCCCAGGGTTATTCAGTTCTGACAATGTTAGGTCAGGTTAGGTTAGGTTCGCAGGTGCTCTCGTGACGCAGGTGCTCTCGGGGCATGGTTGCTTCGGGAAGTACCTGTGTCGCATAAACAGGGAGCCGGACGCTCGGTGTCACCACTGCGTCGACTGCCGGGAGGACACGGCGCGGCATACGCTGGCAGAGTGTGCCGCTTGGGAGGAGCCGCGCCGTGCCCTCATCTCAGAAGTAGGCAGTGACCTCTCGCTGCCGGCCGTCGTTGAGTCGATGGTCGACAGCGAGGAGTCCTGGGACGCGGTGGTTTCCTACTGCGAGACGGTCGTCTCGCAGAAGGAGGCTGCGGAAAGGGAGAGGGAGATCTCGTCCACTCACCCGGCCCGCAGCAGGCGCATCGGGCGTCGGCGGAGGGCGGATAACGCCCTCTTCCAGCCCCCCTAAATGAGTCCAGGGGTGACGGACTCGGGGACGTCCGTCGCCCCCCAAACATCAGGACCCGAGGTGGCGGCGCGTAGTGTTCCACGCGCGCCCCTCTTAGACGTCACGGGGGGAGTCAAACACCTCACTTCCCCCCCTGACCCGAGGAGGCCCGCGGTGGCGGGCCGGCACCAGTCGGGGGTTGCGGAAGATTTTTACGTTCCCGCGACCCCCGGCGTAGGTGTGAGTCGGAACACCGGGGTGGTTTTTAGTCAGTAAGAGTCTGACAGACCCCTCCGCCCGCCCCAGGGCGGAGGACATCCATGAGGATTTTCCACCCCGGAAAAAAAAAAAAAAAAAAAAAAAGGTTAGGTTAGGTTTGGTCAGGTTAGGTTAGGTTAGGTTTTTAGCGGAAAGGTGTGTCACCTACAGGGGACGCGACGGCGGAGGCCGGCGTGACATTTCGTGCGGTGTTCCACAGGGTTCGGTCGTTGGCCCACCCCTGTGGAACATCGGGTACGACTGGGTGCTGAGAGGCGAGCTCCAGCCGGGTGTGGCCCTGGTGTGTTACGCGGACGACACGCAGGTCACGGCCCGGGGAAGCTCGTACAGGGAGGCAGCGTTGCTGTCGACCTCTGCTATTAAGCTTTTAAGTGCTATCTGAGTGGGCGAGAGTGGTCCCAGCACGGCCAGCCACCACGTGTGAATTACATAAAAGAGCAGATAACACTGAACATTTTTTACTTTGACACCATTAAAATCTGTCCCGGAGGAACCGAACTACGTGCATCTAAAGTATTTTTCTCTGTCCGCGGCTTAGCTCAAACACTGTTAGTACTAGACAGCTGTTATCTGGCATGGATAGACATATTAATCACGCCGACAAAGCAGTAATATAAAATCGAGAAAATCATCTTTTTTTAGGGTACCTCCCCTACAACTAAAGTGGGGATGGTGTTTTTTTTTCTTCTCTATCCCATGGTGTGGGATGTCATTGGAAAGGCCGTTTGAAAATATTGTGAGTCTGTGAAAAGCATTTTTGGATTCAGGGAACCGTTTACGAAATATTAAGCTTTTAAGTGCTATCTGAGTGGGCGAGAGTGGTCCCAGCACGGCCAGCCACCACGTGAGAATTACATAAAAGAGCAGTTAACACTGAACATTTTTTACTATGACACCTTCAAAATCTGTCCTGGAGGAACCGAGCTACGTGCATCTAAAGTATTTTTCTCTGTCCGCGGCTTACCTCAAACACTGTTAGTACTAGACAGCTGTTATCTGGCATGGATATACATATTAATCACGCCGTCAAAGCGTTAATATTAAATTGAGAAAATCATCTTTTTCAGGGTACCTCCCCTACAAGTAAAGTGGGGATGGTGTTTTTTTTTCTCCTCTATCCCATGGTGTGCGGTGTCGTTGAAAAGGTTGTTTGAAAATATTGTGAGTCAGTGAAAACCATTTTTGGACTCAGGGATCCGTTTACGAAATATTAAGCTTTTAAGTGCCATCTGAGTGGGCGAGAGTGGTCCCAGCACGGCCAGCCACCACGTGTGAATTACATAAAAGGGCAGATAACACTGAACATTTTTTACTATGACACCATTAAAATCTGTCCCGGAGGAACCGAACTACGTGCATCTGAAGTATTTTTCATATCATTAATATCTCCCCTAACCTAACCTAACGTATTCAGCACGGCCAGCCAGTACGTGTGCATTACTTAAAAGAGCAGATAAAACTGAACATTTTTTATTCACACGTGGTGGCTGGCCGTGCTGGGACCACTCTCGCCCACTCAGATAGCACTTAAAAGCTTAATATTTCGTAAACGGATTCCTCAATCTAAAAATGGTTTTTACAGACTCAATATTTTCAAACGGCCTTTCCAACGACACCCCACATCATGGGATAGAGAAGAAAAAAAAACAACATTCCCACTTTAGTTGTAGGGGAGGTATCCTAAAAAAAGATGATTTTCTCGATTTTATATTACCGCTTTGTCGGCGTGATTAATATGTCTATCCACGCCAGATAACAGCTGTCTAGTACTAACGGTGTTTGAGCTAAGCCGGGGACAGAGAAAGATACTTTAGATGCACGTAGCTCGGTTCCTCCGGGACAGATTTTAATGGTGTCATCGTAAAACATGTTCAGTGTTATCTGCCCTTTTATGTAATTCACACGTGGTGGCTGGCCGTGCTGGGACAACTCTCGCCCACTCAGATAGCACTTAAAAGCTTAATATTTCGTAAACGGAGCCCTGCATCCAAAAATGGTTTTAACAGACTCATAATATTTTCAAATGGCCTTTCTAACGACACCCCACACCATGGGATAGAGAAGAAAAAAAACACCATCCCCACTTTAATTGTAGGGGAGGTACCCTTAAAAAAGATGATTTTCTCGATTTTATATTACCGCTTTGTCGGAGTGATTAATATGTCTATCCATGCCAGATAACAGCTGTCTAGTACTAACAGTGTTTGAGGTAAGCCGCGGACAGAGAAAAATACTTTAGATGCACGTAGCTCGGTTCCTCCGGGACAGATTTTGATGGTGTCATCGTAAAACATTTTCAGTTTTATCTGCTCTTTTAAGTAATTCACACGTAGTGGCTGGCCGTGCTGGGACCACTCTCGCCCACTCAGATAGCACTTAAAAGCTTAATATTTCGTAAACGGAGCCCTGAATCCAAAAATGGTTTTTGCAGACTCACAATATTTTCAAATGGCCTTTCTAACGACACCCCACACCATGGGATAGAGAAGAAAAAAAAACACCATACCCACTTTACTTGTAGGGGAGGTACCCTTAAAAAAGATGATTTTCTCGATTTTATATTACCGCTTTGTCGGCGTGATTAATACGTCTATCCATGCCAGATAACAGCTGTCTAGTACTAACAGTGTTTGAGCTAAGCCGCGGACAGAGAAAAATACTTTAGATGCACGTAGCTCGGTTCCTCCGGGACAGATTTTGATGGTGACATAATAAAACATTTTCAGTTTTATCTGCCCTTTTATGTAATTCACACGTAGTGGCTGGCCGTGCTGGGACCACTCTCGCCCACTCAGATAGCACTTAAAAGCTTAATATTTCGTAAACGGAGCCCTGAATCCAAAAATGGTTTTCACAGACTCCCAATATTTTCAAACGGCCTTTCCAACGACACCCCACACCATGGGATAGAGGAGAAAAAAAACACCATCCCCACTTTACTTGTAGGGGAGGTACCCTTAAAAAAGATGATTTTCTCGATTTTATATTACCGCTTTGTTGGCGTGATTAATATGTCTATCCATGCCAGATAACAGCTGTCTAGTACTAACAGTGTTTGAGCTAAGCCGCGGACAGAGAAAAATACTTTAGATGCACGTAGCTCGGTTCCTCCGGGACAGATTTTGATGGTGTCATAATAAAAAATGTTCAGTTTTATCTGCTCTTTTAAGTAATTCACACGTAGTGGCTGGCCGTGCTGGGACCACTGTCGCCCACTCAGATAGCACTTAAAAGCTTAATATTTCGTAAACGGAGCCCTGAATCCAAAAATGGTTTTCACAGACTCCCAATATTTTCAAACGGCCTTTCCAACGACACCCCACACCATGGGATAGAGGAGAAAAAAAACACCATCCCCACTTTACTTGTAGGGGAGGTACCCTTAAAAAAGATGATTTTCTCGATTTTATATTACCGCTTTGTTGGCGTGATTAATATGTCTATCCATGCCAGATAACAGCTGTCTAGTACTAACAGTGTTTGAGCTAAGCCGCGGACAGAGAAAAATACTTTAGATGCACGTAGCTCGGTTCCTCCGGGACAGATTTTGATGGTGTCATAATAAAAAATGTTCAGTTTTATCTGCTCTTTTAAGTAATTCACTCGTAGTGGCTGGCCGTGCTGGGACCACTCTCGCCCACCATCCTTTATATAAGCACGCGCGACCGACGACGTACGCGACTGACACCAGCGTAAGAGGAATTCAGGCCTTAAAGGGGTAAAGGGGTAATAGGGAATGAATGTCAGTAATTTTTTAAAGTTAGAAACCTAGATAATGTGCCTTTACGCTTCTGTCTTTATACTTATATAAATAATCTCCTAAGGCTCAAAAAGAAGACGAGTTGCCGAAACCCCATCGGACACACGGCTTGTAATACTGTAGGTAGTCGCTACGTCCCCGTCAGAGGGCGCGGCAGGCGAGTTACGGCCATGGCCATTAAAGCCCTTTTTTTTTTGAGGGTCTGGGCGGAGGGGAAGTTCCTGTCAGACTTTTACTGACTAAAACCCACCTGTGTTCCTTTAGTTGCCTGATGCCAAGATCCCGATATCCCTTTCGGTCTTTCCCGCAACCCTGGCAGGGCCATTAAAGCCCTGCGGTGTGATTCGGTAGCAGTCGTTGGCTACCTAGACCAGGCTTGGGGCAAGTGCGGCGGAAACGCAACTTGATTATGTGTGTGGATGCATTGGTATTCAGCAGGAGCGCCACGGCACTGCTTCACAGCACCGCTATATTCACGCCACCACCACCACCGCCCCCGCCGTCGGGCTGTCTGTGTCACCGCCAGGTTGAGACCTCCGTTTCCCCGGAGGAGACCCTGTGAGAGATGACCAGAGTCACGCCTTATATTAGAGGAATCATAACGCTTAAATACTCAAATAATACAGAGTTAGCAAGTCAAAATCAAAGTTTATGGTACTGTGCTGGTACTCGTTAAGTCAAAATGACAATTCGAACATGACATCAAAATTCCTGTATATTAACCTTTATAAAGTAAATTATAAATAAAATTTCAGTGAATAAGTAGTCAAGAACTAAATCCGTAGTGTATTACTAACAGTAAAGAAAAAAAAAATTATCAAGAAAAACGTAAGTTAAGGAAGTTATTTAAAACTGTCTGTGCCCCGCGGTTTCACCCGCGTATGTCTCGATTCCGTGGGAATATAGGGGCAAAACGCTCCACATGTTTGGCAACGTTGCACAACAGCGCGCGACGTTACCTGCTAGCGCGCAATGTGACGCGCGACTTGTTGTTTGTTTCGGAGTAACATGCAGTTGAGAAAGACACGCAGAAATGTTGTGTAACAAACGAATGAACTCAAATTAATTGAACTGGACCAAAACTATGCTAACTATTCTTTTTGATGTATTTTTCGATACAGATTAAAACCATCGCCGCTGAAATTAACACTAGTTCCTCTGGCGACATGTTGTTGATGTTGTCGACGACTGATCATGCGTAGACAGACAACGTTGCTATTGTTGCTAAACAAAAGATCCGCGCTAACTTTCAACAAGTTGTGCAACAAGTTGAGTATCATGTTGTGCAACAAGTCGATCATCATGTTGTGCAACAAGTAGAGCAACATGATGTGCAACAAGTTGAGCAACATGTTGTACAACATTTCGCGCCAAATTTTTCCTAGTGGATTCGAGGCTGTAAAGTAACAAACGAGTGAGAATTTAAGTTAGATTTTACCTGTCATAATCTTAGAGTGCTTGAATAAGTCTTTATGTCATACCTAAATATCAAAATCGGAGGGTAGGTGGAGTATTTGTAACCTGGATTGCTCGTAAAACAACCGGTCGATGCAACTCAAAAGTTCTAGAGTTGACGTACTGAAATTATACCTTTTCGTTAAGAAAATAAGTTCGATAATTGTTCAAAAGAGCGCGCAGCGTCGCGTCGCTTCACGTCGTGGTCTGAACCGACCCTTCCTGTTAAAATGGTGGTGACGAAGACTCTCCTGTTTAAACTGTGTCTTATCTTCCAGCTTCTTATCTCTCTATCTTTATAGATTTTCTCAATCTTCCAGCAGATAAAAAACCAAATCACAATGTCTTTATTAAAACTACCTTCGAGGTACGACACTACAATAGACGCACATAAGAAATGGCTGACTATATTGCAGAGCGCACAGGACACGGTGAAAGAGGATGATGAGCTTCAAGTAAGTAATTTAGAATACAGTTGCCTGTAATCTGCACCCTAATTACGTAATGCACGATCGGTCAGAATTGAAATCGGTTTGAAACAAATGTCTAATCAATTGCTTTATGTTGCGAACACGATTACATAAAAAATTCTCGAAAAAAAAATATCCAAAGTTACCTCTAAACCGAACTATAAACCGCTGGTATTCAAAAAATACTTCAAATTAGATAATAAAACTTTGCATAATAACTGAAAAGCAGGTCTTATGTTTTTTATTTATTTTAAATTACCATTATTTTCACCGTAAAAAGCAATTACCTAAACTATTCGAGGCTTGAGAGCCGCCAGCACCCCACTCCGTCTCGCTCTCACTCAGGCCGCGAGTAGTACAGTCCGAGCGAGAAATTTGAGGTGGCCAAATGTTTTTTGATAATTGAACACTATTATTAAATGATCAAGGAATTCCTACTTTCAGCGAGCAGCCGCCAAAGGCATGCGAATAGAAGGCCGTTCCTTACCTCCGCAGGTCGTCGGCAGGAGCTATGCTAGATACTGCGATCTGGTCAACAAGATGTATGATGCTTATCTGAATAATGTTCACCTGCAGAGGGCGCCGTATATTCTGGAGATCATTACTGTAATTATGAAAAGGTAGTTATACAAGGTCGAATTTAAATTGACTAGCGAAACACCGACCCCAAATGAAAAAGGGCCGGATGATGAAGATGATGCTGATTATTATATCCAAGGGTGTCTAGTCTCCACACCAAAGCCCAACCAGGCTTGGCTAGCCGTAAGGCTCATTTTAAACAAAACTTGTCCGACTTGAATCGGTCTTATAGTGTGATCGGGACCCTGTTCCGCGCCTTAGGAATGTGCGGCGAGGTCAGCAGCGTTGACAAATGAGCGGCGAGACGGCGTGAGCGGTGAAAAATGAGCTGCCTGCACTGCCCCTTCGTCTCGCCTCATTATTTTATAGAATCCAGCGGTCGGAAGTCGATTGTTTTTTTTTTGTAAAAACTTTTTTATTCCTTGTATAGCAATCTCCCTCTTGTTCCCCAGGATGTACGAGCTCCGTAACGAGTTGGTCCATATAATAGTCAACGATTATATTTACGTCGATGTGGCGTTACAACAACTTCAAATGACTCCGTTGGAAATAGAGGTAGACGTTCTTTGCTTCTTCTCCATACCTCATACCATGAACTGCATAAAAAACTCATCAGGCTGTATTCAATATACAGGGTGTAAAAAGATCCATCACATAGCCGCCAACTACGCATTCTGTACATCAAATTAAGTACCTAACATTGCACAAAAATAATTTCTGAGAAACTACTTTTTATTTTTGGTGTGAAAAATCGCTGTTTACGGTAGTGCGGAACGTAACGCACGCAAAACATTGTGTTTATGGGTGCATGCAACGGTTCAGAGTTCGTGGGGGTATTTAAAATTAAGGTAATAACATTTAAAACTAGCTTTCTTTAAAAAAAAACGCCTGAAAAAGTTGGAACTTTGACCTTCAATATCTCCGTAACCAGAAGGTTCCCAGGTATGATGAAAAATTATCACAATGACGGGAATAACAAGTGATTTCCGGCTTCGTTAAGCGTCAGTAGTGGGGATTCACCGGCTCTGGCGCAGTGATGGTGGGGGTGTTTCACGGTCGTCTCACCGGCTCTGGAACGAAACCAAGAAAAAAAAAAAAAAAAAAAAAAAAAAAAAATCTCCTCTGTATTGTTCTGCATTCTTTAACGAGTTTAACGAGGTACCCTCATTAGTCATTGTTGTCACCTCACCGTCCGCAGCTCATTACTAATTACTACCTTGAAGTAACGTTCGCATGATATCATTTTCTATTGTTCTATAGTTACGACTACAACCTCATCTAATCCAAATAATTCACCAACAATTTAGGGAATCTGGCGCTCGGCGGCCACTGCCGCGGCACGCTCGCTGCGCTGCGGATCATGGTCTATGTTCTAACCTAACCTAACCCAATTCTGAATAATACAGTAACTATAATGTGCATTATAGGCAATGTTCATGACTCATTTAACAATAAAACGATATATTTCTGTATTCATTACTTTTATTACATTATTTCCTAAAATATCTATGAAACATTTCATCTATTAAAATATCATTATATAAGGTATTCGCTGTAAATAATTTTACAAAACTTAACATGTTACATCCATTAAATTTATGTAATAAATACATTAAACAGTACTCACCACAAACTGATGTATAATCGTTTTGGATTCTATCCGTATTACAGTCCCATCTTTTACAATTCCGTTTTAAAAATATTTGGTAAAATCCGTAAGGTGCTCGTCCATATGAATCGAAATATTGGCCAACACCATTCTCATCAATATGTATGGCCACCCAATGAGACCCTGGCTTATCATCGGTATCCAAATTGCTTATCATATACGTTGGTACCTTAGTATATACTGGTAATCTGTTTGCAGCATATACATTACTTTCTAGACTTGGATGAATTTGTTTTAAATGTTTCTGTATTTCTGTTGTATTCATGTTATGTCATTGATATAAACCAATTACAGTACCAATCTATCCAGTGGATCATAAAGGAATGTCCTTATGACTCAACAACATTACAAAATAATGAAACAAAAGATGGTGTCTTATCTTTTGCAAGTACATACCGGTGGTATCGGCCGAAACGTAGATCTCGTAGAGACACAATGGAATTTTAATTGTTTCTGTAACTACGGCATACCACTGATTATACTTGGTATAAATAGACCGCTACAATCGCTAAACCCATACAGTTGAGTCGGTGGAAGACGACAGTTTGGATTACTTACAGTGCAACAGTCAATTGTAACTCTCAACATACAGCAATAGCAATGGAGGTAAGCGATTCATTTACTTTTATATTTCTAACTAAATGTGTAAATAACTGTTCACCTGATGTGTACTATACTTACGAGTCTAAAATGATCGTTGTGTTGTTACAGAATTCATTCAACATTGGTGATGATAATACTTACAAACATTATTACTATCCACTCTCCCCTCGCGATGAAGAAGACAGTGGAGAAATGGTGATTAAAACGAATAGTGATATAATGAAAAGGAAGTCTTCAGTGAGCAATTTAGAAGATTTTTTCGAAGTACAACCGAAAATCAAAAAGAAAAAAACACTATCATCAACCGTGGCTCGAGCTGTAGCCGGAGGAGGAGTGTCTTATATATCGACTAATACAGATGACGGAAACCAGTCAACGCATCTAATCAAAGTCGAAGTTTACGACATGAAAAAACTGGTGAAAATTCCAACAACGGAGCATTGGAAACATGCCAATTTACGAATAAAGTATTATGTCAAAGAAAACGACAGCAAAATATTCGACAACACCAACAAAGTAATATATAGCATTACGAAAGAAATTGCCGAGAGTGATAACATGAAAAAGTATTTTTTTAATAATGACAAATAAGATAAAAATTCACCTAATTAGCTTAGTGGAAAACTATTGTGCTTATTGGTAACTTAATGAACTAATGAGTGATCTTAATAAAAGATTTCTGTTTAGTCCAGGTAATCATATAATTTGTAATTAGTGGGGCTATTGTCCGTATAATTAGCTTAATATATTTGTCTGTATAGCACAACCTTTTCAATAGTATAAATACCAAATGTAAATGTTGCTTAAGCATCAGTTGGTCTACCAGCCCTTAGTTGTTACTTACTAAGCGATCGATTTCTTCTTTGCTTTTAAAATGGAAAATGCTAGTGAAGTTTGTGTCAGTACTTTTTCTTTCAACTCCTCGCTCCATGAGAGATTCGAAATTTTAAACGATGACATGGATCAAGAATTGTTTGAAGCTTGTGAACAAACTGAAAATTTGAAATTATTTGATTCATCATATGATGATGAGTTATACGAGCAATGTGCAATAATTGAATCTAAGTTGATGTAAGTATAAGCAGTATAAAACTTAACAAGAAATATTAATTTTTGTGATATTTTTTAAGATTTATCTAATAACTACTGTTTTTTTTCTGTTTTTTAACAGTCAACCACAACATGTTGGACGAGGTATGAAACGAAGTATCGATACTGATGAAAGTATAAGTTCCAAGAAAACAATATTGGATGAAGGAGCGTCTACATCAACAGCTGGAACAAACAATGTGGATAACAATAAGGTGAAATGTAACACATGTCACGTATTTATTAATAAAAGGTATCTTACAAATCACTTAAATAGTAATGTTCATAAAAATAACCTTTTAAAATCACATAATTCATTAACAAATGTTACAGTTGTTGAATCCGCTTTTGGTAACAGAATTTTAACATATAGAATTAATAGTAAAATAACTCAAACGGAAGATTTAAATTTTGAAACACCGGAATTGTTTTTAAGTAAATTAAAAACTGATATTATATTATTGATAAACGAATGTATTCAACAACATACCATTTTTAAAGTAAACTTCGTATTGCATGCTGATTTTGTACAGCAAACTAAAGATATAAAAAATATATTTGATTTTCAAACGTTTAATTACATAATTAATCTGGGTGATGACTTAAATATTTTTTATTCATCTTTAATAGATACTATAGCTAGTAAAATTAGTATATTTGAAAAAAAAGATAGCGGTTGGAGTCTTAAAGAAATTAAATACATAGATATGAATGTTAATAAATTCAACCCCCTACGTGGTAGCTCATATATCGACCTTCCTCATGATATAAAAACAAAAAAAGCAGTAATCAATGTTAAAAATACGGATTATTTATGTTTTAAATGGGCATTGCTATCTGGTTTATATCCTCTAAATCACAGTGTGGATCGGGTTACATCTTACGCTATTCATGGAAATAAACTTAAATTCACTGGTATTTCTTTTCCAGTTAAAATTGTAGATATAGGTAAAGTAGAGAAATTAAATAATATTAGTATAAATGTTTTTGGGTTAGAGTTCAATAAAGAGAAAAAGTGTCATAGCATTGTAGGTCCTTTATATTTAACAAAATGTCGTACGTCTAGTCATATCAACTTGTTATACATATCAAATGGCACTAACCACCACTATTGTTATATAAAAAACTTATCACGATTAGTTAGTTCACAAATTTCAAGACAACAGCATGCGGTTTATATATGTGATTCATGTTTACTTCATTTTCCATCACAGGAAAGACTTAATAATCATCAACAGTATGATTGCGCCCACATTTGTACAGAATTTCCAAACGGTGGGGATTCTAAGAAGGATTGGTTTGGTAAAGCAACATCAAATAATAAATTAAAATTTGATAAATTTCAGAAACAATTAGAAATTCCTTTTGTAGTTTATGCAGATTTTGAGGCATTTTTAAACCCGATAGAATCATGTAGTAACGATCCATCTAAACCTAGTACACATAATATTCAAAAACATGAAGTGTATAGTTTTGGTTATTATATTAAATGTTCATATGATAACAGATTATCAAAATATGAAACGTATAGTGGACCAAACTGTGCACAAGTGTTTATGGAACGTCTTTGTGAAGATATTAAAACAATAGTTAAAAAAAATAGTTTCCAAAAATGCCCCGTTCCATTATCGAATGAAGATAAAATTAAAATTTCTAATTCAAACATATGTCATATTTGTGAAACAGATTTAAATGAGGATCCTTTTTACGATTTCGATTGGCACACTGGTGGTTTTAGGGGTGTTGCACATCAATTGTGTAGTTCTAAGTTCAGAGCCCCTCGTCATGTTCCAATATTTTTACATAACCTCAGTCACTATGATGCTCATTTTATTGTTCACGCATTAAATTTTGATGATGGTGAAGTTGAAGTTATTCCTCAAAATAAAGAAAGATACATCTCATTTTCAAAAAAGGTTACAATTAATAATGAACAAATAAGTTTAAGATTCGTAGATTCCCTAAAATTTTTGTCGTGTAGTTTAGATCAATTAGCTAAAATTCTAAATGATGAACAGTTTACAGAATTAAAAAGAAACTATCCTAATAATGAAGACTTTATACGTTTAAGACGAAAAGGTATTTATCCTTATGAATTTATGATAGATTATGATTGTTTGAAACATACATCACTTCCTAATCAATACCAATTTTATAGTTCACTTACAGATTGCAGTATTTCAAATGATGATTATAATCATGCAAAAGATGTTTGGCAACATTTTCACTGTCGTAGTATGTCCGATTATTCAGGCTTGTATTTAAAAACTGATGTTTTACTTATGACTGATGTATTTGAAAACTTTAGAAAACTTTGTATTAAAACTTATGGTTTAGATCCTGCTCATTACTATACAGCACCAGGTTTAAGTTGGGATGCAATGTTAAAATTTACAAAAATAGAATTAGAATTATTAACAGACTACGATAAAATTGCTTTTTTTAGGGCTGGTATTAGAGGGGGTGTATCTCAGTGCAGCAAGCGTTATGCTAGGGCTAATAATAAATTCATGGCGGATTATGATAGTGAAAAACCTAATTCATATCTCACATACTTTGATGCTAATAATTTATATGGTTGGGCAATGTCCCAATCCCTTCCTGTTGGTAGTTTCGAATGGGTCAATTCCAATACCAATTTTAATGTGTCGGATACATCTGATTTCGGTTATGTATTGGAAGTTGATTTGGAGTATCCAGAGGAACTTCATAACTTACATTCCGACTTTCCGTTATGTCCTGAAAATATCTGTGTAGGTAATACTAAAGAAACTAAATTAGTTCCCAATTTAAATAATAAAACTAAATATATCATTCACTACCGAAATCTAAAACAATGTATCGAAATGGGGATGAAATTAATTAAAGTTCATAGAATATTAAAATTTAAACAGAGTACGTGGTTAAAAAAATACATAGACTTAAATACTAATTTGAGGACGTTAGCTACATCAGACTTCGAAAAAGACTTTTATAAATTAATGAACAATTCTGTCTTCGGTAAGACGATGGAAAATATTGAGAAAAGAGTAAATGTAAAACTACTAACCCACTGGGATAATCATGGTAAAGTTTTAGGTGCCCAAGATTTGATAGCAAAACCAGAATTCCATAGCTTATCAATATTTTCAGAACAGTTAGTGGCGATTCAATTACGAAAAACAAAATTAATGTATGATAAGCCAATTTATTTAGGATTTTGTATTTTAGATATGTCTAAAACCCTTATGTACGAATTTCATTATAACTATATGATTAAAAAATTTAATAATAAAATGAAGTTGATGTATACTGATACTGATAGTTTGCTATACCAAATTTTTACAGATAATTTTTATGAGGATATAAAATCAGATCTACTTCAATATTTTGATACATCGGATTATCCAATAAATAATATTTTCCGTTACCCAAATATTAATAAAAAAAAGTTAGGTTTTTTTTAAAGATGAAAATAATGGTAAAATATTAAAGGAATTCGTAGGGTTACGATCAAAAATGTATGCCCTTGAAGTAGAAGACAAATTTATAGCTAAGGCAAAAGGTGTTAACAAAAGTGTCACCAAAAAAATGAAGATCGAAAATTATAAATCATGTCTCATCAATAAAAATGTTCAGTATTGTAAAATGCTTCGGTTTAAATCAATAAAACACACAATTTTTACTCAAAAAATAAATAAAGTTTGTTTGTCATATAATGATACCAAAAGATGTATTATGAATAATAATATTGATACATTGGCTTGGGGTCATTATAAATTATGATAACTAGTTATAGGTATTAGCTATACATACAATAATCTTTAAGACTTCTTTTTGATGTACCAAATAATTTATTTTACAGTTGTATGCTAGTTTTTATGTATTATTGTTAACTACTGTATCCATTTGAATTCATAGTATTTATTTTGTTAGTTTTTGTAAGATTCATAAATTAAAATAATATACTTTACATAATTAAAATATATGTACTTAGCATAATTTGTAAATATTAAGTAATAAGACTAAGTTACCGAGTATTTTATATTGTTGTCTCTTTTTTTAATTCCTCATAAATATAATATTTTTACACTAAATCCATTACTTTTATTTCTTCCTCCCAAACTGTGCATGTGTAAAATGTTTCAATTTATTCATCCATTTACTGCAATTGTGGCTGGACCGAGTGGATGTGGAAAATCAATTTTTGTAACAAATTTTATTAAGTATTCCAAGGAAATCAGTAATTGTAATTTCACCCAAATCACATGGTGCTTTGATGAAATGCAACCTTTATATAATTTACAAAACGTCAACTACCACCAAGGAATTCCTAACATTAATATGTTTGATGGAGAAAAACCACATCTTGTTATTATTGATGATCTAATGAGAGAATCCGATGGTAGAATTGTTGATATATTTACTAAAGGTAGTCATCATAGAAATCTAAGTGTATTTTATATTACTCAAAATTTATTTCACCAAGGCAAAGGTCAAAGAGACATATCTTTGAATTCAAGTTACATTATTTATTTTAAAAATCCTCGTGATAAGACACAAATACGATATTTAGCTCGACAAGTATCTCCAGAAAATACAAAATTTATTTAAGATGCATACAAAGACGCCACTACAGAAGCCCATGGATATTTAATGATTGATTTAAAACAGGATACTTATACTTACTTATAGGACTTGTGTCGTATCAAAACCAAAATATTTCCATTTAACGGTTATTGTACAGTTTATGTCCCCGCAAAAACGTTTAAATACTCAAAGAATCAAACAGTTGAAATCATTTGTACATAATGCAGCGTAGACTAACAACGCATAAGAACTTGTTAGAAGCCTTGCATACACTTAAACCAAAATATCAAAAAGCGTTACTCAAATCGTGCAATGAAGAGGAAATAAATTTTATTTGTGAATGTATTCATAACGTTCTACAAGGAAAAGTACCTCTCAAAGAACAAGATAAGAAAAAATTAAATAAATATAAAAATGTACTCCGAAAATTGGTGCGTAAGTGTAAGACTAAACTGAGAAAAAATATTATCATACAAAAAGGAGGAGCTTTCTTACCAATAATATTAGGTTCAATTCTGAGTGGATTAGTTAGTTCTATTATAGGGAATTAACATGGAAAACGCAAAGAAAATGTTGCTCATTGATCCTGGATTAATAGAAAAATTTAAACAAGAAAATTCCGTAAACAGTAATTTATCTCGATTAGACTCGGAAATGCAAAAAATTTTGAATAGCAAGGAAGAAGATCGAAAAAAATGGATGCTGTATTTACAAACCTTACAAAGATATCTTCACTTTACTGAGGAGGAACGGCTACCTTACAAACTACCAATTTATACTGATACTTCTATCGAAGATAAAGATGAATATAAGATTTGTTATAAAAATAAACACATAGACATCAAAAATACAGTTGCTACTGAAGCTCTGAATAAAGCAGATAAACAAGAAGACAACTTTATTCAAACTAATCCACTCTATTCACCATCTCAAATTTTAAGTTTAATACCAAAAACCTATACTAAAAAAGGTGAGTTGTTATTAAATTTAGTTGGATCCAGTAAAAATAAAATACACTGGGATGATGAAGGCACAGTAGTAATTGATAATGAAAAAATTCCTGGAAGTAATATTGTTGACTTAGTAAATGACTCACTGAGACCCTTAAAAAGAAGGGATCCAATAGGATGGGAAAAACTTGCTAAAGTATTAAAAGATATTAAAGTACCACTAACTTACATTGGGAATCCAAAAAGAAGTGAGTATATCGACCAACTTCGAGGAAAGGACCTTCGGGAGGAGGGAGGAAGCTTAGTACCGGCAGTTAGTGGTGAGGATCTTTTAACTCCAAGTACTGGAGATCAGAAGCTTATAAAAAAAATAAGAAAGAAGATTGATTGGGAAAAATGGAGTCCGTACTAGGAGAAATTAATAGAATTTATTATGATCCATTAAATCCTGCTGGTTTTAGTAGTATAGATAAACTAACAAGAGCGATGAAGGGTAAAATGAATAAAGAACACGTTAAGAAATGGTTACAATCACAAGAAACATACACATTACACAAACCTGTTCACAGGAAATTCCCACGAAATAGATATATTTTATCAAATATCAATGAACTATGGCAAGCTGATTTAAGTGATATGAGAACTTACTCTCAATATAATAATGGTTTTAACTATATCTTGTGTGTTATTGATGTCTTTAGTAAATATGCTTTTGCTAGACCAATGATAAAGAAAAACTCCGAAACAACTAAAGAATGTTTTGAAAGTATATTTATTGAAGCTAATACAACTCCTACACACATTCAATCTGACAAAGGTACTGAATTTGTTTCAAAAGATGTACAACGATACTTCAAATCTAAACAGATTAATTACTATACCACGAATAATCCTAATATCAAGGCCAGCATAGTAGAACGATTTCAAAGAACATTAAAAATGAAAATGTGGCGTTATTTTACATATAAAAATACACATCGATATATAGATGTTTTACAAGATTTAATCCATTCTTATAATCACAGTATTCATTCGAGTATTAAGATGTGTCCATGCGATGTAAACTCTAACAATATTATGACAGTATGGAATAATCTCTACGATAGAGGGGTAAATAAACTTTCATTAGATATTCCAAATCCAAAATTTAATGTTGGTGATTATGTTCGAATAACAAAATATAAACATATTTTCCAAAAAGGTTACGAATCAAACTGGAGTGATGAAATATTTATTGTCTCTTCAATAATCGATAGAACTCCACGTGTTGTATACACGTTAACAGACTTACAGAACGAAATAATAGTCGGAACTTTTTATGAAAGAGAATTACAAAGGGTGTCTTATAACCCCACTTCAAATCATAAAATAGATAAAATAATTCGTTCTCGATACTCAGGTAACAGAAAAGAATTGTTAGTGAAGTGGAAAGGTTATCCAGATAAATTTAATAGTTGGATTTTAGCTAGCAATTTAAAAGAAATATGAATAAAGAAAGTTTTTATTTAACCCTGCTTAGTAATAGTTCAATAGAATACTTCCCTGATAACAAGACCACAAGTTTTTCAACGAAATTACCGAAGTCTGTAAAACTGGAAGGTGAATGGTCCGTTGGAATTGTTGAGTTTCAGTTTCCATGCACCATATTTACCGTTCAAGATCATGAAAATGTTGTTTACATCACGAAAAGGATGTTAATGCCTAATGAAGAAAAACTATCGACGGTATTCTATAAAAAACATATTCCAGCCACGAATTATGATAACATTGATCATATATTAACAGCTTTAAATAATATTAAAGAGAAAATAAAATTTCGTTATGATGAGATATCGAAATTTGTATCTGTTGCCATTATGGATAAATCAATAATATCATTAACGTTATCCCCCAAATTGTGTTTGCAACTAGGATTTGAGCCAAGTAAAAATTTTGTTGAAAGAAATCTTGGAAAGTGCCCTGCTAATTTACACTTGGGGTTGCCATCACAATTATTTGTATACTGTGATATAATTGAACCCCAGATTGTCGGCGATGTTATAACTCCTTTGTTGAGAATTATATCTCTGGACCCAGCAAAATACATTTATGGTGCAAATAAAATGCATGTTTTCTCACCACCTCACTACTTGCCTGTTATGCGAAGGGAATTTGATACATTAGAAATAGATATAAGATCAAGCACAGGTCAATCAATACCATTCCAATTTGGAACTGTGTGTATTAAACTTCATTTTAGAAAATTATAATGTATTCTCAACGTGATCATACTAAATGCCCTTATGAAAATTATTATTCTCATCAAGCTGGGTCAGGTATTGGAGTAATTTATAAAGGTTCAGCATACCAGCGTGGTCATGGAATCGGGAGCTTCTTAGGTGGATTGTTTAGATCAGTTTTACCTTTACTTTCAAGTGGTGCTCGGGTTATTGGTAAAGAAGCATTGAACGCTGGGGTGGGGCTTTTAACGGATATGGTACAAGCACGTCCCATGGAAGACTCAATAAAAGCCCGCCTTAAGGAAGTTGGTTCAAATTTAAAAAGAAAAGCCGATGATAAAATTGATAGATTCAACATGTCTGGATCAGGGTATATAACCAAAAGAAAACGTTTGTCTTCATTCATTCCACCATCAACTGCTAAAGTGAAAGCTATTAAAAAATCCAGGGCAAAACCAAATACCATCAAAGATATATTTTCAAATTAATCATGTCGTTTCTTCACCAACATTCTTGTGAGTGCGTTAAGTCAGAATTAGATTTATTTGCTTTACCATCGACACAAACAAGTATTGAAAATGGATTGTGGATTCATTATAAACCAATTTCATCACTTGCTGATGATGGACCTATTGAGTTCCAAATTCCGGGTACAGGAGATGACTATATAGATTTGTCTCACACTTTACTTCACATAAAAGCGAAGATATTAAATCAAGATTCAACAAACTTGATATCATCTTCAGTTGTAGCACCAGTAAATAATTGGTTGCATTCACTCTTCAGTCAACTTGATGTTTATTTAAATCAAAAACTTGTGTCTCCACCGAACAATACGTATGCCTACCGAGCTTACATAGAAACCCTTTTAAACTATGCTCCTGCAGCTAAACAGTCTCATCTAACTTGTGGTCTCTGGTATGAAGATACAGCAGGTAAAATGAATTCCACGGATGATAAAAATAATGGATTCATTAAAAGACAAGAACTTGCAATTGAAAGCAAAGAAATAGAAATGATTGGACATGTTCATGGTGATTTATTTAATCAAGAAAAATTTTTGATTAACGGTGTTGAAATGAGTGTAAAGTTGGTTCGCTCGAGAGAGAGTTTTAATTTAATGGCTTCATCAACTGATGCAAAATTTAAAGTATGCATCACTGATGCTACTCTTATTATTCGTAGGGCACGAATTAATCCTACAGTTTTACTTGCACATCAAAAAGTTTTAGCTTCAACGACGGCTAAATATCCTATTACTCGAGCCGAAGTCAAAGTTTTGACAATACCATCTGGTATTCAGGGAAAAACTCTTGATAATATTTTCCTTGGTCAAGTACCTAAAAGATGTATTGTTGGATTTGTAAGTAACGCTGCATTTAATGGTAGCCTTGTTAAAAATCCATTCAACTTTGAAAATTATGGCATCAATACTTTTAGCTTGTACATTGATGGACAACAAATACCTTCAAAAGCTTTACAACCATCTTTTAATACTAACATTTTTACATCAGCCTACCATACCCTATTCTCAGGAACTGGTATACATTTTCTTAATGAAGGTAATGCAATCTCTCGTGAGCAATATGCTGAAGGCTATTGTTTGTTAGCGTCAAACGCTAACAAACAATAGCCTTTTTTAACCCCTGATTTATCAGCTAATTCATCGGGTCATTGGAACCTTATAAAACATGGAAGTGTAAGATTAGAAGTTCGTTTTGAGTCTTCACTGACACAAACTATTAACTGTATTGTATACGCAGAGTTTGATAATATTATTGAAATAGATAAAAACAGAAATGTTACTGTTGACTATAGTAGTTAGATTAAGAAAAAAAGTGTATCTAGATATAAGGAGAAAATTGTATCAATAAAATGTTTTAAAATAAATATTATGTAAAAAATACTACCTTTTTTATTTACCGTCTGATTTACCTTGCATGTATATAATATATTAAATAAATGAAAAACATATGTAGGTACCATTAATTTTAATGATTTATTTATTATATACAAAAGAGTACAAGTTTTCATTAACCGATACAATTGAGTCCATGGAAAAACATAGTTAGGATTACTAACAATGCTTTATGTTAATATTTACATTTGGTATTTATACTATACAGACAAATATATTAAGCTAATTATACGGACAATAGCCCCACTAATTACAAATTATATGATTACCTGGACTAAACAGAAATCTTTTATTAAGATCACTCATTAGTTCATTAAGTTACCAATAAGCACAATAGTTTTCCACTAAGCTAATTAGGTGAATTTTTATCCTATTTGTCATTATTAAAAAAATACTTTTTCACGTTATCACTCTCGGCAATTTCTTTCGTAATGCTATATATTACTTTGTTGGTGTTGTCGAATATTTTGCTGTCGTTTTCTTTGACATAATACTTTATTCGTAAATTGGCATGTTTCCAATGCTCCGTTGTTGGAATTTTCACCAGTTTTTTCATGTCGTAAACTTCGACTTTGATTAGATGCGTTGACTGGTTTCCGTCATCTGTATTAGTCGATATATAAGACACTCCTCCTCCGGCTACAGCTCGAGCCACGGTTGATGATAGTGTTTTTTTCTTTTTGATTTTCGGTTGTACTTCGAAAAAATCTTCTAAATTGCTCACTGAAGACTTCCTTTTCATTATATCACTATTCGTTTTAATCACCATTTCTCCACTGTCTTCTTCATCGCGAGGGGAGAGTGGATAGTAATAATGTTTGTAAGTATTATCATCACCAATGTTGAATGAATTCTGTAACAACACAACGATCATTTTAGACTCGTAAGTATAGTACACATCAGGTGAACAGTTATTTACACATTTAGTTAGAAATATAAAAGTAAATGAATCGCTTACCTCCATTGCTATTGCTGTATGTTGAGAGTTACAATTGACTGTTGCACTGTAAGTAATCCAAACTGTCGTCTTCCACCGACTCAACCGTATGGTTTTAGCGATTGTAGCGGTCTATTTATACCAAGTATAATCAGTGGTATGCCGTAGTTACAGAAACAATTAAAATTCCATTGTGTCTCTACGAGATCTACGTTTCGGCCGATACCACCGGTATGTACTTGCAAAAGATAAGACACCATCTTTTGTTTCATTATTTTGTAATGTTGTTGAGTCATAAGGACATTCCTTTATGATCCACTGGATAGATTGGTACTGTAATTGGTTTATATCAATGACATGACATGAATACAACAGAAATACAGAAACATTTAAAACAAATTCATCCAAGTCTAGAAAGTAATGTATATGCTGCAAACAGATTACCAGTATATACTCAGGTACCAACGTATATGATAAGCAATTTGGATACCGATGATAAGCCAGGGTCTCATTGGGTGGCCATACATATTGATGAGAATGGTGTTGGCCAATATTTCGATTCATATGGACGAGCACCTAAAGGATTTTACCAAATATTTTTAAAACGGAATTGTAAAAGATGGGACTGAAATACGGATAGAATCCAAAACGATTATACATCAGTTTGTGGCGAGTACTGTTTAATGTATTTATTACATAAATTTAATGGATGTAACATGTTAAGTTTTGTAAAATTATTTACAGCGAATACCTTATATAATGATATTTTAATAGATGAAATGTTTCATAGATATTTTAGGAAATAATGTAATAAAAGTAATGAATACAGAAATATATCGTTTTATTGTTAAATGAGTCATGAACATTGTCTATAATGCACATTATAGTTACTGTATTATTCAGAATTGGGTTAGGTTAGGTTAGAACATAGACCATGATCCGCAGCGCAGCGAGCGTGCCGCGGCAGTGGCCGCCGAGCGCCAGATTCCCTAAATTGTTGGTGAATTATTTGGATTAGATGAGGTTGTAGTCGTAACTATAGAACAATAGAAAATGATATCATGCGAACGTTACTTCAAGGTAGTAATTAGTAATGAGCTGCGGACGGTGAGGTGACAACAATGACTAATGAGGGTACCTCGTTAAAGAATGCAGAACAATACAGCGGAGATATGAGATAGGAGATAACAATACAATAGATCTGTAATTGATTTATGCATCTTTGCAACGGAGCATGCTACGTAAAAAACGACCACAGATTTGGAATCAGCGCACCCCAAAACCTTTTTTTTTTTTTTTTTTTTAGTTTCGTTCCAGAGCCGGTGAGACGACCGTGAAACACCCCCACCATCACTGCGCCAGAGCCGGTGAATCCCCACTACTAGCGTCGCAAGGCGATAGCCGGATGTCTGTCCAGGGTGCGCTGGACGCACATTCAAGTAATATCACTACTCATGGCGGTTATATTACAGCTTAGAGCGTTATCACACTGACGATTGTGATACGGACGCTGGACGTCGTTTATTGATATCTGATCCATAGGGGGACGTGACGGGGAAACCCCTGCGAGTGGCGGACTAAGAAGAATCCGTCACCTGAACAAATACTGACACCAAACATATCTTTGCACAAGACTGCCTAGTTATAGTTTTTTATATAGCTATAATATACACAAACTTAAGGCTAGGACCTTTGTATTATTAGAAAATCAAAATCAAAAGTCATCTATTCAAACTAGGCTGAAAATCAGGTACTTTTTGAACGTCAAAATTACATAAGACAGTCCCCCAAAACGCACCACCCTTCATCACAGCACGCTTTGCCATCCTGTCAAGAAAAATGGGGTCCCTAGTAAAACATCTTATCTTTTCTTTTCAGATAGTAGTTCCATACCATTTCCCTCTGGAATCCCGGAGTGAGAATGTAGAGACGATCCTACAGCAGATGTGGGTCGAGGCCTTGAAGAGGAAGAGGAGGAGAGAAAGACCAAAAAAAGTAAGTTTCATGTAGTAATTGAATGATTAATTTAATAGTGGAATGATTAATTTAATAATTGAATGATTAATTTAATAATTGAATGATTAATTTAATAATTGAATAATTAATTTAATAATTGAATGATTAATTTAATCAATTTTATTAAATATTTTACAGCAAAGTTAATAAAATTGATATGGGAACACCGCGCAATCTTCTTCTACCAAATAAAAAAGGATGTTCAAAATCGTCATCCTCAAATGACATGATTTCATGAAATATTCATTCAATAGGATTGCTATTGAATGACTATTTCATGAAATCATGTCATTTGAGGATGACGATTTTGAACATCCTTTTTTATATGAACTTAGAGAGTTGTATTGATGATTTTTATGATTATCCTTTCCTTACATATTGTAAAACAAAGTCCTCAGCCGCGTCTGTTTGTCGTCCTGTTCGCGATAAACTCAAAAACTACTGCACCGATTTTCACTATGCAAAGAACATTTGCACCAATGGCAGAGTGGTTCTCGAGGAAGGTTTTAGTATATAATAACCGACATCCAGCCAGGCGAAGCCGCAAGCATCAGCTTGTAATTCTATATTTGTTACGGTCGCGAATCATATTTTAATCAACATACACTGACCAGCAATGATTGCAAAAAACGTAAGAAAATTTAGTTTCGCGGGGTACCTTCTCGCATCTCCCTTAAGTAACGTGAGACCGGTTCTCAGATTGGTTGTGATTACTTCTGCAAAATATTATTTGTTACTGACAGCCGATACCACCGCCGATGCTCATGAAAGACAGTAATTTGGATCATGGCAACGAAATGGTAGAAGGGGAGGAAGAAGAGAGTGACACTCCACGTAAGTCTTCTGCTTCTGTCTTATCGGTACTGACACGATAAGAAGCCTTATTAGCCAGTCAACGGACTGAATACCTAGCTTGCGTCAAATGTAAGAATACCTAAACAATCTGCCTAGCCTTTTCCCAACTATGTTGGGGTCGGCTTTCAGTCTAACTGGATGCAGCTGAATACCAGTATTTTACATGGAGCGACAGCCTATATGACCTCCACAACCCCAGTTACTGGGTTGTAGAGGTCAGATAGGCTGTAACTGGGTAATACGATACCCCTTGCTAAGACTGGTTGTCAGACTTTCGGGCTTCCGACGAACCGTAACGACTGTCAAAGATCCACGAATGACAACCGGGATCAACGGCTTACCGTGCTTTTCGAGGCACGGAGGAATCTCCGTATGTAAAGATGGTCACCCATCCACGGAGCAACCCCGGCAAGCATAGCTTATCCTGATGGATCGACTCGTGCGGCTGTTATTACTTAGCCACGAGCTTCTCGGTACCGACACGATATGAAGAGTAAAAATATTAGCCAGTCAACGGACTGACTGCCTAGCTAGCGTCAAATGTAAGAATACCTAACCTAACTTTGTATATAGAGATGCAAGAAATGCCAAAAAGTATCGATGTACATCGTATCGATATTTTTTTAAATATCAATATCGATTTAATTCAATAACACTGCCAGACTCGCCGTACAATTGAGGTACTCACGTTCAGAGGTCGTTTTTTTGTATTAATTTCAGCCCCCAGTGTTCATACACTCATCCCTGAAGAATATATACAGTCTACTCTTATTCAGAAGCAGGAGAGATACAGGTAAATAATTCTTATTATTAAGTAAAATACAATAGACGTAGATAGTAACCAATTCCGCTAACTATTTCTCAAGAGTCATAAAAAACCCTGGATAATGGATCCTTTGCTGCTGCCTAGCTGTTTTACATAACAGCGGTTTCTACAATCCATCTGCGACATAAATACAGGCACGTGAAATTTCAGCGTTTTCTCTGAGATGGCGACGCATACACAGCACTTGTTATGGCAAATGTCCATAGGCGGTAGCAATTACTATTAGACGAAGGTTTGTTTGTTTTTTTAATAATATAAAAAACCGGCCAAGTGCGAGTCGGAGTCGCGCACGAAGGTTTCCGTACCATTATCTATAAAAACGGCAAAAAAACCACGTTTGTTGAATGGGAGCTCACATTAGAGAATATATAACTAAATATTCTGTGAATATTTCAAGCGTGGTAGACGCTTGAAATATTGTTGCTTTTATCAAAATCAAGCAAAAACGAGCAAAAAAAATCACGTTTGTTGTATGGAAGCCCCTTAAATATTTATTTTATTCTGTTTTTTTGTATTTTTTGTTATAGCGGCAACAGAAATACATCATCTGTGAAAATTTCAACTGTCTAACTATCACGGTTCATAAGATATAGCCTGGTGACAGACGGACAGACAGACAGCGGCGTCTTAGTAATAGGGTCCCGTTTTACCCTTTGGGTACGGAACCCTAAAAATTGACATTTCCCATGTGAAACATTTTTATATCATTCCTGATACTTGATCGCACATTTTTTGCCGAAGCTACGAGTACGTGCCAATATTGAATATAGACGCAAGCGCCCGAGTTCAGCGTACCATACAATTTTGAAGAAGTCTTAGGTTACAAAGTAAAGCCTGAGCGCCTAAATGGATAGTTACAGGGTGTTAGTGTAAACACCATCCTTGAAACCAGTGGTTTGGTTTCATTTATAGAACGTAAAATCAATGGAAAAAAACATCTTTTTTTTTTAAAGAAAATCTACATTTTTCCACAAGATTATTTCACCCTATACGCAAGGGCAACGACCTTGCGTCTCAACACGGTGGGCGGCGGTTGGCGGGGGCGAGCGGGGCGCGCGGGACGTTACATGACCAGCAGGCAGCTGTTTCGCAGTTCTCTAGAGCGCGTATCCATGAGTATCGGGACAGTGACGGATATTTACTTTTTAAAATCTTTTAATGAAAATAAGGTTTTTTTTTTGTTGTTACTGGGTCATTTATTTTTATATTTAAGTCAACTACCCATGGTTTGAGTGACAACGGTGTTTACCCTTGCATATTGTATTTATAAGCACTTACATACAACAAAATTGTTTAATATTCTTTGAGAACTGTCATTAATTAGGTATTTATGCAACTGTTGTAATTAATTGTATAAGGGGTATTAAAACACGAATATGGGTTCTAATTCCCCTTACATCACATGAGTGTTTTAATACCTAATTATTTACAGTTGCATCTAAGACTTTATCTACACCCATGTTATGAATCCTCTATAGAAGAACCTTTTATTTTAACCTTTTAAGGATTCATAATAATGGATTCATGGATTCATAACATGGGTGGGAGGCAATACTAATACCGAACAAAAATGGCGGGATACGACTTGAATTCGAATACCCTATAAGTTTTTTTTCATTACTGTGCTTTCGTAGTGAAACTGGCCAGCATAACAATGTTAAATTTTAAAATGAGTCGTGTAATGAAATTTAGTACGACATTATAACACTCGTTTGGATGATAATATCATCAAACAACCAGTGTCATAGTAGCCATAATATTATATCATAGTAACCATAATATTATTATGGTTACAATGATATGATATGGGTTGTTTTAATGTTGGCAATAAGCTGTTTCAGAAACTTTTAGAGGATTTATAGCATGGGTGTGTAGATAAAAGTTTTTAATATTTTTTTAGGCAATGGGCAGTCAGAGATAATCGAGCCAAAGCCGCGGTGCGCAAGCAGTTTTTCTCGCAACCAAACGAGCCAGCTCCCATTGAAATGAGGACTAGAGCGGCGCTCCTAGTCCAAAATATATATAGGTAATCTTTCTTGCTTTTTCACAGTCCGACAAATAATTATAAAGCAGACGTCAATTTTCTAAAACAACACTCGTGCACACAAAAATGCAATACCGACTAAAAAAACCGGCCAAGTGCGTGTCGGACCCATCCACGGACTAACCCCGGCAAATGTAGCTTAACCTTATGGATCGATCCTTGCGGATGTTATTACTTAGCCACGAGCCCCTCCGCATGTATAAAATAGTACACAAATGCTGTATTGATGCTTTGTTTTGACTTTTTCAAAGTTAATTTTTACGTATGGGTACGTTTTTCCCTTCATTTTTTTTACTTTAATTAGATTACTATTAAGGGCGCACCCAATCACAAATTGCTTAGCATGATCCTCTGTTATGCCGAAAATACTGCAGCATTAATTTTGAAATAAATATTTATGTTAAAGTTGAGGATTAATGCTAGGTCTTATTTGAGGCGAAAACACGATTACATAAAATTTTCTCGATAGAAAAAATTTCCAAAGTTACCTCTGCACAAAACTATAAACCGCTGGTATTAAGAAAATACTTCAAATAAGATCATGAAACTTTGCATGATAACTGAACTAGTTATAAAGCAGGTCTTGTGTGTCATTTTTTTTTAATTAGCATTATTTTCAACGTAAAAAGCAATTACTTAAACTTTTCGACGCTTTAGAGCCGCTAGCGCCCCACTCCGTCTCGTTTTCATTCAGGTCGCGAGTAATAAGGTGCGAGCGGGATAAAATCTGAGGTAGGGTGCGCCCTAAATTATTTTAACTAAAACGTAGGTACTGAAATTCGAAACTTTACAAAAGCGTATAACAGCGCAGGGAATTGTCCTACAGATTTGGTCTGATAGTGAAAAGTGAAGAGAATAACATGTTCTAACGGAATATATATATTTTTTGTTTGGCACTTTCTTAATTAAGCCCAAAATGAATGATGTCCTTTCACCCAATTTTAACATAACAAAACTTTCAGGGAGTTCATGAAAATAAAGCGCCAAAAATTAAGAGACCATAAAAGGGACATTTTGCTAGGGCTCGCACTAGATCCCTTCAGAAGTCGACCAAGCTTTCTTGAGGAAAATAATAAGGTAAACCAAAGCATAATATGCATGCTGGTGGGGCTGTCCCGCTTCTATAGAGCGTCGGGGATGTTCGCGGCTGCGCATGTAAATTGTTTCTACGCAACCATGCGCAAAAGGTGCGCTTCCATGGTGCGCAGGGTGTGAAGCAGCTCCAACAGTATCCTAAGCATGATTTCGAGTCGCCTAGACTGTGTTTTCGTGGGTCGCTGTTGTGCCATCTCACATGGGTTGCCAAAACGGTGTGCCAATACTATTTGTTTGTTTTCGTTTTTGTGAAGTGCCAGTTCTTACTAACATAGTTGTAAGTCTTAATAACCATTTTTGAGTTATGATACTTATAGATAATTCTATAATATAACATCATCACTCCTAGTGTCTCCAACAAAGCTGTATTTAGGTGGCTAGTTATCGACAGTTGTGTTAAAATAAAATATAATAATATGTTCGAAAAAGCAACCTACCCCGGCAAACTGTACTCATTCAGAGTTTAGAACTGCTACTTACAATTCCTCTATAACAATTTACCCTATCAGACTCCCTACCTGTTACCGTGACATAGTGTCGCCTTGTCTGTCAACAAGCTTCCATTATACTGATGGAGTGGAGTTTCGTAACCGTTCTTCTCCATAGGAACCTACTACGCTTTGGAATGGGCAACTAGCTTCATCTTTCTGACTGTCCGACCCCTTGACAATTCAAAAGTGCCTGTAATTGGTTTATTTGAAATAAATGCTTTGAGTTTGAGTTTGATTCATACACCACTGACGACCGTGCGTACGTACACACGGCCAATAAACAGTAGTTTATCAAGGCGTAAAAAACGTGTGTGTACAACGGGCCTCAGACTTGTCTAGTTTTTAATACTAATACCAAAACTGTTATCAGATGTACGAAAGACGTAAGAACATGAGATTGAAGATAAAGAAGTCTTATCTCGAAGACTTGGAGAAGAACAAAACCCGACTGATTATGCTCAGAGAGGGCGACATAATTGATGATATCACGGACGAGATCAGGGAATGGTTTTATGAATGGTGAGACTACCATGTTAGAGGTGGGTGCCGCGCTGGCGCGGTGGCGGCGCTTCTAGCTTACAGCAGTATTATTTTAATATTAATTCAGTGTAGGAAAGAGATGAAACTCTACAGGACGTATAGCTCCACCTCTTTTCCCACGAAATAAGATTAAAATAATACTGCTGTAAGCGGTGGCCGTAGGCCCCCTGGTCTTCATGCTGAATGCTTAGATGCTTATCAAAGATTTTGTTTCCAGGTTTTACGGTTACCATTTTTTCCCCCAGTTTCCTTATCCGTTGGAAGGCGGTACATTGATAGTTGTAAGGGGAGAATATCCGACAGTTGACGAGCAGTTAGAAGAAGATGATCGAATACTTAAGGAAACTATGGGAAAAACTAAAGAAATGGTAGTTTTAAATATATGTACATAACTTCACGCTTGTGTTCTTCAGAGAACAGAGGGGGTAGATAGAGGTGCATCCTAATGTCTACAAGTATGTTGGCAGTGCAGGCCGCTGATAGGGAATATGCATGTGATTCAAATAAGGGTCAAGGCGAATTTGGGCAAATTTGGCGATGTAAACTATATAGAAATATAAAAAAATACATGCATATTCCCCCGCGTGGCGTCCCACCCGCCGCTCATACGTCAACGCTACCTGCACCTTGTCCCGCATTCTTAAGGCGCGGAACAGTGGTTCCATTCAAACTATAATCATCTTCGTTTACCAGCCTCATATCTTACCATCCGGTAAGATGGTTATTAAACGCAAGCCTATCAATAACAATAAAAAGTCTCATGTACGAGGAGACCGTCCTTTAATTGGGAACAAATGCATACTCCACCAACCATTTTTTAAAATGTGATTTTTTTTTAATAATATTGTATGTCGATTCTGTAAAAACCTTCCCGTGAAAACTTGTGAGGAGTGAGGAGTGAGCTGTCAGTGACACTGACAGGCAAATTGAAAAAAACTTAAGAAAATTTTGGATTTAGCGGGCTACCTTGGCGCATCCCCCTTAATATGGTCCATGTTCACAGCTTAATGCAGGAGGAGCTCGTGGCTAAGTAATAACAGCCGCACGAGTCGATCCATCAGGTTAAGCTACGCTTGCCGGGGTTGGTCCGTGGATGGGTGACCATCTTTACATATCGAGATTCCTCTGTGCCTTGGAAAGCACGTTAGTCGTTGGTTCCGGCTGTCATTCGAGGATCTTTGACAATCGTTACGGGTCGTCAGAAGCCTGAAAGTCTGACAACCAGTCTTACCAAGGGGTATCGTATTACCCAGTTACTGGGTTGTGGAGGTCAGATAGGCAGTCGCTCCATGTAAAATACTGGTATTCAGCTGCATCCCGTTAGACTGGAAGCCGACCCCAACATAGTTGGGGAAAAGGCTAGGCAGATTGATTTTGTTTACAGCTTAAAGCAGAAAAACAAAGCGCGAAAGAAGAAGCTGCGATGAGGGCCGCAGTGAAAAAAGAAGCGCAAAAGAAGGAGGCTGAAGCTCTGCTGAAGAGCAGGTGCGATCCCTTCTCTGATCCGGGGTACATGATGGAAATGTCTGATGGTATGGAGAATTTGATCGAGGTACATATTTTCCACGTTTCTCTCTCTAACTTTCCGTTTAGAAATTAATAAAAATAACACAAATTCATGACTTCAGGTAACTGTGATGTGTGAAAATGAGCACTATACAGGGTGTTCGTGTAAACACCGTTATCCTTGAAACCAGTGGTTTGGTTTCATTTATAGAACGTAAAATCATTGAAAAAAAAATTTTTTTTTTAAAGAACATCTACTGTTTTCCACAAGAATATTTCACCCTATACGCAAGGGCTACGAACTTGCGTCTCACCACGGCGGGTGGCATCGGAATGACCGGTCGCGAACGCGCGGCCCCTCTTCAGTCAGCTGTGTCGCAGCTCTCTCGAACGCGTATCTATGAGTATCGGGGCAGTGACGGATATTTACTTTTTAAAATCTTTTAATGAAAATAAGCTTTTTTTTTGTTGTTACTGGGTCATTTATTTTTATATTTAAGTCAACTACCCGTGGTTTGAGTGACAATTGTGTTTACCCTTGCATACTGTATACAATAACTCATGACTTCAGGTAAATCTGAAAAAAATATTAGTATAATAAAAAGAAAAAAAAAGGCGTGGAGCATTTTGGCTGTGTGTACTTTTTATTAATTTAAACGAAGCGCTCCACACTTTTTGATTTAATCATGGGATAGTACCTGGTCGACCGACCTCTGTTCGGGTTAAAATAGAGAAAA
Source organism: Lithophane semibrunnea (assembly GCA_947363905.1). Taxonomy (NCBI): domain Eukaryota; kingdom Metazoa; phylum Arthropoda; class Insecta; order Lepidoptera; family Noctuidae; genus Lithophane; species Lithophane semibrunnea. The sequence goes on along the minus strand of OX376213.1, from coordinate 4,815,730 downwards.
TTATTTTTTTCGAACATGATAGGCCTCCAGACCGTATTTCGGCCGCAGCGGACAATCTCAACGGAGACTAGCCTTCGGCGCGGGAGATAGTATAGTGCACAAGTGTGTGCGCAGACACGTGCACTCTCTCTTCCTTCACTCTCATAGTCCGATGGGACGGCAATACGATATGACCGGAGAGAGATCAAGTGCAGGACCAAGAGGCACGGGGCATATCACCGTCAATTTCCAAACTCCGGGCTACGAAGGTTACTAAGAAATTCTTTATGGAAAAACATAAGTAGGTATACTTTTGCCTGAGCCGGGAATCGAACCCAGGACAGGCTCAGGGGGCCTAAAACGGTCACATTAGCATTTCTTGAATTTCCAGCTGTCATTAGCAATTCCTCTAATTTGACACAAAAGCAATTCATAATGTGTGGACCTTTTTACAGCCTTACGAATATCCATAGAAAACTGTCAAACACATGAATTATTTCGTAATATGAATCGCACGCAGATCATAATACTTGGGCTAACACTTCGCGAACTTTTCTTCGTGCGCTCTCTCTCGCACACCGCGTGCGCTCTCTCTCTCGATTACTCGCTGAGCAACAGAGAGCGCACTGAAGAAAAGTTCGCGATAACGCGAATTGTAGCCCCAGCATTATGAATTGTCAGTTTGTGACATTTTACGATGATTCATAATATTTTCCTACTATGATTCTGCCAAAGTGACGGTTTTAAGTCTACAGGAGTCGCGCTTGCGACCACGACGCAAACTGAATGTTGTTCTCTGAGTGAATTCACAAGGAATGCTTTGTGTGTAATTAGTTATAAGTATTAGTTATAAGGAACAATTATGGTAAAGCATTAATTAAGGCACATTTACCGCATTGGTTAGCTGTAAGGATAGATGTATGATGATAAATAAATAAAAAAAAGGCAAAAATGTATAGGACTGACATAAGCTATCAAAAAGCTTATGTCAATCCTGTTGAAAGCATGTTGAAAGTCGTTGTAGAAATACGAAACGCTTTCGAAGCGATTGTCTCTTGTCTAGGCCCTCTGGGCAGTCGACTTTCGAATATAATTATGAAGCAATGGATTACCAGTATCCTTCAAAATGATTCACAATCACATTGTGATTGATCGTGTGTTACAATTAGGGTTCTCTTTCTATTTTAGGTCTTACGAAACTACCGTCAAACATGGTCACTTTACGACGAATTACCGCCTGAAATTTTTGGAGAAACAATCTACGGCTACCTGAAGCCTCTCCTTGTTGAAGATGTGATGAAGAAGATTCACTTTGACTGCAGGAAGCTCGTTGACGAATTAATGAGGTAACGTCTTCATTTAATTTATTTATTCACTAGCCTAAATTCTATTTCAAAGCCGAAAAAAAAAACTAAATTAAATTAGGCACTAAAACATTTTTATTTTTTTATTTCAAAAATTAAAAACTATTTTTTTTATATTAAATTACTTCCATAAAATTGCACGTGCAGTACCGTACACGTGCTATAAGGGAAAATCCCTAAAAAATAAAAAATCTAAGATATATTATTTAGTGTGAGAGTCAGAGATAATTGATCTTTCTTCTTTTTATTTTACTCTCAATTTCTCGTCCAATTCGTCCCGTTTTTCAGTATTATTTTTATATTTAACTTGCTTCCGCCCGCGGCTTCGCTCGCATGGTTTGTCGATAAAAAATAGCCTATGTCTTACCCCGGCATACGATATATCTCCTTGCCAAGACAGATAGACAGACAGAGTTTACTTTCGAATTTATAATATTATAATGGATGTTGATACCTCTCACAGGATAGATCTCAAACTGCTGATTGAAAAGCATCAGTTCGAATTCAAGCAACTCGGGTGGAAGTACCCTAAACCGAAACCCAGGAGGAAACCAAAAGTCACTCGACCTCCAAAGATTTTAGTTCTGGATGAAAAGCTATTGAAAAGTTCAGAGGTAACAATTTCTGCTGTTTATTATCTACAGAACCCGCCGTATGTATCAGGCGCATCAAGTCGATAAAATTGGTAACACAGGGTGTTAGGTAATAGGTAATAAGTAATACGGGCTGGTATCCGCAACTCCACGTCAAAGCGCGTATTTTGCGTACGGGTGGGAAATCACTTATTCGATCCACCCCAGCTCCTCCAAGAAGGCCAGCAACGCCTTGGTGTCACTGACCATCTCACGTAGGGTACCTGGGTTACCGAAGTACTTTGCCCTGTATGTGGCAACCACCGGGCAGTGTAGTAGCACATGAGCTGCTGTCTCGTCGTCCTCCATGCAGGCCCTGCACAGCGGACTGTCTGTGACTCCTATGGCAAAGAGGTATTTATTAAAAGACCCATGGCCAGTTATAGCTGCTGTAACAGTTCGCAGCTGTTGTTTCGTTAGTCGGAGCACCCGCTTCGTGAGGCGGCTATCGATGGCAGGGAGTGCCTCCTTAGCCTGCCTGCAGTCACCTTGGTCCAACCATAGTTTGTAATGTTGATCCCTAGTGCGTTTCCTTACCAGAGAGCGTAGGTACCCGAAGGGGAGTGGCGCAATGGGTTCAGGCCCCACCGGTGCCATGCTCGACCCCCTACGGGCAAGTTCGTCGGCGGCATCATTGCCCAGTGAGCCGCTGTGTCCTTTGATCCATTGAATGGTTATATTATTGAGGTTACCCACCTGGTTAAGGCGCTGGTGACACTCGTATATCAGCCCAGATTCAACAGTGTGGCTATTTAGCGCTTGCAGAACAGCCATACTGTCTGAGAGTATTCGTATCGAGTAGTCCTTAACTTCCCTGGCCATGATGGCTGAAGCGGCAAGAGAAATACCCATGCATTCGGCCTGGAAAACTGTGTTGTGGACCCCCAATGGTGTGGCTATGTGTATGTTGAAGTCCTCCGAGAAGATTCCAGCACCTGTGCCGCTACCTGTTTTAGAACCATCCGTGAATATGCGTAGCTCTGCAGGACGCAAGCCCTCGCAATGGCGATCCTCGTGCAGTTGGATTCTGTATTTTTTATCAAAGATAAATTGTTTGGGTATCCGATCATTTATGGCTTTCGTGATGGGGAACTCGTTATTGAGACCCTCGAGCAGCGCGGTGTGTTGTGTTACTCTCTTACCCCAGAGCTCTGTTGCATTAAGACGCACCGCTGCCATCGTCGCTTCCTGCTGTATGAACAGGTGGAGCGGGGGTAAGTCTAGCATGGCTTCAATCGCTGCAGTCGGAGTAGTCCTCATGCAGCCCGTGATCGCCACGCAGGCTAGTCTTTGCATGCGTTGAAGTCTGTTAGATGCTGTCACTAGCTGGGTGCGGGGCCACCAGACCACAGCCCCATACGCGATCGTGGGGCGGATCACTGCCGTGTACAGCCATAGTATGATTTTGGGGGATAAGCCCCACTTCTTACCTATCATTTTCCTGCACTGCCAGAAGGTGATGCAGGCCCTGTTTAACTTGTTGTCTAAGTGACTGCTCCAGTTTAACTTACTGTCTAGAATGACCCCGAGGTACTTGACTTCATTGGCCAACTGGAGTTCTGTATCGAACAGTTTTGGTAGGCGGTAGGGCCCTAAAGTTCGTTTTTGGGTAAACATGACTAGTTCAGTTTTAGTGGGATTCACTGATAGTTCGAATTCCCTGCACCAATTTTCTACGATACGTAGTGCTTGCTGAGTGAGATTACAGATTGTTCCCGTCACCTTCCCCGAGACGAGGATTGCGAGGTCGTCTGCATGCCCTATTGTATAATAGCGGCTGGCGTTGAGCTTTGTAATAAGGTCATTGATGACCAGATTCCATAGAAGGGGGGATAGCACCCCTCCCTGGGGACAGCCTCTGGCTATCATTGCCGACTGCTGCTCCCCTACAAGGCGAACCACTCGTTTGCTTAACATATTCGTAATCCAGTCCGTTAGTACCTAACGGTAACTAGTAACACAGGGTGTTAGGGTAAACACCGTTATCCTTCCAACCAGTAGTTTGGTGTCATTGATAGAACGTAAAATCAATGGAAAATTACAACATTTTTTTTCTTTTTTTTTAACTACTTTTTACCACAAAAGACGCAAGTTGCCCTATAGACTAGGGCAACGAACTTGCATCCGGCCGCGAGCGCGACCCTTCCCTCAGTTAGTCAGCTGTTTCGCTAGCGAGCACGGTGTCGGATAGAAACTTTTTAAAGTCTTTTAATGAAAATAAGGTTTTTTTTTTGTTGTTACTGGGTCATTTATTTTTATATTTTAGTCAACTACCCATGGTTTGAGTGACAACGGTGTTTACCCTGACAACCTGTATGTAGATAGGGGACACCTAAAAAAGTAGTTACATAGATGACGCTCTACAAAGGCAAACTTACCCTAAAACCCCATTTACACGGTACAAGTTTCTGGAACGTTCAAGAGCAATAATCGCATCCCATAAAGCACGTTCAATTATTGCTGTTCAAGACTTGCATGCAAGTGTTTACACACGTGTGATTTCCATAAAATGGTGTACTTGTAATAATTGAATGCAAGTTTGACTTCTGTTAAATGACGATATAATGACGAATAATCGATTTGCAATAATTGCCTTATTGCAAATCGATTAGGTATTAATGCATGCAAGTTTTATCTCGTCTAAATATAGAGTTGCACGTCCTTGTACAATTGATTTCAAATTTTGAATGCGATTTGATTGTATAGTCACGAGCATAATAATATTAGTACTAGCTGACTGGACAGACGTTGCCTTGCTTCCTAGAACTAGATTATAGCGCCACCTACCGGATCCAATTGTGAATCTAAACCATCCAAGGACCCGCTCAGCACACACAAAAAATAATCAAAATCGGTCTAGCCGTTTAGGAGAGTTCTGATCTGTCTTTAAGACATTTGTGAAAGGCTAAGACAAGTGGCAGCACTAATATTTGACATCAAAAGAACACCAAAACTAAAAGCCAGAATGAAAAAAAATACACCTAAACTTGCACCGTGTAAATGGGTATGTTTGCCTGCACAATTGACGGGGTCTGCTAGGGCCATGCCTGCCAGGGTTACGGAAAAGTCCGAAAGGGATACTGGAGCCCTTGGCAATAGGCGACTGAAGGAACACGGGTGAGTTTTAGTTAATAAAAGTCTGACATGCCCTCCCGCTCCGCCCAGAGAGGGAGAAGTCATTAAAGGAATTACCACCCTAAAAAAAGGGTATGTTTGCCTCTAAAGAGCGTCATCTCTGTTACTTCCTTTTTTTAGGTGTCCTTAACCATATAATACCAGTTTTATCATGCACCACAACTTTGCAAATAAATCAAGGTGATGGGGTTGATTCTACCAGCTTCCATCGGAAAAAATTCAAACCTCTTTAGGCTGCGTCCTATTTAAAAGCGAACTTCGCGCGAATTCGCAATTGTCGCATTCATAATGTCACATTTTATTCGATGAACCTGAACGCGTGGTCGCGCCGACAGCGGGCGCTTTTCCGAAGAAAAAGTGAGATATGATCGCGAATACGGACGCTCTGTTTTTTCTTCATTTTCAGAACGTCTTTGACCTAGGAATAGTGACGAAGCCAACAACTAAGTTCAGGGATATCTTCGGAGACTCGAACTATGCGGCCTATGACTACAACATCAAGGATCCAAATGCTTCGTAAATATTACTATTTACTTATCACATGGGGGCGAACAGCTCGTAGCTAAGTAATAACAGCAGCACGGATCGATCCATCAGGTTAAGCTACGCTTGCCTGGGTTGGTCCGTATCCTTTACATATCGAGACTCCTCCGTGTCTCGGAAAGCACGTTCGTGGATCTTTGACAGTCGTTACGGGTCGTCAGAAGCCCGAAAGTCTGACAACCAGGCTTGCCAAGCGTTACTGGGTTGTAGAGGTCAGACAGGCAGTCGCTCCATGTAAAATACTGGTATTCAGCTGCATCCGGTTAGACTGGAAGCTGACCCCAACATAGTTGGGAAAAGGCTAGACAGATGATGACTTATCATAAGGGGGTCTGCATACAAAAAACCTTGTTTTTTTTTTATAAAAGTAGTATACGTAGTGTTAAATATTGTAGGGTTGTACAGAGCCCGAGTCTCACCTGGCCAATTTTTTATAGTTATAATCGTCATTTTCACACGTTTTTCGTCACTTTTGAATGTTGCGTAAATGTAAGGCTTTTATACTCGTGGCTGTACATCCTCCATTATGCCGAAAATACTGCAGCATTAATTTTGAAATAAATAATAATATGTTAAAGTTGAGATTGATGGTGAGTCCTATGTTTGACGAAAACAGGATTACATAAAATTCTCTATAGAAAAAAACTCCAACGTTACCTATAAACCGAACTATAAACTGCTGGTATTCAAAATATACTTCAAATGAGCTCATGAAACTTTGCTTAGAAACTGAACTAACTAAATATAAAGCAGTTATTATGTTTAACATTTTTTATATTACAATTATTTTCACCGTAAAAAGAAATTACCTAAACTATTCGAGGCTTGGAGCCGCCAGCACCCCACTCAAGCCACGAGTAGTATGGTGCGAGCGAGATAAAAAGTGAATTTGAACAGAGATAGTATACGTTTTTCAGGTTCCCTATACCAGGTTATGGTGACATCAAGCGTCGCTTGATGCTGTCATGTGTTCTCGGCTGTGGCATACAACCTGGAGCTCCTAAGAGGAAAGGGGTTTTGCTGCTCGGCCCTGACAGGAACGGGAAGTCGTTCCTAGCTGATGCTGTTGCTGGGGAATTAAGTACGTAATAGTAATTATTTAAGAAAGAAATAAAGAAAATAAATTAGTTTGACCCAGGTAAGGCACAATATTCAGACAAAAACAAAAAACAGAAAAAATAATAGTATTGAGACACAAGATACTATAATTATTTTATTAGATAGTCGATGCTACGTTTTTATGGTGTAGGCCCCGCTCGCCCCTTGGATCTTGCCCCTAATTACCTAAGTGTACCCACTCGCCCCTTAGAATATTAGATGGCCCCGGTCGCCCCCGATTGCTAGTAGGTTAAAAGTACAGTCAGCACTCAAAGTTTTTAAATATTAAAATAAATATTGTTTTCTTTAAACTTCAATCAAAACCTAACAAAAAGTATTAGTATTATCCCACTTACAAGATGTGGATGAAAGGCACACAAATAGTTTAAAACTAACAAAAAAGTACTAGGCTTGCATAAATTCACGTTTAGTTGGACTTGGAGATAAGTACTAAACTAATTAGCAAATATCGCAAAACGCATTCCACATTATAATAAGAACATAGAAAAAGATAGCATTATTATACGACTCTCTCAACGGGTTACATATTTTAACCAACCTTTTGTTTATTGGACCCATGAAAAAGGTTCCTTTTCTTATAATAGGTAAGCCAGATAGCAAAAACTATCACAAGTGTCACGATTTGGTGAGATTACAGATAGAGTTAATAAAGTAATCAAATATAGCGTTATTCATAATGTGTGCATTTTTCTGTCTGACTGTACCTTTTTTGGTTAAATTTCAAAGGAAATGCCGCAAGGGGCGAATCGGTACATCAAAATAATTATTTAAATGTCAACTCGCCCCTTCGTAAGGGGCGAATCGGTACACCAAAATAATAAAAAACGGGGCGAGTGGGTCATTTTAATCTAAGGGGCAAGATCCAAGGGGCGAGGGGGGCCCACACCCATTCCACATGACGCAAACCTCGTGAAAGCTGAGCAAGAGAAACAAATAAAATAAGCTTTTTAAGAAAAAATAAAAATTTATTTTAATATAAAATAAAATAAATAATTTTAAAAATAATGTTCAGAAATAAAATAATTTTCAAAAATATATATATATTTTTTTAATTTATTATTAATGCATTGTCATCTAACTAAACACTACAGGGATATGCGAATTGTCAAATCTATCGGATTACCTTATTGGAAGTGAGCAAAAACCTTATCCCAGCTATCTAATTGCGTAACTTATATTCGTAACATATTGAAACTAATTTGTTTGGTTTTGACAGTTCAACAACATTCATTGCGTTATTTACGTTGTTGAGCAGATTATTTTTGATACAAAGATTTCCGAAGCGCATCCTTTTTCTGGTCTAACTGTACCTACCCTCACTTAAGGAGGTTATACTAAAGCAAAGATTTTCTTTACAGATGCTGTCAAAATTGATATAACTCCTGAGGTATTCAGCGCCGTATGCGATCTTCCAGCGAAGGTTTTAACTCAAGTGTTTGTCATTGCGAGGGCATTCCAACCGGCAGTGGTCTTCATGAAGAACGTGGAAAGGGTTTTTATGAAAAAGGTGCGGGTTGCTAGACCATTACTCAAGTAATAATAAAAGTTACAAACTGAAACCCGACTACGACAAAAAGTCAACTAAATTTTTTTCGGATTTTTCGAATTTAATTTTTAATTTGCGGATTTTGTCTTGACCTTGTTTAAACCTTTTTTGTTGACTTTTTGTCGTAGTTGGGTTTTAGTTTTATAACTTTTATTTTATTTAAGTAACTTTTTTTGGGGTTATAATATTATATATTTTTGAAATGTACTAATTAAGACCATTGATTTGATACCCAGCTACGACAAATTCTAATAAAGGGCCTTTTTTTTTTTTTACTTCCTCACTTTTTGTCCTCTAGAAGACGCCATATTCAATTTAATGTGACACTACATACCCTATAACCAGCGGACGATCAAGACGCTGCCAACGATACCTCACTTGTCAAATTGTGATGAGTATTTTAGAAGATATGAGGGAACAGACGAACATACCGGTCAAAATTATAACCCTCCCTTTTGCTTCGCCGTAGTCGGGTAAAAATGGGTTATTTCTTTATAGGTGCCGGCAGATCAGAAATATCTTAAAGCGACCAGTTTGAAAAGTAATTTAGAGAAAGTAGTGAAATCCATATCAGAAGAAGATAAAGTCATTTTTATTGGTAAGTTTTTATAAAACTTTTTAAGGGTTATAAGGAACAGGGTGCAAAGTTCACACATCCTCTATTGACAAGGGAGGATCCTCCGTCCATCGCGCGGTAAACTCTAAATGCGCGACGCAGGATTTATGTGACGTCAGGATCCTTGTGTGACGTCAGGTCTTTGATGCGTAGTTCGCATGTGGCGATGTAGATACCGCCGCACTGTCATAAAAATATTTGGAGGAAATGAGAGCAATAAGAGCCCTGAGTTTGATTCGCGCAATTAACAAATACTTATATGAATTACAAGGATTTTATATCACGAGGAGGAGCTCGTGGCTAAGTAATAACAGCAAGGGTCGATCTATCGGTAACCTGATAGATCACCCATCGACAGACCAACCCCGGCAAGCGTTGCTGTTAAGCAACGCTTGCCGGGGTTGGTCTGTCGATGGGTGACCATCTTTACATACCGAGGCTCCTCCGCGGCTCGGAAAGCACGTTAAGCCGTAGGTCCCGACTGCCATTTGTGAATCTGTGACAGTCGTTACAGGTCGTCAGAAGCCTGAAAGTCTGACAACCAGTCTTACTAAGAGGTATCGTATTACCAAGTTACTGGATTGTGGAGGTCAGATAGTTAGTCGCTCCATGTAAAATACTGGTATTCAGCTGCATCCGGCTAGACAGGAAGCCGACCCTAACCCTAACCGGCCGAGCCAGCAGGTGTTTTACACCACTTGATTCATGTATCTGTTGCATTTGTTTGTTGCAGCAACATGTTGTGACCCGTGGGTAGCCGTAGCTAAAAACATGTTGAGGGTTTTTGATGAAATTCTTCTCGTCCCACGAACTGATTATGCAACTGTACAGCAATTCTTCTATCAAAAATTTCAAAGGTATGTACCAAAATTTTATATTCAAAAGTTTGTCAACCTTCCCGATCTATCGGGTAGCAAGGTTAAGCAGAGCTTGCTGTGGACGGCTCTTGGATTGACCATCGTTCGGTATTAAATTAATAAAAATTCTCAGTCGAATTATGTAAAAAAGTGAATTTCGTAAAAAGTGCAGTTGACTCTTTCTACTTTGCTGCCGTCGTACTGTCCATAGGAAACGTCATTTTTGTCTACTCTTCGGGCGACGAAACGGTGCTCATGCCTGCAGGAACAAAACGGCACTTTTTTGTACTTTTATTTTGTAGATTGTGTTGGGTGTCAAAAAGAAACAAATTTAACAGTTTCTTTGACTTTTTGACGTTACTTTGGCTGTTACTGTTGATCAAGAAACTGGCCGTACGTCTGTACTAAATTGATATTTTCTTGCGGGTAATGTCGTCTCGCCAAGTGCTGGCCTCGGTTCAAAGCTGCTTAACCGGACTTTCTTGTGAATGATTAATAAATTAAGGCCTCCAGTTAGGTTACCCTTTAAGACCCCCTGTCGGACCTCAGCTTAGGGCGTCGCTGGAGCAGGGCAGACAGGGACAGGCTGGATCGGATCAATTTCAAAACTCAAATGTCTTATGTGCTTATATTTACGCCGGCCTTCAAACTGTAAGAAACAATAATTGCTTGGCTGCTGAAATAGGGTACGTTATTACCACGAACGAGTACGTTAAGACGTTGGTCCTGACTGTAATTTGTAGATCTTTGGTAGTCGTTATAGGTAGTTCAATTATCAATCATATTCATCAGCCTACAGCAGTCTACCGCTGGACATAGGCCTCTGCAATTGCACGCCATTCAGCTCGATTCTCATCCAGCTGCTACCAGGTACCCTGCGAAGATCGTCGCTCCACCTAGCCTGAGGGCGTCCTACCTTACGTTTTCCGATTCGCGGTCTCCACTCAAGAACACGCGTCTACCCCAACGGTAATCGGTTCTACGGCTAATATGGTCGGCCCATTGCCACTTCAGCTTACTTATTCTGTGAGCTATGTCGACAAAGGATAATGCTCAAAAATTTATGGACCAAAAACCCAGAGTCGATTAAAATAATTCATGCACAGTGAGGTAGGGGTAATCATAGTACGTCACTGATAAGCTTTTTTTTTCGCTAAAACTATCCCCAAGGCACAGATCTCGGAGTTCTAGAATCACATTTACATCTTCGTAACAGAATCTTTATCATCAACTTCTAACTGTCGTATCGAAATGAAACGAGTTTGGGCTCATATTATATGATTCGTTTTAATGAGTCAAATAGATTGCACGTGGTGTCGAGGGTCTGATGATGGAGCCAGGAGGTGAATAGTAGAACTCTTCAGTTGCTACTAGTAAACCCCTCGAGTTTGGGCTCATATGATTCGTTTTAATGAGTCTAATAGATGGCAGCCTTATCCGATATCTTTAATTTCTTTCACAACCTTCTTTCATTGATATTCTTTGCAGCATACGAAGTATGCCGCGTGACTACCCAGTACAGCCACTCGCCCAACTGATTCAAGGATTTGGTTTCGCAGACATCATAGACGTTTACAATGAGGTGATGACCCCTGAGAGGATCGTCAGGTACTTACTACTGCAGCTTCAATTATCTCTATCACTTTTTTCTAATTCTTCTTAAGCGAGGAGCTTACGGCTAAGTAATAACAGCCGCACGGGTCGATCCATCAGGTTAAGCTACGCTTTCCGGGGTTGGCCCGTGGATGGATGACCATCTTTTCATACCGAGACTCCTCCGTGGCTCGGAATGCACGGTAGGCCGTTGGTCCCGGCTGTCATTCGTGGATCTTTGACAGTCGTTACGGGTCGTCAGGCCCGAAAGTCTGACACTTTACGTGACTGAGTTGTAGAGGTCAGACAGGCTGTCGCTCCATGTAAATATTTTTACCTACATCTTTTTTACTTGCATGCAGTTAAACTGGAAGACGACCCCAACATAGTTGGGAAAAAGTTTGGCAGATGATGGCTATAAACACGGTTTTTTAGTAGATATTAAAGTAGATAAAACTTGTGAAAGTAATGTAATTGTTTGATTTCAGATTAAATGTAAAAGAACTGTCGCCCGCAGAGTTTTTACAAATATTTGTAGAAAAACGCTTAGAAACTACCACTATAGGAGTAAGCATTAATCTCCTCACTAAACGTGTCCCACTGCTACGCAAACTCTATCACAAAACCTTTAAAATAACATAACATAACATCATGCCTGAATTCCCTGAAGAGTTAGGCAAAGGTGTACCTATAGTACACCAACATTTCGCCAGTTACGTAACAGGAGGCGAAACCTTTGCCATTAACAGGACACAAAATAACTCTTAAGCCCAAAACACACACAGAGCGGGTGCGGGGCGGGAGCGGGTCGGGTCGTTTTCATCGCGTGAGTCGCGCGGTTCGTCGTGTTCACACAGAGCGCGGGCGCGGGGCGGCAGTGGGTCGAGCGCGGGACGGCAGCGGGTCGGGCGCGGTTGTACTTTGACAGACGGCAGCGGTTGCAGTGTGAAAATGTTGGGTGATTCTGACACGGACGAAGAATTATTATTTTTTACTTATTTTAAAGAGAAGAACGCGAAAATGGAAAATGTTGTAGGTTCTTGACATTAATAAAAAAAATCATAAATATGGAGAATATCATCGATACGTGTATTGTATTCTGTAACCATCTTACCTTGAAAACTTATGTGAAGTGAGAGCGGAGTGAGTCATTGTCATCGATACCTACTGATGCTAAGGCAGTGACAGTTCACTCCAAGTCACTTTGATATTTTACTACACTTAGTTTTCACGGAGATATTTTTACAGAATAGCACAAACGCTCCCGACCCGCTCCCGTCCCGCGCTGTTGTGTCAGAGGGCGCGGCTCCCGCTTCGCGCCCGACCCGCGCCCGCGTTCTGTGTGTTGACATCCATATAATTCCTTGAATTACAATTTATGACACCCGCCGTACTCCCGCGCCCGGCCCGCTCCCGCCCCGCGCCGTTGTCGGCGGGCGGTGGGCGCGGCTCCCGCGCGGGTGCCGCTCCGCGCCCGACCCGCGCCCGCGTTCTGTGTGTTGACATCCATATAATTCCTTGAATTACAAATTATTATACCCGCCGTACTCCCGCGCCCGACCCGCTCCCGCCCCGCGCCCGCTCTGTGTGTGTTTTGGGCTTTACATAAAATGATTAAATACTCATTTGGTAGCATAATTATAACCAGCCAGTAATGTTTCTACTGCTAGGACTTACTCTGTATGAGGGAGTGGGCCGTAATCCATCACGAGGGCCCAATGTGTGTTGGATGGTTTGGAGGACAATGAGAAGTTTCCACCTTGCCTCTTATTGGGAGCCTCTTGCCATCTGGTGGGGTTGATGGCTTGATTATGAATGATAGCATAAGCAGTAAGGCCAACAGTCTAAGGCCACGGCTACGACACAGGGCGGTGCGTATTACGGTGCGGGCGGCGATGGAATTTCGGCGCCGCTCTCCTCTCCGCAAGTCGCACCGCGGCGACTCATACCATGCTCTAAATATCTTCTAGCATTTTGTTCTCACCGCGGTCGCAGACGCAAGACGCAGGTCGCGCGAGCCGTAAGGCTGCCATCAGACGGACTGCATTGCAGCAACGGCGCGCAGTCGAAATATTCAACTGCATACAGTCGTGACTTCCACTTTATGCGGTCGGCTACAGTCGTGTAGTGTCGACGCACGCTGTCCATCGCTAACTGCATACAATTAGTGTGCAATTATGCTCTCCACACTAACTGTATGCGATTAGCGATGCACAGCGTGCGTCGATACTACACCGCGTGAAGTTGATATCATGACTGAGCGAAGTCGATGGTACAACTGCATGCAGTTGAATATATCGACTGCGCGCGGTTGCTGCGATGCAGTCTGTCTGATGGCAGCCTTAGGTCGTGACCAAGGGGTATAACATAGTATTAGAAATCTAAATAAAATAGGCAAAATTAAGCTTTACATAAGGCTTTACAGCAGCTCTGCAAAGATTTTTATTATACACTTGGCAGAAAGGTTTCGAGACCTTTGCCTATTTAAATTTGAATTTTAGAACGTCGTTGGAAACGCTGCTAAGAATAATTTTAAATATAATAATACGATAAGATAGTTTTGAATAGGCATTGATGCGGGAAAGTAGCGTCACGTATTTTCAATGTTTTTTAATATTGTTTATGTCATTCATTCATAACAAAACACACATAACATTACTTCTTGTCTCCCCGAAGGGTTCGGCAGAGGTCTACCTATAGTACACCCACATTTCGCCAGTTATATTTAAGTCCCATGTAATAGGCGGCGAGCCTATTGCCGCCATCGGGCACTTCCAGACTCCAGGCTGCTAGTAACCCAATAAACCGTACACACATCAGACACACACACATAGGTACACACATTTGGCACATTAATTAATAAATGTGACAAATCGCCTAAAATTGGGTAATTAGAGTCAGCTCAGCCGCGATGTGAAGCGACGTGACGCTGCACGCACTATTTAACAATTATTGAACTTAATTTCTTCACGAAAAGGTATAATTTCAGTGCGAGGATTGACACGTGTCAAAGTACGCTGAGATGCGCGGTGCTGCGCAGCGCGTGTACCATATTTGTGTAGTAATTATGTTCGATATTGTATCGGATCTTATAAAAGTGCGCGTCGCTACGCGTCTCGATGTGAACTGGTCAGTTCATCCTTAGTGGCATTTGAATCTTTTTTATAATCTGTTTTATTTAAAGAAAGATATTATTAACAGGACTACCAAGCGTACGTAGACTTTTTCATAAAGAACACTCCATTCAAAAAAGAGAGAGAAGATTACGCTAGAATCAACTTCGTGAGAGCAGATATGTACAAGAAAGCGGAAAAAAAGAAAAAAGCAGCAAAGACCACCTAAAAGTTTAAACAAAAATAATCTTTATTCCAACTACCGAGAGAATAGGGTCCTCGCCCTGTCACTTGGACTCAATCACGAACTAATAAAGTTTAAATTCGTATAACACGTATTCTTTTGTATTTCGGCTTTGGCCAGCCTTTCAGTTATTGTACCTCTGATTTTAAAGGCGGGTCCACACCAGAGGACTCGCACGAACCGTGCACGCTAGACGTCCCGAATGGCTATGGACGCGAACTACTCGCTAAACGCTCGCGAACATTTACAAAATTGTACATAATGTTCCTAAGATACACGGGAACGGCACTGCTCGTGCGCGAGAGCAGGTCTGGACCTGCCGCCGGTTGCTGTCAGAATAAGTTAATATATCTGTGAAAGGACTGTATACTGTGTTGATTGTCTTAGTCTGTAGTCTGTCTACTGTACTTATTAAAATAAAATAAAAATAAAATAAATACAGTAGGTAAACTAACAAAGGGCGTTCCCGTTAACAGTTAGTATAGCGTCCAAAAATATTACCACAAAAAAAAAATACATTTTTTTAAATATAAGTCGTAAAATATTCACAAAACTAAATTGGTACGTAAAAGAAACACTCTGTACACACACACACACTTGTATTTCAACGTGGAAAAACCAATATGACAAGTGTGCGTGTACAGAGTGTTTCATTTAATCAATTTAATAATTTTTGTGAATATTTTACTATAAAAAATAAAAAAACTTTTTTTTTATTGGTAGTATTTTTTTTGCAGGTAAAGACGCTGCACTATTTCATGTTAACGGGAACGGCCTTCGTTAGATAACATACTGTATAACTGACGGTGTCAGGAACACATTCTCTCATTGGAATGCGTTTAAACACAGTTTATCAGACTGTGCATGTCTGTACTCGGCTTAAGGTTTTCCATAAACGCCTATAGTGTTTGAAATGCTGTGTAAGAATAAAGGTCTATTTCAGTTATAAGCGATATCGCTGTCGCGATTGGAAGTGTCCTAAGCGACTATAATCAGAGGCCCCAGACAAAGTGACATTCTATCAGCGATAACCATGATGGAAAAGCCCTCTGAGGGCCTAAACAAGTGTCAATCGCTTCGAAAGCGTTTCGTATTTCTACAAAGACTTTCAACAGGATTGACATAAGCTTTTCGATAGCTTATGTCAGTTCTATACATTTTTGCCTTTTCCATCATCGTTATCGCTGATAGAATGTCACTTTGTCTAGGGCCTTCAGTATCGCTACCGAGTGCGACAGTGATATCGCTTATACCTGAATATGCATTTAGTAAGCTTTTTGAAAATAAAAACAATAAAATACAATATTAAAGGTGTGTGAAAATAATAAAAATAGATGTTAAGTATAAAAAAATGTAAAGTTTTATTTGGAATGTTATGTAAAAAGTTCTTGAAACAACTTTGTAACCTATAAAATAAATTATGATTGATATCTATGGTCTTTTTATTTAGATATTGGGCGCCTCATGCGTCACACGGCTACACATCAAGCATGTCCATTATAAGCTGACCTCGCATTGTACGGAAATCCTATACAACAAAAACGCTTAAAATTCAAATATCTCGAAAACTATTGAATTTAGGCTATACATATGGGGGGTTCAATTTGTTGCATTCTGGCCCCATATCAGCTACTGACGGATATAGGTAGAATTACAAGTAACCCTGTATATAATATAATAAAATACCCCTGTATATATCTATATCTATACTTATATAATATAATAAAATAATATTATAAAGCTGAAGAGTTTGTTTGTTTGTTTGTTTGAACGCGCTAATCTCAGGAACTACTGGTTGGAATTGAAAAATTCTTTTTGTGTTGGATAGTCCATTTATCGAGGAAGGCTATAGGCTATATAACATCACGCTACGACTAATAGGAGCGGAGCATAAATGAAATATGTTGCAAAAACGGGAAAAATTATTCCTTTTTTAGAGCTTTCGTTGCGTGCGCTGCGTAAACGGTTTATGTTACGTTAACATCATGTATCATGGAATTGTTCCTCTTTAAAGTTTCTAAAAAAAAGTCCGCGACAGCATATGTCTATCTTTTAAGATTGACTCACTATTACCTTTTTTTATGGTAATCAAATTTGTTCGAAATTAATGCATTATTTGCGAAGGAGTTTTATCAACATAATATTAATTCTTATTCAAATAAATAGTTTTAACATCAAGGGTATTTATTTAGCAGTAAAATGCTTTTTAATTCATTCGAATCGGATATTTAATTTCGAAGTCATCATGAGTATAAAAATACAATACGCGAACCGTTCGACGCTGGCGCCGCGACGTTCCCTACTCCAGAGAGGAGAGGATGGGCACACGGGTAGACCATGACCTGGAATAGGACATATGATACGTTTTATCCCTACATTCCCACGGGATCGAGACCTACGCGGGTGAAACCGCGGGGCACAGCTAGTTATAATATAATATAACAATATATTATAATAATATAATAGATTTAATTATAATATTATTTAATTAGGATTAGTTTCCATTGCCTAGAGCGCTTCCTGATAATCTCATGCCAGCGTCTGAAGAACCTTGAAGCACTCGTATTACAACAACTCTCAGCGGTACGCGGTAAAATGTTTATGTAGATAATAAGTACATGCGATTGTGTGGATAATTCGTATGAAAACAATAGTATTGGATATGGATATTCTTCATAATCAATTGTCACATAACAATTGATGCCTGTGTTTTTGTATTCGGCAGTATGGCTGGCGGCATATTTTCAGTTGGATATAGTTTAGTCTTAAAACCACCGCGAATGCGAGCGATTCTCCCTAATTAAGGAGAAAAGTTATTGGGTGATTTGATAATAACGGTTTTTTTTTTAAATTAGTGTCCGTGTGTTCTAGACCTTATGCAACTTTTTTTAAGTGGTGAATTCCGGAGATTACAGTTCACTTTATTTGTGAATAATTTGAAGTTTTGTGTAAGTATTTTATATTAACCTTTATTAACGCATTTAAGTGATTTTTCAAAACTTTTATGATCAGTTAAAAACCGAAGTATTAGAGGTTTTACTTTTTGCATTATTTCTTCTTCTATGATTGCATGTAAACAAGACTGCGAGTTGCTAATGTTAGTACCTAATAGATTTTTAAAACCATGAAGTAAATACTTTGTGGTTAAAACGTGACAATCATTTAAAACCAAAGTACAATCATGCACAGCATCGTTTTGTATAAATATCCAGTGTAAAAACTGTTCCCGTATTTATTATAAATGTTGAACGTCTAGACGCGAACTCAGCGATAGTCAATGTCAAAACTTGCCAAAAATATAGGTAAATTAGAGATATTTTTGACAGATTAAATGCGGATTTAAAACTAAACGCGTTCAGCGCATGTAAACTGCGTTCAAGAGTTGTTAGTGTCAAAATGAAAAGTTATTGAATATTGACACTGACAGCTCTTGAACGCGGATAAATTACCCTTAGACGGACATTTGAATGCGAACGTTCTTAAAAATACATAAATAACCCCATGCAACAGTGCCTGTGCCATGCCGAAGGTATCCAAGGACTACATTAACTCACTTCAGAGCTGCGGCACTCTCAGCTGCAGCTGTCAAACAGTGTTGACAAAGTTGAAAGATGGAATGTGTATGAGGTTGATATCATACACATCCATCGCTGCGCAGCTTAGCACATGGGATCGTTTCATTTTCATGGCTTAGCTTAACAACTCGGGTAGGAACCTTGAGTTCAACGAAGCTAGGTTTTCACATACGCGCAAAACGCATCTTCAAAGCACATCTTACCCGCTCGCTCCACTGCACCACTTAGCTCTGGTGGAATATTAGTTTTGTAGCTTAATTTCACTGCTTAGCTATCAGCAGTCAACCAGCTTCAAAAGGGCCTATTGTTAAATTCACTTCAAATTATTAGGTTTTGCCGCAGTCCGGTAAAACATATTATTAAGTTGTCTCTGAACTGAAAATCAGTTTAATGAAAGAGTACAATAAAGAGAGTAATGGGAGAGTTAATTATGCAAGTACTGACTCACAATCTGTATTGGCAATTGTACAATACAAGAATGCTATGTTTACAAAAATTGCAAAATGAGAATGTAATGTTAGTCTAACACTGTTATGTAAGCTCTCAGGAAAGCATGCCCTAACATAATATTGAATGTTAAGAATGTTGCTGTTTAAACTTCTAGATAAAAGTAATAACTCTAGAGAAATGCTAATAACGAAAAAGAAAGAATTAATAAAATAATTTTATTTGACAAGAGCCTTATTTGACAGATTAACCCTTAACCAGGCCCAAGAAAACCGCTAAAGCTGTGCAAGTGGTTTCCGTGGATTTAAGTTACTATTTGCGTCTTATATGATCTATAGTCGGTGAAAATTGGAAAATGTATGGAAAAGTAAAGAAAATTATGTGGGAAAACATATTCCGTTTGCCTGGCAAGGGAATAGAGAATTGACCGCGACTGCATTATATTTGAACCAAAACTTTTCAACCAGGTTGTCACTAAAAATATGACAAAACCACACTACAAACTCATAATCTACAACATATAAAAAAATAGCACGACTTATCTTTCGTGATTTCGACATTATTTACAAAAATGTCTAAACTGAAACTGGGTCAAAAATTCACAAATTCAACGACTTTACGAATTCAAATGGCTGTCACTGTGACATTTACGTTCCGTGTCAAGATCTGTCACTTTCGTTTCATAGATAATATATTTGGGATGACATTTTATTAGCTTGCGGTTGTTGTAAAACCGGAACCTGGTAAGAACTAAGCATTTACGATGTGGGAGCGTGATGACCTAAGCCTGGTTAAGGGTTAACAGATTGCTAATCCATTGCTTGATAAGTTCGAAAAAAAATCTACTCCACAACGTAAATAACGCAATACATGTTAGAAAGAAAATAATAATGAAAGAAAAATATTTTATTTGGGACACACTCAGGAAATAAAACAATAAATAAAAACAAACATTACAACCAATGATATTATATTAACAGATATGTTATAAGCGCGCAATCGTGAAGACTCGAAAACATTCCAATTGTAACGTTTTTACCCGACTGCCCCAGAAGGAGGGTAATGTTTTTCGAGATTATGTATGTATGTTTGTATGTATGTATGTCTATTTCTTTGGCACGCTCTATAGCCTAAACGGCTTGATGGATTTTAACATACGAGATGTCGTTAGGTTCGTCTTAATTGTGGGAGTGACATAGGCTATACATATTTTTTTTAAATTTCATCAGGAAACAAAAAAAAGGGAGGGGAAGGTTTAAAAAAAAAAAAATTACATTATTGGTATCAAATAAAAGCTAGTAATGAGTTAATTCCAAATATATAAATAAATAAAACTAAAAAGCTTGAAATAAAACAAATTATTTAAAAAACAAAAAACTCGCCTGCAAAAACGCATAACTTAAAAGAGAAAAACAAGCATTATAATCTGTAGAATTTTGGTATTACAGGCGGGGAACAAACAAAAGTTACACCATATTTCAGGTTATTGGTTTTTTCCCCGCCTGTAATACCAAAATTCTACAGATTATAATGCTTGTTTTTCTCTTTTAAGTTATGCGTTTTTGCAGGCGGGTTTTTTGTTTTTTAAATAATTTGTTTTATTACTTGTAGTGAAATTGTAAAATGAATGAAACGTGGGTATGTGTGCCGCTGCTGCGCGGAACACTTTTTTCGGTTGTTTTGTGAGTGTATAACATATCTGTTAATATAATATCATTGATTACAACTAGCAAAATCAATAAAAAAAGTAATAAAAAAATAAAAAAGCAACGTGTAGAAGGAATATTTTAAAACTGTCACAATGAAACAGATTAGTCTTAATCGTTAACAAGTATGTTACGCAATTAGGTATAAGATCGTGAGGAATAAAATACAAATTACAGTCAGCAGGCGTAGCATGAGCACCGTTTTGTCGACGGAAGAGTAGACAAAAATGACTTTTCTCGTAGACAGTAGACAGTACGAGACGGCAGCAAAGTAGAAAGAGTCAACTGCACTTTTTACGAAATTCACTCTTTTACATAATTCGCCTCAGAATTCTTTGTTTTATCATAGGATTTATCGGTTGTCAGTATGATTTTGACAGTAAGGATAGAAAACTTTCTTCCGAAATAGTCTACGTACAAAAAGACAGTTAGAAATGAAAGAAAAAATTACAGATTGTAGAAAGATTTCTACGGTGGATGTCAAAAATGAAGAAACGAACTGTTACTTTGTATAGAAAAAGCTATGTCTATTCTTCGTAGAGATAGAAAGTGCCATGCTACGCCTGCAGTACTTTTATCTCACGAAGCGACACGCGTTTTTCTTAGTAATACGGTAGTTTCACATAACTGATTAAAAATAATTAATGGTAATAAGTATGAAAGTTTTATGAGGTTTTTACAATTGTGAAAGAAATAAAGGATGTAGGTAGGTAATAAAATTTTAACCGACTTCTTCAAAAAGGAGGAGGTTCTTAATTCGTTGGAAAGTTTTTTTTTTTTGTGTTGTGTTTGTGTTTGTTACGCGATTACTCCGCCAATTATCAATCGATTTTGATGATTCTTTTTTTGTTTGGTAGGTCATGCTTCCGAGGTGGTCCCATATAAATTTTATTAACTTTTCTTGCGTAGTTTTTGAGTTAGCTTCAATATTACGTATTTTTACCATTTAGTTTATCTAGACGATATATTCATTTCCTCCTTCACTGTTATTTACATAGCAGGTAGTGGTATCCGAATTTGTGTGGGGTAGTATCACAACTAAACAATGAAAAGAAAAACTTTTTTTCAAAAATTGAAAGGCAAAGACACCGACTTCCGAAATTAAAGTTCACATTTTGTGTTTTTTTAGGAAGTCGTTTTTTTTTTTGTAAAAATTATTAATTATATAAAATAATTATTTTTTCCCGTATTTATTAAAGCTTCTCTATTCGCCCTTAGTCTAATCTCAATAAACTCTATTAAGTATCTATGATGTGATGAGTAATACCATGACCAGCTCACAACAATCACAATTTATTTAATAAATAACTTGTAAAATAGCTCACGTATATGAGTTTAAACTCAGTTACAATGACCCATTGTCTACGCTAAAGACGTGTGAATTATTTCCAAAGATATACAAGATTTATTATTCATCACTTGACTAAACTCTGTAACATAATTGTTTGGTATTATACAACATTAGTTTTTGTTTATGATAAACCCGAAAAGGGGTCATTGTACGCATCAAAAAAAAAAAAGCTGTTCCATACATTTGTGTTCACTTAAATCGACAAAATGTATGGAACAGCTGATTTTTTTTCGAGATTTTAATGTTGGTCCCATAGAAAAAGTTGTTCAAAATGATGAGTACAATGACCCCTTTTCCGTTTAGCATAAACAAAAACTAATGTTGTATAAGACTGACTACCTGTATTTTTTCTAGGCCTGCCAAAAGGACTTAGGAGAAATGAATACAAAAAAATAATTAAGTATTGTAATTTCGACAAGGCTTATTAAACGATTAAAATAACAGTTCCATCTGTATAAAATATTAAGTTTGACTACATACATGACATATAAAATGTCGTTAATATTAGAGAAAAAATGCAATAATAATAAATAGGTAAATTCAAACTGTTTTGTCACCGACTGTCTTTTAACAATGTGTTTATCGGCACGTCTGTGTGTGACATTTTCAAATTTCGAATTATTTTTAATAAGACGTGTTGACCAATTGAAATCATTTCAACTCATTCGTTCAACTTAATAGTTGGTTAGTAATTAAAATTATTGTAATAATTAATTTTAATTAATTTGTTTTCATTTTAGTTACGTTGCACAAAGACGTACATCTACTATTTTATTTTTAATTTGTAAAATGTGAATTTCCTGTAAATCTTTTTATTTTTTTTAACTATTGAATGTGAATACGTTATTTATTATTTTCAAACATTTATTGTAAAATCAATAAAAGTAGGTGTGCTGTGCTGTGAATAAGTGAGAACTTTCTAAAGAAACCACTGATTTATTACTCTCAAACAGGCCCTATAAATAACCTCCTTTTTTGAAGTCGGTTAAAAAGAGGTTAAAGAGGTATTTATATCTAGGTTTTATTTTCCTATTTATATAACTTTTTTTTTATTAACCTCTTCCCAAGTTGCCTATCTCAATCACAATACCCATCATTCTGATGGGTATTCACCCAATACACCCTAGCTGAAAAACATCTCTTCTGTCTCCGCTTCGGATATCTCCGCCTTGGTGGAGTCTTAGCCTTAGGGCTGGCCATGATCCTGGCAGGGTTGCGGGAAAGTCCGAAAGAGATACCGGGACCTTGGCAACAGACAACTGAAGGAACACGGGTGGGTTTTAGTCAGTAAAAGTCTGACACGCCCTTCCGCTCCGCCCAGAGCAGGAGAAGTCATTGGATAATTTCCCACCATAAAAAAAAAGGGCTGGCCATGACTGAAGTCATCCCCGATTCTGCGCGCTAGCGCATTATATGTGTCAAAATTAAAGCCATTGCTTCTGTTAGTGTGTTAAACACACACCCCGTAGGCTTGTGGTGACTACCTTTACTACCAACTTTAATTGGTCGTATATTCAAATGTAAAATGGCTATATCACGACGGGTGTCAATCTACTTGACTATTAATTTCCCTCACTGTACAAGAACTACCATTAGATTAATGTTTCTGCAGTCAGCACAAATAACATTATATTTTTTCTTAAATTACAGTTCGCAAAATGTCGGACACAAGTTTTGGCATAGTCAACGAAGCATTCGACAGTACGGAAACTCTAAATACTACCAATAACACAGTTTTAACGAATGATCTCTCCAAACATGATGATTTTGATGAGAAAGATAAAAATCCTGACTGTTGTACTGAAAACAGGAATATAGATATAAAAGATAAAGATAACAATGAAGAAATAATACCAAATATAACAAAAGAAGATGGAGGTAACGATAAACAAATGCTAGAAAAGGATCATAATAATACTACTATAGAAAAGTATGTGAAAGCAGATGCTGTATTAGATTTTATATACAAATTAAGAGGGCCAGCGTTCATAAGCATGAGAGAGAAGAAATTGAAGAGAATTTGGAGAAGAGCGTCGATTAAGGAAGAAGATGGAGAAGCTGACATGTGAGTATTCCATATCTAAAATTAAAAAAAAAACTTTTTATAAAAATAAAAAGTTTCTGTGTTAAAGATAGGAATTGGAAAAAAGTTCGAAATACATTCTTTTTTTTGTAGTTTGGTGTCGTGATGGCTTGGATTATTAAACCTACTTTTCAAGCCGGTAGCTAATTTATTTTATTTATTACATAACATTCAATAATATACAACTAATACTAAAATAATAATCTGCAGTCATTGTACCGATAAATCGTTACGGTCAATGGGTTAGTGGAGACCCTCAATCAACACCTCAGGAGGCCCTCATTGCGCGCCTGGGTCAAGGGCTTGATTCAGAAAGCAGTACTCCTGGACACGGCACGCATAGTGAGGAGGTTCCTCTCTCTAGAGTCCTGACCACCGACAGCTTGGACCCTGATCCTGATGCCGATGGGCTACTTTATGTTTTATTTTTAAATGTATTTTTTATGGTTTTTTTTAATATTAAAAAATGTAAATAATATGTATTGTAAATAAAATAAAAGACATAATAATAATTATGTACAGTCACGGACTTTAATTGATGAGCCACCTTCAAACTTTTCAATTTTGCAGTTTCATACATTCACGAGATTACGCGATTAAACACGAACTCAAATCGCACGCTCGTAAACAAGATGACAAATAAATTACTTTTAATCGGATATATCCATAGAGGTTGACTTTATTAGTTAACCTCTATGGATATTTCCGATTAAAAGTAATTTATTTGTCATCTTGTTTACTTTCATACATTCACGAGATTACACGATTAAACACGAACTCAAATCGCAAGCTCGTAAACAAGATGACAAATAAATTACTTTTAATCGGAAATATCCATAGAGGTTGACTAATAAGTCCTCAATGATAAAAATAAATACAATGTTGCATTGAGTTTATCCAATCTATTTGATACCGACCTCCTTTGAATCATAGCTCATTAACTCGATAATTATGAAAACATAACTGAAGACAGTGACAGTTGAAATATCAAGATGACAAATAAATTACTTTTAATCGGAAATATCCATAGAGGTTGACTAATAAGTTCGCAATGATAAAAACTAATACAATGTTGCGTTAAGTTTATCCAATCTATTTGATACCGACCTCCTTTGAATCATAGCTCATTAACTCGATAATTATGAAAACATAACTGAAGGCCGTGACAGTTGAAATATCAAGATGACAAATAAATTACTTTTAATCGGAAATAGTCTTATCCATAGAGGTTGACTAATAAGTTCTTAATGATAAAAATAAATACAATATTGCATTAAGTTTATCCAATCTATTTGATACTGACCTCCTTTGAATCATAGCTCATTAACTCAATAATTCTGAAAACTTAACTGAAGACAGTGACAGTTGAAATATCGATGTCAGAGAATTTCTCCGTACGCTAACGTTACTATGCAGCAGTAACCTAGCAACAATTGTTTATCGTTGCTAGACCTGCAATTGGTTGACTTTGAGTAGTCACTGCTGTCAAGTTTGTAGTTCTGCTCTCAGGTTAGCCAACCGGTAAAGATATGAAATATAATTTTCTTCTTCTAATACGAAGACATATGACTTTGCGTGTCGGGAACCGAATAAACCCGATTTGCATTACACGGCTAAAATGCGAACAGTACCAGGTGGCTCATCAATTAAAGTCCGTGACTGTACAAGTATAGGGCAAATTACTAACTATAGGGCATCATAGTTAATTGATTCAGGCGTGACTTTGCGGAAATCCATTATAAAATACAATAGACGCAGATATGTTTAGATGACTCTGCGTCCAGCGCTCGGTGTGGTAACACGTCGCGTTCTGGTTTGCAATTGGTCAATCGTCATCCTGAAGATGCCTCGTTGAGAGTTGAAACACGTGTCGATTTCTTACAGGGTTTTTATGACTCTTGAAGAATAGTCAAGCGGAATAGGTTACTAAATATATCTGCGTCTATTGTATTTTATAGGGCATCAAAAAATT
Source organism: Lithophane semibrunnea (assembly GCA_947363905.1). Taxonomy (NCBI): domain Eukaryota; kingdom Metazoa; phylum Arthropoda; class Insecta; order Lepidoptera; family Noctuidae; genus Lithophane; species Lithophane semibrunnea. The sequence continues at coordinate 4,789,855 of OX376213.1, read as the reverse complement.
CGTCCGTTTCGCTGTCAACAGGATAAGTGGCTGTGTTTGAAACCTGGCCAATATGACTTATTTCATAATTATACAGGGTTAAATTGAATTCATGGGCATTCTCTTAAGGAGTCATTGTAATCCTCATTATGAACAACTTTCATTAAGGGACCAAGACTGAAATCAGGAAAAAAAATCAGCTGTTCCCCTACTTTTATGTCAGCCGCACGGGTCGATCCATCAGGTAATGCTACGCTTGCTGCGGTTGGTGACCATCTTTACATACCGAAACTCCTCCGGACCTTGGAAAGCACGTTAAACTGTTGGTCCCGGCTGTCATTCGTGGATCTTTGACAGTCGTTACGGGTCGTCAGAAGCTCGAAAGTCTAACAACCAGTCTTACCAAGGGGTATCGTATTACCTGGGGGCCTAGACAAAATCCCTTTTCTGTAAGCGTTAACGCCAACGGAAAGATCAAATTGTATGGAGTTGACAGCAGCAGTCACGTGAAATCTTTAAAGCTAATGTTAACTCCATACAATTTGATCTTTCCGTTGGCGTTAACGCTTTCAGAAAATGGATTTTGTCTATAGCCTCTGGTTACTGGGTTGTGGAGGTCAGCCTAGTTAGGCAGTCGCTCCATGTAAAATACTGGTATTCAGCTGCATCCCGTTGGACTGGAAGCCGACCCCAACATAGTTGGGTAAAAGCTAGGCTAGGCAGATGATGGAGTATGAATGCTAGTACCTATATTCAAGATCTATAACTAAGTAAACATTAAACAATACGTAGCAACAATACGTTCTGTTTATCACATTAACGCCTGATGGACTTTCTGTAGCTATAACACTTGAAACGTTTGTTTACAGCTATAAAATGGTCAGTGACAATAATAACTATTACACCTTGTTGATACCTACATATATGTATTGATACATACTAACTTATCTTTTAAAAGTACTCTAGACAATATAATTATTATATAACTAACTAATTAAGAGCGTTTACCTGTTTTGATTAATTTGGCAATATTACTGTATGGAAATATGAAATATGGCTAGACAACTGTCTAAAATATTCATTATGAAATGCAATAATTATAACACTGAATTTAAGTTGTAACCTGTTTTTTTATTATTATTATTTTTCTTTATTTCATTTTAAATACACAATCTTTACATTTTTAAATATTTTTATAACAAACAAACAAAAAAAAAAAAAAAAAACATTTAAAAATATAAAAACTAGTAGCCCATCGGCATCAGGTTCAGGATCCAGGCTGCCGGTGGTCAGGGCTCTAGGGAGAGGAACCTCCTCACAATGCGTGCCGTGTCCAGAAGTACTGCTTTCTGAATCAAGCCCTTGACCCAGCCGCGCAATGAGAGCCTCCTGAGATGTTGGTCGAGGCTCTTCGCTATTAGGCCATTGACCGTAACGATTATCGGTACAATGATTGCAGAGTCCACGTCCCACATGTCGACAACCTCGTGTGCTAAGTCGAGATACTTGATTTTTTTATCTTTCTCAGCTTTCACGAGATTCTCGTCATGAGGGACAGAGATATCAACAATCATTGCACGGCGCTCTCGTCGATCTACCACCACAATATCAGGCTTATTGGCTACAATAGTCCTGTCAGTGATGATAGATCGATCCCAGTACAATGTGGCGTGACCATTTTCGAGAACTGGGTCGGGCACATACCTGTAGTATGGTACTTCATACTCTACAAGGTTGTACTGCAAGGCAAGTTGCTGGTGGATAATCCTAGCTACTAGATTGTGTCTGTGCAAGTACTCGCCATTAGCAAGACGAGAACAACCGGAAACAATATGTCGGATTGATTCACCGGGACAGTGGCATGCCCGACAGATGTCAACCGTACCGTCCTTGACAATGTATTTCCGGTAATTATTCGTCATGATGACTTCATCCATAATCGCACAGACAAAACCTTCGGTTTCCCCGAAGAGGTCACCGAATCGTAGCCAGGATACAGACGCCAGAAAGTCTACTTCAGGCCCATGGAGGACCCGGAAAAAGCGTCCGTGTAGCTCCTTGCCTTGCCATACTTCCTTACGATCGTTAGTATCAAGTACTGTAGGTTTGCGCCAGTTCTCTTTCGCCAAGGAGAGCGGGGTAAGGCCCTTGTCCACTGCGACCACATCTCGGTGCATCCCCACGTCAGTTTGAAGGAAATATTCCCGGAGACTGCAAATCTCGCGGTTGTGGAGGGTTTTGGCATTTAAGAAACCTCGTCCCCCACACTTCCGCGGGATGTACAGTCTCATCACTGATGACCGTGGGTGATGCATCCGATTTGCTGTCAGTAGTGTACGGACCTTCCTATCCAGGGCGTCAAGTTCCGTCTGAGTCCATTTGAGTATGCCGAAAGAATACATCAAAACCGGCATGACCCAGCCGTTGAAGGCTCGCACCTTGTTTCCGCCTGATAAAAGACTATTTAACACTTTATTCAGGCGGCCAAAGAAGCGCTCCCTCAACGATTGTTTCATGTCGGCAACATTGATGCCTAATGCTTCCGACATACCCAAATACTTGTACGTTTCGGTTGAGGAGAGGGATCTAAGGTGTATGGAGTCCGAGAGTTGGATACCCACGGATTCCATAATCCCCCCTCGCTTTACATGCATGACTGCACATTTGTCCACACCAAATTCCATTCTGATGGCGCTACTGAATGTTTCTGTTACCTTCAGTAGCTCCATCAGACGCAAATTGTTGGGGGCGAAGAGTTTCAGGTCATCCATGTAAAGGAGGTGAGATATCACCTGACCATCTCTTCTCAACCGATAGCCTAGTCGTGAATCCTCCAGCAGTGTGCTTAGAGGATTCAAGGCTAAGCAAAACCAAAGCGGACTCAAACTATCACCCTGAAATATTCCCCGCTCAATCCTGATCGGTTCATCGTTCCCCCGTATCTGTCGACATCCTGGATAGAGAAGGGCTGTTCTCCATTGCCCCATACACGACACCAAGAAGGTGCGTAGAGTTGCGTCTATTTTGTACAACTCCAACACCCTAATGAGCCATGTATGTGGCACCGAATCATAGGCCTTCTTATAATCTATCCAACATGTCGACAAATCCTTCCGGGATCTACGAACCTGTTGGCTTATGGCCATGTCTATAAGGAGCAGCTCCTTAGTACCGCGGGACCCATTCTTACATCCATTCTGAGACACAGACATAATCGAGTTGCTGTAAATATGTTGTGCAATTTTTGCTCTAAGAATGGATGTAAGAACTTTATAGACCGTCGGTAAACATGTAATTGGTCTATAGTTTTTAGGTTCCGCAGTACTACCCGATTTATGGAGCAGGTGGGTAACTCCTGTCGTAAAGAACAGTGGTAGCGACCCAGTCTCTAGAGATGACTGGAATTGCGAAGCTAAGCAGGCGTGTGATCTTTGTAGCCATTTAATCCAGAAATTGTGCAGTCCGTCCGGTCCTGGAGATTTCCAGTTAGGCAACGGACGGACCGCACGGGCCACATCCAGAGGACTGATGGTAATGGCCTCCATGTCTGGTATTGGATCACACGCCCGCTCAACAACACGCATCCAATCACCTTCAGTGTGACTGACGGGCACCGACCAGATGCTTCGCCAAAAAGCACACATGGTCTCATTATCCGGTGGACGCGCGTCAATCACACCTTGGGTGGGAGTGGGTCGCCCCCATGCTCTATACACCCACCTTTCATCGTTCTGGAACATGCGGTTCTGAGTGTACCGATCCACTCTTCGCCTATACCGACGGATACGGTTTGCCCATGCATAAACTTTCTGCTTCAGGAAGTCGATGCGCTCTGTGACACAGGACTCATATTCTCGAGGACTAATACTAGTTCCCGAGAACGCCCGCCTCACAAAGCGCATCACCCTTGGGCGTGTGTTGCCCTCCCTGAAGCAGATGAGCTTCCCGATGAGTACCCTGGCCTCATTAATACGACGCTCAATCCTGCACTGCCAGGCTGGCGCGGCAGGTTTCGGTCGTACAGCTCGGTCAGTGTTTGGAAATTTGACACGAGCAATACGACATGCCGCAACAGCTGTGCAATACAAGATTGAGTGTGTATCGCAAAGGTTTGCGCTGCCTTCAATAATATTTGGTAACAGTGCATCCAGGGCACACACCAGTGCTCTGTTTCTTTTATTCATCGGCAAACGTGGTAGCCGTGGTCTAAGGTCAGGTGATGTGAACCGATACTCACAGATCGCATCTTCCAGTGCGCTCCTTAATTCCACATTGCATAGGTTATCTGCAGATATAACCCTGGCATCCTCCTCCTCATCATGTTGGTTTTCCCGCAGTGGGGCTTCGACAGGGGCATGCATAACATGCTGGGATAGGGAAGGGTTGCTAACAGAGCTACTCTGCATTTCCGAGCGTAGCCGATCAAGTGTAGCGTTATCCAATCTACGATTGTTTTGAATGACGCGCACCTGATCCGACAATCGTTGGGCCGAGACGTTAGCGGCAGGTTCAAGCACCTGAAACAGAGAGAGCATCCGACCTCGGTACGCCGTAAGGTTAATTCCTCCCTCGGTAGCCCCATAATATGCGCGCATCACATTTTCATTAATGGACTGGGTCCATCGCATGCGCGACACATTTCCACCGGCAGCGGGGACCCTGTTCGGGGCCTGTTGGCCTCGAGGTCCCAAGCCCGCTGGTGGCCGTCCTCTTCCTCGCCGTTGTGGTGGTATTGGTGACGACGGTGGGGAGAAAAACTCGTCGCTCGAGCTCGACGCAGCTGCAGCGGCCGGTGATACGACGCTCACGGTTGCGGCGCGTACCGGCGGCTGCGAGGCGGAGCTGAGCGACGAGTCCGGAGATGGTGGGTGTGCCTGTTGTCGTGCTCTGGCTCTGGTCTGCATTTCACATACTCACATTTTATATAATAGTCTATTACTTTGGATATTTTTATAGTCCGGTTTTGATGGGTTTTTCATATTTATTTGCATGTGGTTTTTTTTTGTGGTTTTTAATTGTAATGATGGTCTGGACTGTGAAATTATTTCTATTTTTTATGTAAAAAATGTTGAGCGTAAATTTTATTTTGTGGTGACATTGACAGACGCCATTATTATTATTATTATTATAGCCTCTTTATTTCCATAATGAATGACTATTACTATTACATAAATGTGCATGCATAAAATAACAAAAAAAATATTATAATTCATATCAATAGCAATAGTATAACAAATAATTT